>CM053792.1:771350451-771585451 GCA_028749045.1 Cupressus sempervirens | reverse complement strand
CATTCCATAGTATGCCTTGTCAGTATGAGAGGATACTAGTGGCCGCATGAGATCAGTATGGACCCGTGGAGTTTAGCTAACTACTAGGGTAACTTGTACGTGATAAATGCGATGACACTTTCCCGCTTGCATAGTAGGTTCCTACATGTCATTGTGTGCCTTTGGGAAGTAGATGTCAGTTTTGTGATTGGAACCTTTGAGTTGGTATACTTTTAGGATTCCTGGACTTATAGAGATTTGTGTTATGTGATTTTGGATAGCCTGTTTGGGACTTGAGATTATCTCCTCAGCACAGTGGGAGTGGACCACTTAGGTACCATGTGGTCGGGTGGTAGTGTATTTTCCACTCTTATCATTTGAGACTCATTGAGACATCGTGGTTGATGCGTCCTTCGTGATGGTGGTTATGTATCCTTTCATTGATGATTAGCATATGTTAGATGATGTTATCTTATGCTTATATTTGCATGTTAGATTACTTTCTAAATATGATGTTGTATATATTAGGAGTGACATTCCTACTATGTTAATACCGATGATCTCTTTGGTGATTTGGAATGTTACGCACGGAGGGATGGCTAGGGCCCACGATGGTCTAATGATGCTATTAACAGTTGGGAGGAACTGTGCACTTATTTAATTATGTGTAATCTTATGATGGATGTATATGTATTCTATGATGATGTATCATGTGTATCATGTGATTGTCTTTGATGTATCATGGATTAGAATAGGATGATGTACCTTATTTCACATATGTATATTCTTTGAGCTTGTCATACCTTGTGACATGTACAGTGGATGATTGAGCATTTGGAAATGTAATGTTTAAACATTGGACTTATCATTATTATTTCATGTGGATGTTGTACTAGATGGATTCTTGTATGTAATTCAACGTTAAGGGATCTTTAAAGAATGTAATCTGTTATGTATGTTATGTTTACTTTCAGATGGACATTGCTATTGCTTCCGTTATTGTGAATAAGATATGTATGGTATTTACTTTCATGTAAAAAAAAAAAAAAAAAATGTTACCAAACTTAGTGAAACTCTAGGTTAATTCTTTGGATCCCTTGACGGGGCGTTACATGTGGCAAAATGTTCACCATTAAATGGGGACAATCCCTGTGGAAATTAACTGAACTTAGTTGAATTGTGCAATAATAAGTCATGTTATGTGTACTCCATATGTTCAACACATGAAAATAAGTCTTTTTATCATATGCTTTATCTTTTGGTGGGCCCTGTCAGACATGGACTGCCTTCATACAATGTACATGATTTGTCTCAATCATATAACTAATTATATATTCTTCATATTAGTTAGTGTCAATGTTTTGAGGCTCTCTATAAAATAGTTCACATGCCTTGCGTATAATATGACATTTTGCATGCATGCAAAATATCATATCATATGCAAGGCATGTGAATTGTTTTATAGAATGCCTGAAAAAAAATTTACACCTAGCTATTGGTCAAAATTTCCACCAACGCTTGGGTTTTTTCTACCTTGTTGGTGGAAATTTCCACCTTCATTGGTCAAAATTTCAACCAATGCCTAAATTTTTTTTCTACCTTTCTTGGTGGAAATTTCCACCTTCATTGGTCAAAATTTCCACCAACACCTTAATTTTTTCCTACCTTTGTTGGTGGAAATTTCCACCTTCATTGGTTGAAACTTTCTACCTTCATTGATTGAAATTTCTACCAACGCTTGAATTTTTCCTACCTTTGCTGGTGGAAATTTCCACCTTCATTGGTCGAAACTTTCTACCTTCATTGGTCAAAATTTCCACCAATGCTTGAATTTTTTCCTAACTTTGTTGGTGGAAATTTCCACCTTCATTGGTCAAAATTTCCACCAATGCCTAAATTTTTTCCTACCATTGTTTGTCAAAATTTCCACCTTCATTGGTTGAAACTTTCCACCTTCATTGGTCAAAATTTTGACCAATTCTTGATTGAACTTGGACAATGGCTCTGGAAGGTTTTCGACCAATGGATTGGTCAAAATTTTGACCAACTAGTAAGTTGGTCAAATTTGGTAAAAAATTAGGTCAAAAATTTGACCAATAAAGGTCAAAAAATGAACCCAAATGTACTAGTGTCACTACTTGATCCTTCTTGATCGAATGTATCTTTGCAACTCCTCAAGGATATTCTACTGATCCTTCTAATTCACTTCTTCTAAAAATCTTCTTATCTTCCACACATTCTCACACTTTCAATCCTCAACTTGACCTTATACGTAAATCATATACATTGTCGAGTTAGCTTTAATACAACTTAGAATAATTAATATTCATCTCTTCATTTGGCTAGAACTAACAAACATATCAATTAAACTCAATATGCCAAGACAAGACAATCTTTTGTTAACTGACCCTGCTCGATAGACACTAACACTGAATGATTTTCCTATGTTAACCAAGTGAACTCGGTTAACACTACATCTTCGCAAACTTCCTTTGGTAACCAAGTGAGCTCAGTTAACACTAGTTCCATCCAAATTTCCTTTTTTAATCGAGTGAGCTTGGTTAACACTCAACTTCTGTGAACTTCTCTTTGACATCCAAGTCAGCTTGGTAGACACTATCTTCTAAACTTGGCAAGCACTAGAATTCTTGGTACAGATAGGAAAATTGTGTTCATCACCTGAGTGAGCTTCACATACACTGACTGGTAAAGATATGACATTTTGTGTAACATCAAAGACAATATACAATTGATCAATTGTTTTCAACATAGCTAAGAGGGGAGGGGTGAATCAATTACCACTACAACAATTCCAAATCCCTTAGATGTCAATACAAACTTACTTTAAACTCATGGCTCAGTTAGAACTAGATATTTAATGTAACTCAGTTAACAAAGGAATCTGATATATTAAATTGTATTAACCTTCAATAACTTAGTTGCAAAAAGATAAAGCAATAAGAAAATAACATGAACACATGTGACACCAAGATTCAATGTGGAAACCCAACTTGGAAAAACCACCAATGCAACTAGTTACAACTTTTCACACTTCTAAAGTGAGCCATGTTAGGAGCCAACCTTGTTAAAGGTTACAAAACACACTATTAGGTGTGACCCTATTATAGGAATTTAAATCACCTTGTTAGGAGTGGCCTTGTTAGAGTTCTTAAGAAACTTCAATCTAGAAATGCCACTTGGTTAGAGTATTTACAAAATGACCGTTAAGTCAACTCTATTAAGAGATTTCTTCACTTCTATAATCATTAGAGAGTAATAATGATTGACCTAATTTATGAAGTAGATCATTTTTATGGCTTATCCTCTAGATCCTCCTTGATCAGAATGTTCTTTTTAGCTCCTTAGATACTCTTCTCTTAATTGAATATCCTTCTCTTTTCACATCTTATCTTCTTCACCACTTTCTCATACTCAATCCACAACTTGATCTTTCATATATATGAAACCCAATTTCAAGTCATCTTGAATATCCTTTCAAACAAACAAATAACATCCATTGAGTCGACTTGCATAAACCAACAAATGGATAAAACTAATCGGCTAAAGGTTGACTAAAATTGGGTCACTTGATTACCACTGAGTTCCTTGGTAATTGACTTGACTTGATTTACACTGAACTCCTTTGGTAAGTGACCTAACTTAGTTTACATAGGAATCCCTAAACTTCTCTTCTTCTAAACTTTTTCTTAGTGAATACTGGAGTCTTCTGAACTTAGTTCCCACTAGCAATGCTTGGTTAGAGTATAACATTTGTGTAACATCAATGGAAATATATAATTAAATAATTTTTATCAACAATCTCCCTCTTTGGCATTGATGGCAACACAACATGTCATTAAGGAAAGAAAACTTAGAGAAATCAAATGATTTTTAAAATTTTATAATATCCTTAGTTTCATTCCAATTCTCTATCAATCCATGGGAACTCCCTCTGAAATTCTTCCTCTTCCATCTTATCTTTAGACTCCATGAGATCAAGTTCTTCCTCTTGCAAATTAGTATCTCTAATTCTTCTTTGATTATACCGATCTCTCTCAATGATATGATTCTCTCCCTCTTTGACATCAAATGCCAAAGACTTGACATAGTGATTTTACAATGTTCCTAATGTACTGATTCATATGCAATGAGCTCAAACTTCTTTGCATCAACTTGATAGAACTTCAAAGTAGTTTGGTTGATGCATCACTAATCTATACTCTAGTGAGCATCAGATAGGGGAATGACCCCTAGCTTTCCTCTTAGATACAAAAATTCACCCTTAGGTAATAGTTTGGTAAATATGTCAACAACCTTATCCTTTGTGTTAACATATTCTAATATAATCTCTTTATCTTGAACTAATTCTCTCACAAAATTATATTTGATTGCAATGTATTTTGTCTTGGTGTGCGTCATTGGATTTTTAGATATATTCATTGCACTTGTGTTATCAAAAATAGATAACCACCAGATCCTTTATTTCTTCCTTCGTTCTTGATAATAGTTGCTTGAACCACATTATGTTGGAGCAATTAACTACTACAACAACATACTTTGCCTCTGTTGTAGACTAAGAGATGTGATTATGCTTCTCACTTGTCCAAGATACTAACCTCTTTCCAAGAAAGAATTCTCCTTCACTAGTGCTCTTCCTTTCATTAATGCTTCTAGCCAATTCAACATTAGTAAAGGATTTTTGCTCAAAGTTTCCTCCTTTCTTGTACTATAGACCATAGTCTTGAGTTCCTTTTGGATATCTCATAATTCTTTTGATTGCCATCATGTGATTTTCTCTAAGATTTGTAGAGAATCTTGCAACTATACCAACTATTAATGTAATATTAGGTCTTGTATGAACAACATACTAAAGTTTCCCAATCATAGATCTATAGGTAGTCTAATTTACCTCTTTTAAATCATCATCCTTGGGTAACTTATTTCCAGTAGACATAGGTGTTCTAACTGGTGTGAAATCTTCCATTCCAAAGGTCTTCAATATCTCCTTGACATATTTTGATTGAGTAATGTAAATTCCATCCTTCATTTGATGAACTTGTAAACCAACAAAGAATTATATTTCTCCAAACATTGACATTTCAAACTCTTTCCTCATTTCTTCAAAGAATGACTTGCATAGGTCATCATGACATGTAAATAAGATATCATCCACAAATATTTCTGCTAGAAAAATCTTGTTTTGTGGTCCCTCTTTAATATACAGGCTATTGTTACCATTGGTTCTTTGAAAACCAATGTTTACTAGATATACATGAATTCTCTCATACCATGCTCTAGGAGCTTGCTTCAAACCATATAAAGCTTTGTGTAACTTATAGACCATGTCTCTTTTGTTTGGATCAATGAAATCTCCAGGTTGATAAATGTAGATTTCTTCTTCTAGAATTCCATTCAAGAAAGTTGATTTTACATCCATTTGATACACTTTGAATCCTTTAAATGTAGCATATGCAAGTAGTATTCTGACTCCTTCAAGTCTAGCAATAGGAGCAAACATTTCCTCATAGTTTATGCCTTCTTCTTGAGTGTATCCTTTTAACACTAGCCTTCTCGTATTCCTTGATACTTCTCCATTTTCATTCAATTTGTTTCTAAATACCCACTTTGTACCAATTACATTTTTATCCTTAGGTCTAGTAACAAGATTCCAAGTATTGTTTCTTTCAATTTTCTCAATGTCTTCATTCATTGCCTCTATCCAGCTTTTATTTTTCAATGCATCATTAATAGTTCTAGGTTCAAATCAAGTAAGCAAACATGTACCTTTTAGTTTGTTCCTTTCCATTGTGTCTCCTATCTAATCTCCAATTATTTTCTCAAGTCCATGATGCCTTTTGATACATCTATCAAGTACATGTATCTTATTTCTAGATTCTGGATTAGATTAACTTGATTCACCGTGCTCAAAAGTTCTATGAATTTCCAAATTCTTCCATGTTTATGTTGTTTAAGACTTGGTTCCTACAGACTGTGACTTGGGTTCCTCTATCTAGGATTTCGTCTAAACTATCTCTAAATTAGGTTGCTCTGGTTGTAACTCGGTTGACACTCCACACTTGGGTGACTCAAGTGGGGTAATCTATTGAATGTTGGGTAATGCATCATGTTCAAAGTAGACAAAGTTTCTATAATCCTTGGGTTCTTTTTTTCTTTTTTCTTCATTCTTTTCTACAAACTCATCAATTTTTACATGTGCACTTTCTATAACCTTGTGAGTAGCAAGATTCAAACATTTATATACGTTTCTCTTGTTGGAGCATCCTAGGAAAATGCCTTCATCACTTTTCACATCAAACTTTCCTTTCCTTGACTCTTTCAAGATATAACATTTGCTTCCAAAGACTTTGAAATAATAGACATTAGTTGTATGGCCATACCATAATTCATAAGGTGTTTGATTTGTACCTTTCTTTAGTTAAACTCAGTTCAAGGTATGAATTGTTGTGTTGATTGTTTCCTTCCAATATTTGGTTGCAACATTTTTCTCTATCATCAATTTTTTTTCACAATCCATGATGGATATATTTCTTCTTTCTGCTGTGCCATTATGCTGAGGTGTACCAAGTGCAGATACTAATCTTTTGATTCCTCTTTCATTGAAGAATCCATTGAGTTCATTAGAGATGAATTCTTCTCCTCTATCTGATCTTAAGCATTTTAACTTACCTATTTATTTCTCAACTCTAGCTAGAGACCACTTGAATTTATGAAAAGGTTTAGATTTATCCTTCAAGTACATTACTGTCGTCATCCTAGAATAATCATCAACAAAAAAAATGAAAAATTTATCTTCAATGTATCTCTTTGTACCTATTGGTCCACAAAGATCTGTATGAACTAGTTCCAAGACTTCTTCAGTATTGGAATTATTACTTGTAAATTAGTTTTACCCATCTTTCCAATCTAACATTGTTTGCATATGGCCATTTTAGGTTTCTTCAGATTTGGAATATCTCTTACTCTTCTATTTTCCTTATAGCAACTAGATTATCAAAGTTTACATGACACATCCTTTTATGTCATAACCAAATTTCCTCTACATGTGCCAAGAAGCATGAACTATTAGAGAGATCAAGATAGAATATATTACCTTTTTGTCTGATTACTAGTTCCAACTAGGTTTCCTTTACCATATAGAAGCTTGGCCTTCCCATTCATGAATTCTACCTTGAATCCAATGTTGTTCAATTGTGCCACACTTAGAAGATTGTGTCTTGGTCCTTCAACCCTGTAGGCATTGTCACATTTGATTCCATCAGTCAATGTAATGCAACCATTTCCCTTCACATAACATAGTTCATTGTTTCCAAATTTAACACTTCCACCATCATAGTTCTTCAAGTGTTCAAAATTCATTTTATCACTAGTCATATGATGAGAACAATCACTATCTATTATCCATGTGTCATTCTTTCTTACATGAGAAATAAGTGCCATATTTTCATTATCCCCATCATCTGATTCATCTTTAATAGTAATATATACCATTTCATATTCATTATCACTGTCAAAATCTTTAGCAATATAACAAGATTTCTTACCTTTGTCTTTGTAGTCTTTGTAGCTTTTCAAATCTTTCTTGCCTTTAAATTTGTTGGATTTTTGGTCATCTTTACTTTCTTGTTTGGACATCTTGTAGCAATGTGACCAACTTCTTTACACGAAAAACAAATAAATGGAATTTTACCTTTATATTTACCTCTACCTTTTGGTAATCTCCTTGCAA
Organism: Cupressus sempervirens; assembly: GCA_028749045.1. NCBI lineage: Eukaryota > Viridiplantae > Streptophyta > Pinopsida > Cupressales > Cupressaceae > Cupressus > Cupressus sempervirens. Next base: position 771,577,725 of record CM053792.1, on the reverse strand, counting down.
GTACGAATTCAATGGCTTCAAGATCATCATTAGATTCTTCATCTTCTTCATTCTTAGACTATTTGCCTTTTGAGTTTCCTCCCTTCTTGCCAAGGGTTAGTTTTTCTTTGAATGTTAATTCTATGTTGCAAGATCTAGGAAGATAGTTATCAAAGTTATCCAACTCAAAAGTTGTTAACCTTCCCACTAGTGCATCCAAGTTATATCACTTTTGGTATCACATCTCATCTCTTGAATAGCTGGAACTCTAATTGCATAAATAGGAAGAAGAGTTCTTAATACCTTGTTGACTACTATTGTATCTTCAATTTTGCCTCTTGAGGCACTGATTGTACTCACACTTAATTAGGCCCAACCCCTTCCTTTTTTCTTTTGTTTTTCCTAGGTGTTTAAACTAGAGAATGTATGGACACCTCCAAGATACTTTAGGAACTCCAGAGCATTCCAAGAGACATCACGAATGCTTCAATTTTAGGGATGGTTGCATATTCCCATCCCTGTGTACATATGTCTTGAAGCACCCTAACCAAAACCAAGCCCTCTTTAAGAATAGTTAGATGTCATAATAAAGTCACCATCACTATTTGGGGATAGATAGAAGTTCCTAAAATATAATGAGGGATGTTATACCATGAGATATCTGAAGAAATATTTAATAAATTGGGTCAACTCAGGTGCCTAAAAATCTTATACTGTGAATAAAATGGCAGTGTGCCACAACAATGCTAAGAGGATCCAATATCATGCTAAGAATAGCTTGGATTTCTTTCTTCAATTTTAGAGACAATAGTGGGGCATTTTATATCCAATTCATTTGGAAAGTTAAATTTTGCACTAAATGGTTACACAAGTTCAGTCCATCCTTAATCATTTCCATAACAATGTCTTCCCTTGACTTTCTAGGTGTTTGGCCACTCTAGATGTACCAAAAAAGACTTAACTATTTGGCAATTCAGGCCTCCCTTATTATCTTTAATCATATTTTATACAAAAAATTGAATATAACTTTGTATGGTGCATCAATTGACAAATATTCTATGCTGCTAAAACTCAAATTTTTTTGGACTTCTTAGAGGCCTTTCATGTGCCTTCTCTTTTTGTTGAGCTCTATTAGGGATAGCAAGTAAAAATTCTGCACTAATTGACACAGTCTTTCACCAGCTAATATATAATTTTTTCACCCTAGAGTGAAATTCCAATAAAGGAATCTTGAGTTTTGTGTAACCTTATGATTCTGGACTATGGGAATATTGGCATTTACACTTCTATACCCCAATGCCAAGGAAAAGATAGAGAATCTTAACATTGACAAGGTTTGCATCATTTCCCATATTTTTGCACTCTTCTATGTATAAACAACAATTGCAATCTAAATATTTTGTGATGTAAACTTAGGGAAACACAACAAGAAGCTAGGCAATATTGCAAGTTAGTTGCACATGTCAAAAGTTCTCTTTGTATTAGAGTTTCAGACTTTCAAAATATTTCCAAAAAATAAGCCAAAAATCTAGCTTGTGGCCACAAACTAGAATTCCATACTATTGAGTAATTTTCTACATCTAATGCAATTTTACATGCACATGAAGAATTCAGAATAGAATCTTCCATCACTTTATGGGCTATTTCACCAGCACCAATTTTTATTGCTAGCAAACATGCAAGAATTTATAAAATTCTTATGTCTCTTGAATTAGAAAATCTTGTTGAATAACAATAGGGCTACTATGTAAAATATTTTCTAACAATAAGCTCATAAATAATTTACTTGCAACATGTGCAGCAAGAGACATCTTAGAAGAAGACCCTTTTTTCATTGATTTCATAATATATCGAACAAAGTTTCATTCCTACAATAAATTTGATGGTTTAGGTGAGTATCCAATTTACATAACAAATGTCCATAATTTTGAATGTGTAGTATTTTTTAAGTCCATTGTAAATGCTTACAATGTTTTTGAAAATCACTTATTTGTAATGTTGTAGTACTAAAATTTTGAGTATTTGTTCAATTTAACATTTTTGGTGTATTTTGTGCAATTTTGATTGTTTTAATGGAGACAAAAAAGAATATTATTCATCATGTTACAAAATACCCTATCACAAAAAGGGTTAAAACCATTCGCTAACAAGGAAAATATGTAATTGAGGCCAACACATAGGCTAAATAGAATAAAGAGGTATGTCAATTTCCAGCATATAATATTTTAAAATTGACTTCGTAGTAAGGATGATTGTGCATAAGTTATACTAGTCTAGCCAACAAGATAGCATACCATGTATTGTTATTGTTGTAGCATGGAAGATTGTCAAGAAGGATCACAACTATGACCTAGCTGACTTATAGTTAAAGCAATTGGAAGATAGTGTGGACACCATAAGGAAGAAAAAGAATAGCATGTACAAATTTGGTTCTTTGATTGTATGTATCTTCTTTTATGTGCAAAATTCATTTCCTATCATTAGCAATGTAGTCTGGGATAAGAAGAAACTAGTGACCCAACATATTAATGAATTCATAAGTCAAATGGGTGACAATTTCAAGACCATTATGGATGGTTACTTTGAAGAATTTAAAAGGAAAATGAATAATAGGTCTAGCATACCACAATCCCTAGCAGACAATTAATATGATGATATATGTTTCTTGGTATATACTAATTTTATGTATGCACAAACAGTTCTACCTAGGGTCATATGGTTGAGACCTATACCTTATGAGGTTAATATAGATAAAGTAATTAAAACTATCACAACTCTATTAGTATAGAAAGTGGAAAAGGATGCTAATCCATTTGATAGATATGAGTCAAAAAAGCTCAAAATAATCATGCATATCAATGCACCAAAGCTGAATAAGAAGAGAAGAAACATGATAGAAAACCTAGAAAAATCCTTGAGTTCAAGGCCTAAGAAGAAGATGCTTCTAAAAATTACTAAAGGAAAAGGTGAGGATAGGTCAAGTAGTCAGGGAGAAAAGGAATGAAATCAAGAGGATAATGTAGAAGGAAAAGGAAAACAAATAGTACCTATAGAGCCCCGAGATGGAAAAGGCAAGCAAATTGTTATTGCTAAAATTGAAGTAAAGAAGAGTCCTAATAAGATTGTGACAAAGAGCATCCTTACACCTTCAAGAGTCATGAGATAGAGAACTAGGGAAACTATTACTATAGTTTCCAAGACACAGAAGGAGTGGTCAAAATAACAAGCCAATCACAAGGCACTAATTCATCAAAAAGGAAGGCTACCACAGTTAAGTCTAGGCTGAGAAAATCAATGAAGAAGCCTAGAAGAAGGATCATGCTTTCAAAATTTGATAAAGAATAGGTTGATGAGTAAAATATCAAGTCTAAAGATACTAGCCACTTTAGAGTAGTTGTATACAAGCATCCACATAATATTGACAAGATATGCTACAATATCAAAGAAAGTGTAGGTATATCTAGAATCCATTTTATTAAATATAAAAAGATGGATATTAATGAAAAGAGTAAAATAGATGATACTATTATGGATATGATGGAAAATACCTTTAGAGTTAGGCAATATGATTCCAAATGAGTTGTATAATAAAGTAGATGAAAGGTGACAGACTACTTTAAGAACTCAAAGACTAATTAGGGAAGGAGCTCTCACCACTATATTGTCTGGGTTAAGTAGAAAGAAAATAAATAAGGTTATGAATGATTATACAAAGAAGTTTATTCCTAAGACCAAGTCATTTATGATACTGAAAGGAAATGTTGAACATGTTGTGCAAGAAAGCAATGTAATCTAGAAGAAAATTAATGGTACTATGCCTAATGATGAGAAGAAGGATGAAAATGAATAGGAGGAAGAAGAAAATATAGATTTGTATAGAAAGGAAGACATCTATGATGATATTGAAAATTTGGAGGATGTAATTCAAAAGAATTTGCAAAAAAGTGAGCAAAAAATTGAGACAGTCGCTATTGAAGATGAACCTGAAGAAAATACAGTAAAGGATATGACTAATAAGACTAAGACAGAAAAGCCTATGCTAGTTGAGCAGGAACATAAGGAGGAAACTCCTATTTAGAAGTCATATCAAGAAATATTGATGACCCCAAACCCTATATTAATACAAATTAAGGACTATCCCAAGATAGACATATAGGTATGTTTACAATTACTAGATACTAAACCTACTATTTCTACCATTCCTACCTTTATAATAAGTCTAAATGTTAGAAAAGATTATGCACAAGATGGTGATGCTGAGTAGCAGAGTAAGATGGCTAATAAAGAAATCAATACACCTAATTTTGATAGGAAAGATGATTTCACTGAGGGGAATGTGGACATTGATGGAGAGAAAGGAGAAAAGAGACAAAGTGCTCAAAAAGATTAGTCTGCTATAGGTACAAGACCGAGTGCCCCAAAACCTCCGCATGATAGAAATAAGGAGGTGGGTAAGTCAAGTTCATCTAGTGAAATCTAAATAGTTGTTGTCAAAGATAAGTCAAATTTGTTTGATACAAAGAAAGGTAAAGAAGAGAATAAGTTAGAAGAGGAGATAAAGAAAGATGGTGTGACTCAAGCATCACAGAAGTTGAATTTGGTAGCTTAATTTCAAGGTTTTCAATTGATTGTGTTGAGTTCCATCCACCGGATTCTATGAGAAAGACATTGAAGAAGAAGGTGAAACACTCACCACAAGCCATAAGAGGTATACTAGTCACTCTTGATGAATAAATTATTATTTCTAATTGGGATCCATCTAATTTGAGTGAGGAGAAAATGAAGATATTAAGTAAACTATTTTCAAGGAAGGCTAAGCAAGACAAGTGGAGGAGAGAACATCAATAGAGACAAGTATTGTATGACATCAAATACATTTTTCTTGATACTATTCTTGTTGATGATTTGGATGAAAAAGATCCAATTATTGAACAATTGGTCAAAGTTGTGGAGAAATTTAATGACCCTAATATAGATATTCAAGAGAATTTGATGCAAAAAGAAGAGAGGAAGTATTAAAATAGAGTGATGGAGAAAGTATCTAGTGAGATAGAAATTAAACAAGTTGAGCTTTCCACTCTTGTCATTGAGCTAGAATAGTTAGCCACAAATAAAAATACATTATTTGCAAAGGTGTATGATGATATTGCCTCCTACTGCAAGACTATAAGGGAGAATATGGATAAGATAGATGAAGATCTATAGAAAGAAAACAAAGAGTTGAGCATGGATCCTAACACCATCTCACTTTATTTATCTAAGATCATATTTTTACAAGGGAAGCAATCAAAACTTTTACATGAAGAGTACCATATAAGAAATGAGGTGAATGAAATTCAACATATGTTTCCACCTCATATGAAAGTAATTCAAAAGCACATAAAAACTACTAAGGATCTTGTAGAGGACCAACATCTATCCATTACAAACAATATGCCAATCTAACAGCCAAGATAGAAATAGAAACACAAGTACTTCACACTTTGAAGGCCACATGGGATAACACAATGGAAATCATTATTTGATTACACCATCCAATTTTGAAGGAATTTGAGATCTTCCTAGAACCACAATTGAAAATCACTTCAAGTCATATATAGTGGAGTAATATGGAGTTAGATGGTCTGATGTTTAGATGTCAAAATTTAAAAATGTTTTGAAATATGCAACAAGTACAATAGTATATGTAGACCACACTACAAGTATGGTGTACATCCTAAGGGGGATTACATATTTTGAAGTTTTGGAATGTCAAATTTTTATCATGGCAAGTATTTTTTAAACAAATGTCATAGGGGGAGATTGTTGACCCTAAAGGAAATCATAGATTTGTCAATTAGTACAAAACACTTAGTCATTTAGTAGACAAGATTGGTTAGTCAACACTACAACCAAGTGATGCTAGATAGGTCGAGTGATGTTATGGATAACTGTATATATTTAGTTATCATTGAGTATTCTAGTGGTTTCCAAGTTGTTCTTATGGAAAAATATGTTGAGTGCTATAGAAGTTGAGTAATATAATTAAGGTGAAGTACAACATAAGCTGAATGACATTAGGAAGAACAAATAGGACCGAGCATCAGAAAGCTATTAGAGTTGAGTAAGACAAATTTGTATATATTTTTGGAATGATACAAAAACTTATGTAAACCATTATTTTTATAAGATGGAAGTGTATTTTTATGATCGAGGAGTTAGTTGAGGAGGTAATAATGCCTATAATTGTTGATCATCAATCCCTATATAATGAGATCAACCAATAAGAAAATTAGAAGGACCGAATGGAAAAAAAAATGAATCTAGATCATTAGTTGAGATATAGAAACTTCTAAGGTAGTTATTTAAGCACAATCCCAAGTCAAAAGTTTTTTGTTGTAAGTTGAAGGATTGCATGTATGCAAAGCTGAAGGTGAATCAACAAGTTGTGAAGTAAGGCAACTGAGCAGTGTAGTGAGGAGTTATTGAAGATCTATCATAGAGAGGTGATATTAGATTTTATAGAGGTAACATGTTATCAACATTCAAGTGCAAATCAAAGGATCAAGTATTGATACATTCTAATAGGTGTTTTAGGTTAAATCTCTTAATAGAGTGGTCCTAATAGGCCTATGTAAAATCTCTTAGTAAAATTCTCACTTAATTGTGTAGTTAAATTCCTTTAGTCAAGGTAGACTAAATAAGTCTTGTAATATCTTAAAATGGTAGACCCCTCATAGGCTAGATCATCAAAAGTGATCAAACTTTGTAGCCTAACATGTACACTTTATTGTTGCAATAGTGAGGATTTGTGGTGTCATCCCTACTACAATTTTACCTTCACCTTGGAGGGTTTTTGCATTACCAAATAATTGTATTATGTTCTTTTGATATTTATTCATGAAGTAGACTTGATATTACATTGTAGTGACTGATTGATTGGATATAAGGTTAAAGTTTGATAAAGGTCTATGGTGATGATATCATAAATAGTTTATGTCTGAAGTAGTAGAGAGTCCATATTTGGATACCCTTCCACTGAATTTCAAACTTTTGAAATCCATTTTGTATTCAGAGATTGCTAAAAAGGGTTGCATTTCATCCTTTTCTTCTGAAAGTTAACACTACTACCTAAAGTCAACCCTTCCTAACAACCAAATTGTAAGAATTTGGTATAGCTTTGATACCATGTAAGAATTTGCCTAAGGCAAGAATGAAATGCCAAGATCTAGAAGCTCAAGAGATAGCACAAGAGAGAAAAGATATGATCAAATGAGAATGGATTGATTAGATAATTGGATGAATACATCATAGAAGAGCCTTGTATATAAAGGCAATCAAGATGACTAGAAGTCATGCAAAGAGATAAGCAACAACTAAGCACATGTCTACCAAGAGTGGATTATCCTCCATTATGCTTGAATGTATGTGCAACAATGAGAGGATAAGAATACAAAGGTGTATTCGATAAAGAGATGTAGTAGACAACATGTGCTCAATTGGAGTGCAAACTACTATGTTGTCAACATGACAACTCATATGAATATGCAAACTCCTAGGTGTCTACATGACAACTGATATGGATATGCATTATCCTAAGGAAACTTAAGTAAAGTGTAAATATTAAATACATATTTACACCAACACCCCTCCTTAAGTGCAACTTAGGGAAATGTACTTAAGCTCACAAATGCTAGATAATAATGCAAGATGGGTCCTGGCTACTAGGCCATGTTAGGTACCCATGTACAAATTACAAGTGCAAAAGATATGCAATGCAATCTCTCATAAAGTGGAGGAAGAGGGAAAACCACAAGGGAAAAACTCCCCTCCAAAAAGAGAGATAAGTACAATAAAATAAAATGAGAGAGAAGATCTTATGTGCAGAAAACATCCCCCCGATAAGAGAGAAGGGGAAGATAGACCAAGTAACACGCACCCCCCCCCTCTAATGTAGAATGTACACATATAGTAGATGCATAAGGCTCAATGTAGAAACTCCTCCATGAGTGTAGAACAACATTCCTCCCCTTAGGAAGAAATAGAACCAAATGTATATCAACGAAGCCTCTCCCATCTATAGGAAGAAATCTCAAAATGTATGGAATCTCTGAAACCTACTCAAGCGTCCCAATGTTAATACTAAAAGGTGCCTCCTCCAAATCATATGTACTATACCACTCTGTTGAAAAAGAAAAACTAGGATCAACTAAGGATGAATGTAGAGCATGTATCAAAGACTCAAATATCTCCTCTAAAAATAAAGTGACCTCCTCCAACTATTGTATCAAAGGATCTACCATCATGTCAACTTTGAAAGACTGATCAAGTAGAGAATGAAGATGAGGATCGCCATGCTCCCTCACAAAAATTGAACAAGGATCATATTCACAAAAGAGAAGATGAATGTCATCAATAGTGTCTCCCAAATCTGCAATGTAGGACTCCACAAACAAATTGGAAATGTCTATCAAGTAGTCATCCCTTGGAACTAAGTCTAGAAGACAATGAATATCCTATTGCATTGAATCATGTGAATCCATGATTGTGTGAATGCAAGAATCATCAGGAACAACAGTAGATGAAATATCAATAGGAGAATTAGTAGCTACAACTGGAGTCTTTGGATCATCAAGACTCTCAATATCAACAAAATTTTGAATCTTCCATAAGGTATGCTCATCATAGGGAATGTTATCTACATCATCAAGTGGAAGGAGAAAATCTACAACTAGATCTTCTACTAATGGAGGAACACAAAGATCTCCAAAGTGTTCCCAAATAATAATCCAACATGTGTGTAGACACTTAATACCTTCTAGCTTGCTATCAACTTCAGAGAAGAAAGATGCACCAAGGCTATAAGCAATCAATCCCCTTATATGCATATTCCTATCACACCAAGATAAGTTTTTGAGCTTTAACTTGGGCTTAGGAATAAGTCCATAAAGATTAGGCAAGAATTTTATCCATCTACAATACATAATGATTCCCTTTGCCCATGATGCATAATTATCCCTAGTAAAAAATTCAACTACAAGATGGATTGTCAATTCCATCACTTTACCCATGATGTGCTTATCTCAAGAAAAAAAATCAATGCACTCTCCAAAATGTAGAAAAAAGAAAGAGCCCTCCCCAAAATAGATCCGTTGGCACTTTATACTTAGTGCATGTACAATTTTCACTTGTCCAAATGAACCAAACTGGACTTCTAATTTTGATGGTTACAACAAAAAATATGAATGACTCAACAATATAACACACAAGATCTCTAAAGGATCTAATTACAAGTGTCAAAATAGGCCAAAAATGATCAAATGTTGAAAGTACTATGTCTACTCAAAATTACTCCAAACTAATACTAGATCTAGAAAGTAGACAAAAAATTACATTGTTTCAAAAAAATAGCACCTGAATATGTGTCCATATGAGCTCGAATTAAGCCTTGGAAGTTGGAAAAATAGGGATTTGCAATTTTCAAAAAAAAATAGGAATAGTGATTGCAAACAACTTACAACAATGTGTAGATCATGAAATTCTACCCCAAAACAAAACAAAAATTGTTCAAAAAAAGGAGTTTGTATGAGGGAGATATCGCTGTTTGAAAATCACCTCTGTAACTATTTTTCCTAAATCGCCATCGTCAAATCTCCAAAAATCAAATGACTTTATATTTCACCTCAGATGTCCAATTTTGATGACACAAAAGTTGATTTAGGGGCTTTTTTACCTTCTGAATGTAATGCCAACATCTAATTTGCACTAGCAAGCTCCAATCTTGACCTACAAAAAAAAAAAAAAACTCTCCAATGGCTATGCAATGATGCTCCTATGGCTCTGATACCACATAATAATTTGGTATAGCTCTTATACCATGTAAGAATTTTCTTGAGGCAAGAATGAAATGCCAAGATTGAGAAGCTCAAGAGATAGCACAAGAGAGACAAGATATGATCAAATGAGAATGGATTGATCAGATAATTGGATGTATACATCATAGAAGAGCCTTGTATATAAAGGCAATCAAGATGACTAGGAGTCATGCAAAGAGATAAGCAACAACTAAGCACATATCCACCAAGAGTGGATTATCCTCCATTGTGCATGAATGTATGTGCAACAATGAGAGGATAAGAATACAAAGGTGTATCCCATAAAGAGATGTAGAAGACAACATGTGCTCAATTGGAGTGCAAACTACCGTGTTGTCAACATGACAACTCATATGAATATTCAAACTCCTAGGTGTCTGCATGACATCTAATATAGGTATACATTATCCTAAGTAAACTTAAGTAAAGTGTAAATAGTAAATACTTATTTACACCAACACAAATGATTTCTAGGCTTTGTATATCTCACCATTTTCAGTCTTGATTACGAGAATCAGTAGTTTTGGAGATCATTTGACTACCTATTTCTAGGTTTCTATTTTGGAAGGGAATTTTTCTTCCTTCTCCATTTCGATAGACATTTCAATTTCCTTACATTCAACTATATATATATGCCTAAAACCTTCTTAAGGTGGACATGAGGGAGAAGTAATTCCAATCAATTCACCCTTTTGCATTAGGTTATGAATTAACACTTCCTCTTGTGTTAATAAATCTTACATTAAGAGGTGGATCTTGGTTTTTGTAATGCCTACCCCTACTTGACTTTTCTGTTGTATTATCAGATTCTCTTAGGCCAGTTTTCTAATTGTATTTTATGATTATCGATGCTTGGTTTCCAGATTGGATTAAATTTTATTTTATACTCAGTTATGATGAGACTATTTTGGTACTAGTTACTTCATGTATGCATGATTATACTTTGATGATGATTATTTATAGTGATTCTAGTTATTTAATGATGTTAGTTAGATGGATTATTTATATGTGTTTTCTATAGATGCTTACCCCATACTACATGTGTATGGTGTGTGTGTATGTTTTCTTTATGTATGACATTTCTAATGTGGTTAAGGAAAGGAATCGTAGTCACCTGCTAGTCAAGATCTACACAATGCACCATTTCTTGTCATTTCCTATTTAGTTTAAAATATATGTGTTTGTACATGCGTGGATTTTATGCAAATTGTAGGTACTAGGTATCGACTTCCCTAAATTACCAAGATGAGTGTACCCTATTAAAATATCTCAATGGTAAGAGAAGGGAGATAAATTCTTGAGTCCAAATCCTAACCTTAAAACCAATTGTCCTAGAAATTAGGAAAAGTATTTGAGATGATTACCCTTCCAAATTTTTCATATGATGTACATTCATGATTATAACCCTTGAGTTTGATCTTGTATGTTGTATTTTATGATGGGTTTTCATATTTCGTCTTGTAGGTCTTTATTATTTTTTTGTTAATTAAGTCAAATTAAAAGAATATTTAATGATTTAATTTAATGAAAAATTATTAAGATAATCTCAGCTTTTAATTAAATTTAATTAATTGAGAATAAAAAGTTAAAGATAAAAATTATAGTTCTAATTTTAGAGCGTAATAATATTTATTTAATTTAATGATAATATATATTTAGGAGATCATTTTCAAATAAATGCTAAATATTATTATTACTTAAGTTAATAAATATTTTATAGGCAAAAGCCTACAACACAATGGTAAATTGTGAGCCTCCTATGTGGGAGGTCTTGGGTTCAAATCTACTCAAGATTAATATTTAATAATAATAATTAATCACAACATATAATAATAATGAATCTTGGCTTTGCCCTCTTAACAATAAAATAAAATAAAATTTAATAAATATTTTATCAAAAAAATGCTTTCAAAATTAATTTAATAAAGATATTTTAAATTGCAAAAAGTGTGTATGAATATCCGAAAAATAATAAAATATTAAAAATATTGTGATCAATGAGTTCCCTCACGTGATTGTACAATCAATGCCCTAAATTTAGGAGAGAACTCCTTATCAGAGATTAAGAGTTCATTTTGCAGGGACCAGGGATTTTGGAGAAGGATTTTTAGAAAGAGGGTTTAGAGGAAAGAGGAGTTTCTCAAATTCTTCGTGTGATTGTGTATTAGCATCAAATTTAGTTAGAATCTTGTGTTTTATTCGCACAATGAATTATATTCTTTGAAATTCATGTCTGCATCGTGTCTGTTAGATTTGTTTTCAGAGTTTCTTCTAAATGAATCTTTCATTGTGAATTATATTGATATTCATATCGAATTCTATCTGTATTATGAGAATTGAGACATTAAAGAACCCTTGTTCTGTAGATTAAAAAGTTAGTGTTTTAATTAGGAAGGGTTTTGAAAAGAAATCAAAATTTTAGAATATAAATTCGGCTAGTTTATCAGATTTTCCCTATTAGAGTATTTTCATAAATTTTGTTATATATATAAATTATGGAAAATATTTATTTTGTCTTATTAAAAATACAAATTGAATAAGATGGGGTGGGGCAACCAATCCCCATACCCCACCCTTGCCCATGGCCATAAAGGTTGCACGCGATAGGCTTTACTGCTACATGCAACAACAATACTATGTACTGCTACCTGTAGCATTAGTAACACCTATGACTGCAAGAATCGTAGGTCAGTGGGCCTTTAAAAACATTGTATTTTTAATAATTATTTTTTTTAATTTAATTTATTAAAATTTTAATTTATTTTTTTGATTAGATAAACAAGTTTTATAGGGATCCTGAAACCCAAGTTTGAAACAATACAAAAGGTTGAAAATAAGCAATTAAAGCCCAGCCAAAGGACAACGGCCAAACAAAAGGCCAGAACAACAGATCACCAAACAAAAGGTGACCAAAATGGCAACAAAACAGCCACCAAAACAAGTTTTGACTAGGCTCCTGAAACCCAAAGAAGATAAGGGAAAAAAGTCCCCAACCATGATACACAACAAAATACAACAGGCCAAAAAGACCAGTCATGATTTGCCTTTAGATCCCTTCTTTTGAGAACATAATGCCATATCAAAAGAGGCAGTGGATGGCTTGATCTTTTTTCCTTTTACTACGGTCCATCCATCCTCCACCAAGCCAACAACCTTCTGCCACTGTAAATCAGCAATACTAGAGCCAAGCCCAGAAATCCCTAAGACTAGGGAAGAGGTCGCAACAGGAAAATCTGCAACCAGAGAAGAAGGCACAGGAAGTATGTTACATTTAATTTAATTAAAATTAAAATTTAAGTTTTAGATATTTAAAATTTAATTTAGCTAAATTGTAATTTAATTAAAAGTTAAATTTTAATAGGTTTTGTTAATATGTTTATTAATAATTTTCTTAAATTATTCAAATATGATAATTCATTTAGGGTTTTATCAAAATAATTGTTATAAATAATTAATTTAATTAATTTAGTTATTAATTAATTAATTGTTGATGGAACATTATAAAAGAAATTGATTATGGAAATTCTCTATTTAAAATTTAATAATATTAAATAATTGTCAACTAATTATTTAATAATTATTATTTGAAATTTAAGATCTTTATAGAGATAATGCTTGTTTTGTGAGTTTATGCTGATGATGTATTCATATTTAAATATGAAAATGGGTTAAGTTATATGGGGAATATAGTACACTTTATCGGACCAAAAATGTACAACAAAATGGAAACTTAAACCTTATTGTAAACTCAAACCGTGTGTCTTCAAAATCAAACAAAACTATGAATTACACTGTTTATTGAGTTTTTTCTTGTATGTCAGAATTGGGGGTTGACTAGAGTGTTGACTAGTCCTAGGATGTTTAGCAGAGGTTGGGAAGTATTGTCTTGGGTGATTATATATGATGTTATGTTTTGATTTATGTGTATCTTCTTGGATCAGTCCTATCAATATGATCATATTAGTAATGATGTACTTTGACTAAGTGATTTATGTACTTTTTAGTTGCTTGTTTAGAGAACTAATGTATGGGTTTTGGTCTTTTGAGATCTTTTTGCTTTGTTGATCTTAGGGTAGGTTATTTGTATGTAATGTCAGGAAGTGGCTTTCAATGGAGGCCAGAGCCCAAAGTGGCTACCTGGGTAACCCATTGTAGGTTATTTTAATAATTGAAAACACTACACTAAATTAGAGTAAAATGAACCTAATAAGTGTCTTTTTCTTTCCTCACCCATGCCTCGAGTGCTAGTACAGACTAAGTTAGGAGTAGAGAGGATGCTCGATTGTGACCATGCATCGTTTGTATGCCTTGTCAGTATGAAAAGATACTAATGCCTCATAGAGTCACTAGGGGGCCAAGGTCAAGTCAAATTGCCAGGGTAACCTTAGAGTTGACTCATGTGATGACACTTGCCCACTTCCATAGTAGATTCCCTATGTGTCTTTGTTTGCCTCTGAGTCTAGATGTCGTATTTATCTTGGAACATTTGAGTTAGATTACTTTTAGGTTTTTTGCTTGACCTAGATATTACTTGTACTTTTTGGGATTGTTATCTAGTTTGGGACTTGAGACTATCTCCTCAGCATGGTGGGAGTGGACGTTTTTGGGTTACCACAAGGTCAAGTGGTAGTACTTTTTACCTTTATCATTGAGATTCGTCCGTTGATGTTGTGGTTGGAGTTCCTTGTTTTGTATTTCCTTGCATTCTATCTTTGTGTATTGTGATGGATGGTTATATCTATATGATGGATGATTTTACTTATTGTAATGTATTTTGTATCATGGATCCTAAAGGGATGATGTAATCTATTTTATAAATGTATATTCTTTCAACCTTTCATACCCTGTGACATGCACAGTGGATGATTGTGCATTCTGATTATTGCCAAGTGACATTTAGAAAAAATGTATATTATTTAAATGGATTTGTACTTGTAGTTGTTCTTTTATGGAGATGTGTTTCTATTAAGTAAAAATAGGTTTTAAAGGACCCGAAACCTTTTACAAAGTAACCAAAAGTCTAGAGAAAAAATAATAAAGCTACCATATAAGTCTAAAAGCATAGTTTAATAAAAAATAGACCTCCAGAAAGAGTATAGAAAAATAGGAAAACAAGAGGCCAACCAGAAATAGAGCTGAAAAGACAGCACAAGAATAGCAAAAGACCAGTACTCAAATTGCTACATAGTATCTAGCATGTTAGCAACCTGGTCTGCCAAGATGTGCATATTCTCCACAGTGGCCTTCACCTATTCCATCTTGTTCTTCTCCTCATTCTTCTTAGAGTGAGCCCAAGTGTGTTTACTAGGTCCCTAGTTCTCAGCAACAATATAGGAATCCTATCACGCTTACTGAGGAGACTGCTCACATTATCTGCCATATTCTTTAAAGCATTACTTTGATGTGGATGTGTTATTTATTGGACTTAGTATTATTTAAATTTAAATGTGATTCAATGTCTTGGGATCCTTAAGGAATGTAATCTGTTATGTGTTGCTTATGTATGATTGTATGTTATTGTTTCTGCTATTTTATCATTGTTGTTATATGCTATCTTTAAAAATAAAATGTTTGGCAAACATAGTAAAACTTTAGGTTAGTTATTTTGGATCCCTTGGCAAGGCATTATAGTTTTACCCCTTCATCCGTGATTAGGTGATTGATTCCATTTTTCCCCAACATATTTCGATGAATCTAATGTCTTGCCCCTTTCTTATTGGAGTTAGATTATTATATTCTATTATGTGTTTACCTTGTATGTTTTGGTGAACCTAACTTCTTATACTACTTTCTTGGAATTAGAACTTGGTGTATCTAGATCATCTTTTTTATTCTATTGTTTGCATTAGTGGTATTTATATCTCCATTTACATTGTTTTTATATAGATTTCATTTGATATATTTGCATTGTAAAAATACAATAAAATTTTGCATATATTTTATTTCTTAGTCATTGAATTTCCTTTAAATGGGTTTATTATCTTTGTTTTCATGTTTCATTCATGATCTTCAAGATGTTCCATTTCATGTATATGATGAGCACATAACTTTTCCTTTCACTGACTCTCATTCCCCTTCAAGGAGTAATATTTTTAAAGACGATGTTGGTCAACCTTTAGTGATTCACGATGTTCTTGACCTTGATAGTGCTACTATTTGGAATAAGCCCTTGGATATGAATAGTGACTAATCTCTTCCTTGTGAAACTTCTTTGAGTCATGATCATCAATCCTCCAATGTGTGCTTTCTACCATCTTTAGATGATCTTACTATTTGGGATGAACCCTTAGATAAGGATATGGATTACTCTCTTCCTCATGAGACAAAATTTACACACTTCGATGACAATATTATTGTTCTTAATGATCAACTACATACTATGAATTTCATTGATATTCCTTCTATAGATGAGAGATTCATGAGTTTTATTCGTCCTTCTCTTAAGAGTGCCTTAGTCATACAAAACCACACATTTGATCCTTCTTATTGTTCCTTCTAAGACATATCTCAAATCAATTTGTGTCTTTGTTATGAACTCCCTTTCCCTAATTCAAACTTAGACCATAAGGATCCTAATGACATTGACCCTATAATTGACTTCACAACTCTTCAAGATTGGGGAACTTTAGATTCCATACCAAAATCCTACATTCTTGGCTTTGTAAATCAGACACCTTTATTTAATGAGTATATGCACAATGAATGTTTCTCTTTAAATTTCACTCTAATTACACCTAATAGATCTTTGATGCTTCATCCTTCTAATCAATTCATTTCTTATGTTATGTTTACTATGAAATACAATGATGAATGGTATCTTTTCCATGATCATTTTACTTAACGAATATATAAATGTGTGTGTGTGTGTGTGTGTGTGTGTGTGTATACATATACATACACACACACACACACACACATATTCTTGGAAATATAATGGGAAAGTGAGATGGAGAGAGGGGGTAATTACTTTTGTAGTTATAGATCATTAATCCCTATGTTGCATGATTAACTAATTAGAAAAATGGAATGAATAAGAAGAAAAAAGGATCAATCCTAATCATTGATCAAGATCTAGAAGTTTCTTTAGATGGCTATGAAATAAGGTTTTAAGATAGAAGTTTTTGTTGTTGAGATTGTTAGAAAGAGGATTGTGCAATTGAAGGTGAATCAGAGGTTGAAGAACTAAGGAAATTGAGTAGTGCAGATAGGAGATATTGCATATCAGTCATAGTGAGGTGATTACACATTGGAAAGAGAAGATCTATCATCAACAATCAAGTCCATACCAAAATATCATGGTACTAATTATATTCTAACTAGTGTATCAAGTGAATCTTTTAACAAAGTGGTCCTAACAAGCCTATTGTAAATCTCCTAATAGAGTGCTCACTTTATTGTGATGCATAAATCCTTTAATCAAAGTAGACTTAACAATCTTGTAATATTTTAATAGATCGGACCCCTCATAGGGTAGATCATCAGAAGTGATCAAAATTGTAGTTCTTATAGGCACACTTTATTGCTACGGTCATGAAGATTTTGTGGGTTCCATCCCCACTATATTTTTACCTTCATCTTAGAGGGTTTCTAAGTTACCACATCTTTTTTTATGTGTTGATCAATTATTTTTTAGTTTTATTTATGATTTTTGATCAAGTGGTAAAAGTTTTAGAGATCCTAATTCATCCGCTCCCCTCCCCCGCTCTTAGCATCTCACTTTCCTTTTAGATTTTTGACAATTGGAATCAGAGAAATGTTCTCTAAGAAAGAAGTATAACCACTTGAGAGTCAAATATCTTGGAGATGGAATCATATAAATTAGGAATGGTTATTGAGAATAAAAATCTTGATTTGAGGCTTGCATTTGAGCAAGTTAAGATTGCAAAGGAGAATTGAAGAAATCCTTGAAAAGGATGGAGATGGAAATCCAACAAAATGACATATAATACAAGGGGGAAAGCATTGAGGACTTATGTGTTGAAGGTATATCCATTGAAACTGATGCATCAATAGTAGATGTATTGGAGAAGAAAAACATTGTCAATGATGAAGTAAGAGCATTGAAAAAAGAACATGAAATACAATCAATGAGACTATGTGAAGTTACTGAACAAAAGAAAAAGGATGAAGAAGACAATGTAATGGTTGATGAAGAAAAAATAAAAAATGGATACAAATATTTATGAGATGATAAATGAATTACAAAGGCTGACTCATAATTAATTTGACATGGTCAATCAGTTATTAAGTTCAAATCATGAGTTGAGAGATGAAAATAAAATCATTGAAAGAATGAATAGATCTAGAGAGACTATGAGACAAATTTAAGAACAACTAAAAGTACAAAGAAAACCTCATGATACTACTAGATTAGGATATACTAAGTTCATATCATCTACCGAGCAAGGAGAATCATCAAAGCATGGAGAATAAAGGAATGCAAAATCAAATAACAAGAAGCCTATGCTATTATTATGGAAAATCAGGTCATACAACAAATGCTTGTAGGAGAAAAACTGGTAAGTCAAATCCTAAGTCTAAATTCAATGGATATGGACATCAAGAACATGAATGTAGATCAAATATCAATAAGACGCCAACTACATCTAGATTTGAAGGTTATTTCTACACATGTCAAAAGTATGGTCATAAGGCACAAGATTTCAAATCTAATGCAAAACATGGTTGAACACCTAAAGGTCAAGGAAATGCAACTAGGAAAGGCAATGTTATAAATTGGGATTACAATACTTGGTTCAAATGTTAATTATGTGGAAGATATGGACATATTGTAGAAAATTGTTCAAGAATACATCTTAGAGGAAGATTAGGAAATTGGAGAAACTTTGGTCTAGTATGTTTTAACTATCAGAAGGTCAAAAATCTAAGAAGAGACTGTATGAATCGAGCACCATCATCCAATAATGAAGAAAACAATGAAAAATAAAATTTTAATGTTGAAGAAGTGAGAAACTAGATGAATCAATTTTGGAAGAAGAAACTTGATGATGACAATAATTAAAATAATGAAGTTGTGATCACCCAATCCAATCAATCAGATGATTCCCCCATCACAAATTAAATAAAGATGTATGTATGGAATTGTATTTCAAATTGCTAAAATATACATTAGTTCCTAATATTTAATGCATGAAAGTCCAATTTAGCGTATGATTAGATGCAAAAGGGAATATTTTAAGTTTGAACTAAGCAATATGTGTGGATGTCGAGTTATAAGGTTAGCAGCAACCAAGTATGAGTATTTAAGAATGAAAGTGTTATCTAACTAAGAAAAGATTGTTAGTATTCATTGAGTAGTGGTACTAGTTGAGTTGAAGGAGTATGAAGTGTTATTACTGAATTTTGCAAAATTGTCCAAGATAGCTATTGTGCACCTACTATATGTATGGAACATTTATGAGACCCTAAAATTGAATTTTTGAACTATATAGTGAATTTCACTATTCATTTTGATCACTTTGCATTCGAGTTTCCAAGAGCTAATAGAGTTTGAGCAATTCTTGAGCATAGATGAGCAAATTTGTGAAGATCTAAGTGTGTGTTATCAGCAATCAGAGTGATTTGGAGCAATTGTGTTGACACTAAGTAAAGAAGTGTTGCAAGATCAACCCTACACATAAAAATAACATTGAGTTTGACTATTGTAGATAAATGTGAAGAATCAAGGGTTATTAGAATACAATTAATTTAAATGAAGTTGTTAATCCATAAAAGTTTAAGGCATATCTACATATTTTAATAAAAGGAGATGCATCTAGTGCCCTATCTTCTACCTCATCAAGGGTAATTATGGTCCATGATGTAAGATCCTATTATACATGTAAGATTGGTGAAGTCGATGATTTTGATTTGAAGAATGCATATGAGAGGTTGTGCATTATTGAGAAACTAAAGGAAGAGCATAAGAATATTGTCGAGGCTAGACTCATGTGTGCCCTAGATTTTCTAAGGGTTTATAAAATAAAGTGGATAAAGATCATTTTGAGCTGACTACATGAGATGAAAGTATGGCTAGAAGGTGGACTAGCTAAGATCGCTAAACACATTGTTCATTGTGTTACAGGCTACCCTGTTAGATAAAGTTATGAACATTTGATGTCAAAGCAAAGATGTGATTAGAGAAAAAACATTGGCAGTGTGGACCAAGCATGGACTAATGATTTCCACCATCAAAGACATCAAGATAAACTTTTTGGTAAGGGTTATTTCTCAAAATTTCTATTAGTCGAGCCAACTAGATAGGGTCCCATTGTGGTTGTTGATGTCACATGGAAGATTGTGAAGAATGGTCATACCTATGACATTGTTGACTTGCAATTGCAACAATTAGATGAGAATTTGTAAAGCATCATAAAAGTGAAGAAAACAATGTGTAAGTTTGGTTCACTACTAGTTTGTATTTCTTTTTATGTGCAAAATTATTTTCCTACCATAGGTAATATCGCATGGAGTAAGAAGAACATAGTAACACAATAGATTAATGAGTTTATTGGTTATTTGGGAGATAACTTTGAAATAGTAATGTATGATTATTTTGAAGAGTTCAAACAAAAAATGAAAAATAGGTCAAGGACACCTAAATCATTGGTTCATAAATACTATGAGAAAAATTATTTTCTAGTGAATATAGATAGGACCTATGTTTAGGCAGCCATCCCTAGAATTGCATGGCTAAATTCATTGGGTTATGAGATTAACACATATTAGGCTATAGCATCCATAATAATATTTCTAGATGAACCCATTGAGAAGGATGTCGAACCATTCCATACAAATGAGACTTCTAAAGTGAAGATTATGATGGAAACAAAATTCCCCTAGTTTCAAAGAAAAAGAAAAGGATTGATAGAAAATTTGGAGAGAGTTCTGGGAGAAGGTGTTGAGTAGGAGGCACCACTATAAAAAGTAGAAGATATAGGTGAAGATTTATCAACTGACAAAGAAGAAGAAGAAGGAAATGAAGAAGAAGAAGACAATGAAGAAGAGGAAACTAAAGGAAAAGGAAAAGGAAAAGAGATAGTTTTGGTTAAGCCATAGAGTAGAAAAGGGAAGATGAAAGATATTAGGCCCACTCCTAATACACAAAGACTAACTAGGTAGAGAGCAAGGGCAACTACTACTATAGTTGTTGAGCCACAAAAGAAGGGAGTGGTTAAAGTTACCAAACTAGCATAGGGAAATAATTCAACTAAGATAAATGATACCTTAATAAGGTTGAGCATAAGAGATCCCATACAATTGATGAGGTATGTGAAAACATTAGGGGGAGTGCAAGATTATCTAGATTTCGTTTTATAAAGTTTGACAAATTGTGTAAGGATGATAAGAGTAAAGTAGAAGAAGCATTAATTGACATGATGGAAAACTTTAAGTTTATTGTATTAGAGATTGGAAAAATGGTACCTAATGAGCTATATGAAGAACATATGAGAAATGGAAGTTTGCTTTAATAACTACAAGGAAAATATGGAAAGGCACATTTGCCCAAGTAATGCTAGAATTGAATAAGAAAGATATTTCCAAAGCTATGAAAGATTACAATAATAGATGTATTCCTAAGAGGAGAGATTTTCTAATTTTGAAGAGAAAAATAGAAAATATTGTTCAAGAAAGAAAAACAACATGTAATAAAATATTTGGATTAATTTTTGATGATGAAAAAAAAGATGAGCAGGAATGGGTTAAATTAGACATCAAAGAAGATATTTATGGTGACACAAAAAATATTGTTGATACTATTCACAATATGGTACAACAAAGTGAAGGGAAAACTGAAATAGTAGTGATAGATAATGAACTCAAAAGGATCCAATAGAAGAATATGTTGAATGAGGTGAATGCAACAACTGGGCTAGAGAAACAGAGTGAGATTCATGTGTAGACTAAGAAAAAACAAATGCTAGTTTATGAGGCATTGATGGACCCAAACATCATGATCGTGCAAGTTAAAGATTATCCTAAGATTGGTGTACATGAGTCCACACAACAATTCCTATTTTTATAGTTATCCAAGACCAAATACAAGTTGAAGGAAATGACACACATGTTGAGCAACAGAGTCTATTGACCAATGAAGAGAAAAATGCACAAGTCACTGAATAAAAAATTGGTGCAATAAAGGGAAATACTATTGTAAATAATGAAGTTGAGAAGGAAGAAAATAACATAAATAATAAAGTAGATCAGTCTACTCCTGGTGAGAAACTAAGTGCCTTTCAAATTGAGGGAATTAAGGAGGCTAGACAACCAAGTTCTACTAGTAAACTCCAAACTAAAGGTGACAAGGAGAAGCATAATGAATCTATACATCAAGATAGTATAGAAGAGAATAGGGGTACTAATACTAAAGATACAACAAAAAAATCTATAGCATAAATAGGCTGAGGAAACCAGAGTAGAGACTCAAAGTCCAAGTATGGAGGTTCTAATACAAGATTATCAAACTGTGTCAAGATCCATCATACCAAACTCCAAAGGCAACACAATGAAGAAGAAGGTAAAGGACTCACCACAAGGCATAAAAGGTAAACATATTAGACTTGAGGAAGAGATTGTGATTCCTAATTGGACACAAACAATTTAAATTATGATCAAATAAAAATACTTAGTAAGTTGCTAGCTAGAAAAACCAAGCAAGAAGAGTGGAGAAGATAACATCAATAGAAATAGGTACTTCATGAAATCAAAGATATATTTCTTGAAACTAATGATATAGAAGATTTGAATGAACAAGATCCTATCATTGACCAATTGATATAAATTATGGAGAAGCTATATGACCCTAACATAGATAGAAGGGAAAAATCAATGCAGAGGCCAGAAAAGAAATTTGAGAACAAGGTGATGGAGAAAGTTGCAACAAAAATTACCTAAAAACAAGTTGAAATTTCTACTCTTGTAAATGATTTTGAAAAGATAGTTGAGAATGTTAATACATTATTTATGAAGCAAGGTCATGCCCCATAATTTACAAAAGATATAAAGTAACAAATAGATAAGGTTGATGCCAATTTACAACAGAGTGGGAGCACACTAACCTTGGATGCAAGTTCAAAATTCAATTTTATTTTTTTAAAATTAATAATTTTGCAAGGAAAGAAGTCTAAGTTGATGCAAGAGGAAAGTAGAATAAGAAAAGAGATCACAACAATTCAAGCTTTTTTGACACCTCATTTGGAGGTGATGCAAAGACATTTGAAGACTGTCAAGGATCTGATTCAGAGCAATCAAAATTTGTCTATTGCAGATAATATGGTGAATTTAGCTTCCAGATTGGAGATTAAATGCAAATTTCTTGAGATGCTCAAGAACAATTAGGATACTACACTATCTTACGTGATGAAATAACATCACCCATTTTTGACTAAGTTTGGTATAGTCCCTAGTCCCTAGCTCAATGCTACCATGAGGAAACCATGACAAAAGCAAGGGGAAAATATTGTATAGAGAAAAAAAAGGGATAAATTTTTGTACACTAAGAAATAGGATAATGTATATAGTTACCGAGCTAAAGTATGTAGTACACCCAAAGGGGGAGTTATAGTTTTGAATTTTTTCTATGTATGTATTTTTTATAATGATAAGTGTTTTTGCGACTAATGCCACAAGCGAAGATTATTGACCTGAAGGTAAATTGTCTATTAGTGATAAAAACTTAGTTATTTACTAGGTAGGGTTGATCGATCATCATTACAACTGATCCACCATACAGGTCAAGCTATAAAGTGAAGAAGTAAATAAGTCTAGTATATGTTGAGGTAGATATAGTTGTCAAGTGTACATAAGCATTGTCAAGAAATCAAGGTATTGACATGTAGTTCAAACGGAAACACACAAGCTGAATTAACCAAAAAGAAAGAATATTGAATATCGAGTGCTATAGTAGCCAAGTAAAGAAGGGATACATCATATATGCTAAGAAAAGTTCATGCCAAGGGACAACATGAAGCATGTAGAATAGCTGAGCATGAAGTATATGTGTTGAGTAACATAGTTTTTGTATTTGAGTTTGGAATGACACAAAATCATATGTAAATTATTTTTTCTCAAATAGAAATGTGTTTCTAAGCTTTGAGATGTGAATCAAGAAAGTAATTATGCCATTAATTGTGAATCATTAGTCCCTTTATTGTATGATCAAACAAGAAGAAAAATAGAATGAATAAGTAGAAAAAATGATGAATCCTAATCCTTGATCAAGATCTAGAAGTTTGTTTAGATGGCTATTAAATAAGGGTTTAAGATAGAAGTTCATGTTGTTGAAGTTGTTAGCAAGAGGATTGTGTAGTTAAAGGTGAATCTAAGGTTGAAGGACCAAGGTGACTGGGTAGTGCAAAGAGGAGATATTGTATATCAATCATAGTGTAGTGATTATGTATTAGAAAGAGCAAATCTTTCATTAGCAATCAAGTGCATACTGAAGGATCATGGTACTGATTATATTAAAACTAGTGTATCAGGTGAATCTCTTAACAGTGTGGTCTTAAAAGGCCTATTGTAAATATCCTAATAGAGTTTTCAGTTTATTGTGATATAAAAATCCTTTAATCAAGGGAGGCTTAACAATCTTGTAATATTTTAACACAGAAGACTCCTCATAGGGTAAATCATCATAAGTGATCAAAATTATAGCCCTAATAGGCACACTTTATTTCTACAATAGTGAAGATTTTGTAGGTGTCATCCCCTCCATAGTTTTACCTTCACCTTGGAGGGTTTCTACATTACCACATCTTATGTTATGTGTGGATCAATTGTTTATGAGTTTTATTCATGTTGTTTGATGTTAGATCTGATAGTATATGTTGTTATATGATGATGCATAGTTAAGTTTAAGGTTGAGATGTGTGGTGAATTAAGTTTGAATGTGGTCAATATTTGAAGTGGTAAGATTTTTAGAGATCTTGATTCACCCCCCACCCCCCTCTCAACATCTCACTTTCCCATTAGATTTCCAACATATGTGTGTGTGTGTATATACACATATGTATATATCTGTATATACATATGTGTACATATATTTATATATACATATATGTATGTGTATATACATATCTATATATGCATAAGTATATATATACATATATATATACATATACATATACATATAGTTATGCAGGAGCATCCTGGGTTGTATGGCTATCCTGCTCATTTTTGTTCATTCTACCTATTGAAGCTGAATACCAGTGGTTTCCATGTTGTTGTTGTTGCCAAGTTACTATAGCTAGTGATGGTCGATAACTGTAACTAGTGATGGCCAAGTTGTTGTAGCTTTCTAGTATTGGACAAGCTATCTAGTATTGGTCGAGCTATCTAGTACTAGTTGAGTGTTCCTTCATGTGTCGAGTGAGCCTGATATTTGTTGATGCTCGGTTCCTTCTTTGACTGAGTTTGCCTATGATTGGTTCTTAGTTTGAGCTTACTTACATATTTAATTTGAATCATGAATTTATTGATAGGATCATGTCTTGGGATGAGTGCAGACCATTTTAAGGTCGACCTTTTTATTGCGTAATGATCTAGAATCTTTTGTAAGCTATTTTGATAAGTATAAGTAGAGGTAATTGGTTTAGATTAGAAAAAGACTGAGAGAGTTCAGAGAAGATGTTTCTAGAATTGCAAATTTGAAGCTGGATCATGGATCTTGAAGTTGTATTTTGTATCTGGTCATAACCTAGAAGGCCTTACAGCTGGGCATGCATGTTGATAACTTTATGAATCAATAAAAACTATTTTGTTCTCTCTCCTTGGTGTTGTTATATATTTTTTTTCTCCCATTGTTATTAATCAAAAAGGTGTTTGGATAGTTAGGTGTGTCTTTGGCCCTAGCTATTCAATCTCTCCTTGCGTCAAGTGGTATTGGAGCTTGAGGTTCATCCTTTTGGAGATAGGATAGTGTAGAATCCTAAGTTAAATTTGGTTGTAGGGTGACAAATCTATGTATTTGACCTGTAACTTGTAGAGGGTTATGATCTTGAGGAACTTGTTTGTAAAGATGGTTTGAGGTAAAGGAAATGTTGACACTATTATTATGAAATGTTGAGACAAATTGTAGCTAGATTAGATGATGTGGAGACAACCTATAGGAGAGGAGTGCATCTTGATGATGTGATTAATGATGAAGCAATGACACCAAACCCTAATCCAGATAGGAAGATCAAGATGAGGAAATATTGTTGAGAGTATTGTCTAGGGCACATTCAAAGCCTATTGTAGAATTTGTTCCTTATGATAGAAAATTGGACACCAATGATGTGTTGGATTGGATCTATGATATGGAGAATTTCTTTGAGTTTGAAAACACTCTTGATAATAAGAAGGTGAAATTTGTAGTCACTAGGTTGAAGGGTCATGCCTCATTGTGGTGGGAGAATTTGTAACTAGATAGACAAAGCAGAGGAGATGAGAAGATCAAGACTTGACTGAAAATGGTGAACAAAGTGAAAAATAAGTTCCTTCCTACTAATTACCAAGCTAGCTTGTTGAGAAAGATGCAAAATTTAAAACAAAAGGACATGTCTGTGAAGGAGTATATTGAAGAATTTTATAGATTAGACATCATATCTGTACATGTGGATGATGAGGTTGAGAAATTTGAAAGGTATCTAAATGGATTGAGATCTAGAATTCAAGATAAGATAAGTTTTGTGAAATTGAAAAGTGTGGAAGAAGCATATCAATATGCATTGAAAGTTGAGGAGATCTTGACAAAGAAGCATGAACAAAGACAAAGAGGTAGAGGTGACACTATAACATTTGGGGTCAAATTGAGGAAGCAATTTGTGATGGTAGTATAATTTATGGTTATTTTCATGTTTTTTTTTTGCAATTGTCTCTGATGTCATCACAATATTGACATTGGTGTCATAATTGTGATGCCCTTGCAAGAATAAAAAAAAAAAAAAAAAGAAACATGATAATCATTTTCCATTTGTTTTGATTTTGGAGATAGTTGTGCATGAAAGAGGTGGAGAGCTATGAACGTTGTTGTGGTACCCTTGTGATCAATGTATTTGGTTGTTATGGCTTCGTGATCTTTGCATTTTGTTGTCATGCCCTTACTCTGCAATTTTAGTTGTTTCATGCCCTTGCTTTGTGATTTCATTGTCATATTGTGCCCTTGCTCTATGATTTCATTGCCATGTAGTGCCCTTATGATCTATGTACCCTAGCTCTACAATTTTCTTCAAGGGCAAGAAGGGATACATATGTAAAAAAAAAATTCGTTTCCTTGTAAACATGTATGTCTTTATATTTCCTTCTAAATATGTGTCTCTACATGTATTCAGAGAGATCTTTTTCAAGGTGTTATTACATATATGATCTAGTTGCATACATATTCTAGAATCCAAATAATAAAACAATAAAACTTACTCAACTCATGCTAAGTGACATACCTCAAGGTCCTGCACAAAAATAATGTAGACAATGAAAAATGGGTCAATTTCGTAAAAAAATTTACAAAACATTCCATAGCAGATATTTTTAGAAAGAAACAAGCCATAACTAGTTAAATGGGTTTAGTTACTAATTAGTTGGGTTGATATATATGTATATTTAACTAGGTTATGGCATCTGCAAGGGAATGAGCTTCATGATTATGCATGCATGTGTAGTGCATTTCTTTCCTATGATATATCTCTACATTTCATTATTGTGCTCTTGCTCTGCAATTTGGTTGCCATGCCCTTGTGATCTCTATGTTTCATTGCCATGTCCTTGCTCTATGATTTCAATTTCATGCCCTTGCTCTATGATTTTCTTGCCATTTCATGCCATTGCTCTATGATTTCATTGTCGTGTTGTGCCCTTGCTTTACAATTTTGTTTCCATGCCCTAGCTTTGCGATTTTCTTCAATCGTATGTAAATGTTGGTTTCTTTTCCTTCTAAATAGGTATCTCTTTATATCTCCTTTTGAACATGTATATCTAGAGATCTTTTTGAGGTGCTTACTACATTTGAGCTACACAATAGAAAAATTGATCCAACTACATACATATTCTAGAATCGAAATAATAATAAAATAAAACTCACTCAACCCATGCTAAGTGAATTACCTCAAGATCCTCCACAAAAATAATGTAAACCAGGAAAAATGGGCAGAGTTCACAAGAAATTTTACAAAAAACATATAATAGCAGATATTTTTAGAAAGAAACTAGCCATAATCACGAGGCTCATTCCCTTGCAGAAGCTTCTACCACAATGACATTACCTCTAAACCTTGAAAAGGATGTTGAAGTGGTTCCCAACCTTGAAACACTCTTATAAGCATTTGATAGTTGGATTGTAAGATCTCAAAGACACTTGCAAGTGATTCCAATGATAGTACCTACCGCAATAGTTTCTTGGATTCTATCTAGTGGCTCCCATAATATCCTCTATGTTGTCTAGTTGTTGTTTCTATCATGCAATCTGTCATGTCCCCTTTTCAAATAATAAAAAAATAATAATCTTTGCTAAGACAAGCAGGCCCAAGAAAGTGAAGTTTCGGAAAAAGGGGGGTTAATCTTTGGAAACCGTTGGACTAATAAATGAAATTATTATTAAAATATGTTTCATTAACCTCTCTTGGATGTGAGTTACGGTTATGGCCTCTTTTAAGAGGTTTGGAGGCATTTTGGGCAGGGAGGAGAACTGGATTTTTGCTCATTCTTTGTTATTCTTCAGAGGCTGCCAAACCTGTGGAGAAGGAGACCCAAGAACGGGAGTTTGCAGGTTTCCAGGGAGACCCAAGAACAGGAGTTTGTAGGTTTCTAGGAAGGCTAAGGATGGGAGTTTTAAGACATTCCATGTGCATGCTCATACAGAGTTTGCCTTTGTGCTGAACAGTGTAGATTTGTGGGTTTTTGGGTGTGTTTTTTGCATGAGTTTGGTGTTTTCAGTTGAGCATTTCATATCAGTTTTGGTTTCTGCTGTATTTCAGACTTTAAGCTATTAAAATAGAGCTGAATATATGTATTGGGATGTGATTAAACTTCTGAGATAGTTTATTAGTGTTTTTGTGGTGTTTCCGGGCATTTTTGTGTTAATTTCGGGAGCCCGATGAGCATAGTTTTTGTCCTACATTTGTGAGTTGTTGTGTAAAGGCTATATAGATCTGAAAATGTCATTTTTTAGGATATTATGCTGCTGAAAAATCTGTAAAAATGGCCATTTTCAGATTTATTAATAATAGGTGAAGCTGTGAAGCTTTTGGCACCATTTCTGGCATACCCGATTTGGGGTTTCTTGAGAAATTTGGAGGATCTTTGTGATATTAGTTGTTTGATCTTAAAGATCTGATTAAAGATTGGAAATATCATACAAAATCAAAAAAGGGACATTTCAGTGGTATCAGAGCCATGATCTTTCCAGCCTGAGGGTTTGTAGAAGTTGCAGGTCAGTTTTGACAACTACCCAGATCTTGCATGTCAGTTTTGACAACTACCCAGATTTTGCATGTCATAATTTGTGGTTGCATGTTTCTTCTAATCAGCTGCATGTTAAAATTTATGGTTACATTCTACTTCTAATAATTTTCATGTTAGTTCTTGGTGAATTTGGTGGTTGTAGAAGTTTGCATGTCAGTTTTGACAACTACCCAGATCTTGCATGTCAGTTTTGACAACTACCCAGATCTTGCATGTTAGTTTTGACAACTACCCAGATCTTGCATGTCAGTTTTGATAACTACCCAAATCTTGCATGTCAAAATTTATGTTTGCATTCTAATTCTAATCATATGCATGTTAGTTCTTGGTGAATTTGGTGGTTGCATGTTGCTTCTAATCAGCTGAATGTCAAAATTTATGGTTGCATGCAACTAAGTGAAAGAGAAAAAAGATATTTGCAGCGAGAAAAGAATAAAGAAATTTTGATCAAACCTCCAGTTGAAAGTAAAAGTACAAAATCCAAGGAAGGGAAAAGTATGGCTGATCCAGATGAGATGGCAAAGAAATTCTTCCAAGACATCCAAAATACTCAGAAGCAAACAGTGGATAGTTTGGCAGAAACTAGGGAAGCTTTGCGAATATTGACAGAAAAACTACAAGGAGTTGCATCTATTAATTAGAAAGGGAGCACTTCAGAGGAGCCAAGAAATCTGAAATCCACACCATCTAAATCAACCAAAACTATTTTCTTGCCTGCAGATGAGCCACCAGTACCAAATCCAACCATTAATCCTATGGAAGAGGTTACAGGTAACTTGATTACATTAAGAGCTACTTATAATGGCTTAGATGATGACTTTCATAGTTCAGTTCCTTTTAGAGAATATGTGGATATGATGAACACTTTGATGCCCAAGAAAGAGTATAGAAGGGAGCATGACATAAGTGGAAGAGAGCTCAAAAATAAAATAAGCAAGTTTATAGCACCTACTTTTGATGGAACAAATAAAATTTCAGCTAGAGCATGGCTACAAAAATTATAGACCTTCTTCACACTTAACCCCATGAAGGAGAGTGATGTTGTTCAAATTGCAAGTCTGCACTTGGAAGATGCAGCCTATGATTGGTGGTATCATGGAATGACTACTCAAGGTCATGATCAGGTAACTACATTTGATGATTTTAGTCAAAGAGTGATAGATAGATTTGACCTCAAGGATGAGGATTATGAGGATGTTGTTGTGCATGATGGTGAGATACCTGGTGTAGATGAGCAGACATTGAGCATTCATGACTTTTCTGAGAGAGAGTACCAGGCACAGTTAGATGCTTCGTCACATGAGGTTGAGGCTAGTAGTACTTCACATGATTTATCCCGCCAGTTGAAGGTGTGTGAAGACAGTATTGTCACTACATTATTTCATCATGACAGGTATGTGGAGTTAGTTGGTATTGGTCATATTACTCAAGTCAGGATTTTGCTTGAGTTACCAGCTAATTCTAGTTTACAGATATGGACTCAAGATTCTTATATTGGCATTTGGGGTTCAGTTGACTGTAAATCATTAACACTTTTTGGTAGCAGTGATTGTTTGGGTGCTACCATGGATTTGATTAGCAGATTGCACGGTGTTGTCTTTTCTTGTGCCAGGAGCTTATCCGATGTTTGTATTAGTTTTTATACACCGGTTTTGGGCTTTGTTCATATATCTAGTCGACCATACTTTCTAGAATGTGTTGATGATATTTCATATTTGGCAGTGTGTACAGATGAGTCCCAGGATCATATTGGCATTGATGACATCCAGGAGGATGTAGTGGGCAGTTTTGAAGACTTAGTTTCCTTGGGTACAGAGGAGTTGGACAGCAGTGCTAATGTTTTTGATACTTCGTATGTTGATATGAGCTTTAGATTTAATTCACAGGGTATGGATTGTAATACTCTAGAGACTAGTGACTTTGAGGATACTCCTTTAGATAGTGCATCAGAGGAGGTTTGTAGGAGACAGTCAAGCTAGTGCCATCATGTGCCTAATCAATTAAGAGTTAGTGACCGAGACATTGCTATCGCTTGCCAGCATTTTGATGCTGCTCGTCAGTTGTTAGCAATTTATGGATGGGGTTCTCCTACTAGTGATGAGCAGGAAGGCAGTTATCTTTCCTTGACAGAGATCCACTCTTTATGGGAGGCTATTCAGATTTTGAGACAAAATTATATGCAGTTGGTAGCTGATAGAGATTATCTTATGGAGTGGGGCAGTACAGCATATGATGCATTGTTGGCCAAGGAAGATGAGGTGAGTGAGCTTACTGAGCAACTTGAGGTGACTTCTAAGATTCTTGAGAGTACACAGTTGGCTTTCAAGGAGTCACAGTTTCATTTGGCTAAGGCGACCATGGAGTTAGAGTGGCTACAGTCTTTACCTAATTCTATACAGTCACAAGCTATGGTGTTTGGTGATCCGAGGATGTCCATGGCCGAGATTTTCAGAGACAGTGGAGATGGGGATGCATCCATCCTTGATACTAACATTGGCATATCAGGTTCATTCCCACTAGAGTCAGGTTCAGTTGAGTTGGGTTTTGTAGCAGATTGTTGTATGCCTGACATGGTGATGGCCTCTAGTACTGATGGCACAGAGACTAGAGATGTATCAAAGAGCATGTGCGATGTTGGTGAGTTGACAGTTGGCATGCTTCCTACTAGTAATACTACTCCCTTGGTGATATCTTCAGAGATAGTAGTCAATTCCAACATGGTTAATGATCAATTGTAGTTAGTTTCATTTGGATTACAGTCTGAGCCACTGACTAAGATTGGCGCATTCTATCGGCATTACACTGTGAGGTACGCTCATCAATTTACCTTTTATGACCATGTTAATGAGATTATGATACAGAGATGTACTTTGCTTCCTAGTGCTTATCATCAGTTATGGAATAGTTTGATGCCTTGGGATGAGAGTTGTGATGGGCACGACATGGTGATAGGTCCTGCAGTTGATAGCTTGATAATACATGACTTAGAGCAGGAGTTTTGGAGTGATGCTTCAACAGGGTATGTACATCAGTTAGCAATTGATCCTTGTGTTGAGGAGTTGATGGTAGGAAAATTTGGTTTGGGTTCCATTTCTTGTTGTTCATCTTGTGATGGCTTTTCACCATCAGGGGTGCATGGGAGTTATGGTTATGAGACAGTGGCCGATGATCTACAGAGTTGTGTTGATTGCAGGAGTTGTACAGTGTGTGGATTCTCCATACTTGGTATAGTTTCATATGAGAGCATTCACCATTGTTGCAGAGTTGGATTGTACATTTCGTATAGGCCAGTGGGATGCGTTGATGGTATTTATTGTGTTGGCAGTTTGATTTGTCCACTTTACTTGGGTTCTGATGTTCTAAGAGTTTGTGTCTCATGGGTTTTTGACTATGGTGGTGGTGATTTTGGAGTTTGGTTGAGCTATAATTGTCAGTTTGATTATGGATTCCTCTTGGTCATATTGCAGAGGATATTGCAGGAGCCTATGTTAATTGGTAGTAGTATAGTTCATGACTACATTTGGGATCCAGGTGGATTGATTGGTTTATTGTTCAGCCATTTCTTGAGGACAAGCAATGTTTGGGGAGGGGAGGACTTGTCATGTCCCCTTTTCAAATAATAAAAAAAAAAAAATCTTTGCTAAGACAGGCAGACCCAAGAAAGTGAAGTTTCGGAAAAAGGGGGGTTAATCTTTGGAAACCATTGGACTAATAAATGAAATTATTATTAAAATATGTTTCATTAACCTCTCTTGGATGTGAGTTACGGTTATGGCCTCTTTTAAGGGGTTTGGAGGCATTTTGGGTAGGGAGGAGAACTGGATTTTTGCTCATTCTTTGTTATTCTTCAGAGGCTGCCAAACCTGTGGAGAAGGAGACCCAAGAATGGGAGTTTGCAAGTTTCCAGGGAGACCCATGAATGGTATTTTGCAAGTTTCCAAGAAGGCTAAGGATGGGAGTTTGAATCCATTCCATGTGCATGCTCATACAGAGTTTTCCTTTGTGCTGAACAGTGTAGATTTGTGGGTTTTTGGGTGTGTTTTTTGCATGAGTTTGGTGTTTTCAGTTGAGCATTTCATATCAGTTTTGGTTGCTGCTGTATTTCAAACTTTAAGCTGTTAAAATAGAGCTGAATATATGTATTGGGATGTGATTAAACTTCTAAGATAGTTTATTAGTGTTTTTGTGGTGTTTCTGGGCATTTTTGTGTTAATTTCGGGAGCCCGATGAGCATAGTTGTTGTCCTACATTTGTGAGATGTTGTGTAAAGGCTATATAGATATGAAAATGTCATTTTTTAGGCTGTTATTCTGCTGAAAAATCTGTAAAAATGGCCATTTTCAAATTTATTAATAATAGGTGAAGCTGTGAAGCTTTTGGCACCATTTCTGGCATACTCGATTTGGGGTTTCTTGAGAAATTTGGAGGATCTTTGTGATATTAGTTGTTTAATCTTAAAGATCTGATTAAAGATTGGAAATATCATACAAAATCAGAAAAGGGACATTTCACAATCTCTTTCTAAAGCTTCTCCTCCTCCTTTTCTCTTCTACCTTGAATTTTGATTATCAAACATCTGAATATCTGCCTCTACCTTATCTAAAATCAACTTCACAATCTATTGTAACTCTCGCATAGGTGTTTGATCATCAATAGCTTTCATTTCAGCATTCAAGTCTTCAAGAATGGTAAACACCCTCACTTGTGGACCTCTCATGTCAAGCATTTTTTTTATTGTTTCAATACCGTTTTCTCACTTTTGAGCTAATAGTTCTTCAGATGCATTTTCTTGTAAAACACTAATTTTGTTGAACAATTGTAAACTCTTAGAAATTGCATTGTTGTTTTTATGTATATATATACATACATATATATATATATATATATATATATATATATATATATATATATATATATATATATATATATATATATATATATATATATATATATATATACATACATATATGTATATATATACATACGTATATGTATATATATACATACGTATATGTATATATATACATATATATACATATATATCTATATGTATATCTATAAACAAAAATGATTATGGATTATAAACAAAAATGAAAAGAAAACATGACATTAATCATTCCCCATTTGTTTTGATTGATTTTGGCGAGATGAACACAAAAGAGGTGGAAAGCTCTAAGAAAGGGTGGAGAGCTCCGAATGTTGGTGGAGATTAGTGGAGATCTAGGATTTTGTTGTCATTCCCTTGTAATCTTCATGCCCTTGCTCTGCGATTTTTTTCAAGGAGAGAA
The DNA here is from genome assembly GCA_028749045.1 of Cupressus sempervirens. Taxonomy (NCBI): domain Eukaryota; kingdom Viridiplantae; phylum Streptophyta; class Pinopsida; order Cupressales; family Cupressaceae; genus Cupressus; species Cupressus sempervirens. The sequence continues at coordinate 771,543,170 of CM053792.1, read as the reverse complement.
GAGGTATCTATGTAAATATTCTTTTCTTTTCTTTCTAAACATGTATCTCTTGTTCATATCTAATAGCTTTGGTTAGATTCAAGGATATTGATTATGATGATTGTATGCATATGTGCATGTATGTATGTAAATCACTGTACTATGTGAACTACTTTGCATGTATACATACACAATTGCATAGTAATTGTGCTAAATTAAATTAATCATTCATGCCTTGGATTCACACAAGAAATTATCCTTGCATTCAATTGAAATTATTCATACCAAACTAAGTATGCAAAAATCTATACTTACAAATTATATTATCTCTTGGTGATCGAGTAAAGATCTCATGCATAACATCATCCAGGTAATGATTGGATGCATTCACATTAAGTCATAATAGGATCGAGCAAATGATCCATTTATGTTATTTCATACTTTTTTTATTGAACATTTTGTTTAACATAATTAGTAATACTAGAATTATACAACTACAACTAGTACTCTTGTTTATTTTATTTAATCATATACATTTAGGACTATTATTTTTCTTTAAATTAGACTATATATTTGTTATCACTAAAACACAAATATAGATCTCTGATAGTTATCTTTTTTAATTCCAAGATCTTCTTAATGTGAAGAGTTTCCACTATTGGATAGTGGAATAGCCACAATGTGGAGCCACATTACATTTTTATTATTTTTTGTCCTTCAAAAATATTATAGCTAAATATTCTTCTGATTTACCATATATTCAATAATTTGTCACTTTTCATTTGAGGTAACTTTCTATTATGAGATAGAGACATCTATCATAAGGATGGACATGCCAATTCTGATCATCACACTTTTAAAGTTGATTCCCTTATCAAATTAATGAAATAGAGAGATCTTGGCACAACAGAAAAATAATAAAACTCACTCAATAGGTAGTATGGCCAAGGGTATTATCACACACTTTTAAAGATAACTATATAAGGAGTGAGTTAGGACATATATAGGTTAACCTTAAATTAACTATAAACTACAACACAAAGGTTGCACCAGGGTATTATAGTATTTTAATTATAGAAAACCGCTTGATTCACACGAGTGGGTGTATGATTGTGAAGAGTTGTATTAGGTGAGTAAAGATCACCAGTGGTTATAGGAATACAACTACATCAAAACAATTAGAAACTAGAACTACATATTTGTTAAAGTGAGTAACTCAAGGGCCTTGATCCTATGGATATAGGTACCTAGGCAAACTAGTAGGCGAAGTATGCCTCTAGTGTGTAGATGCCTTGGACATAGTTAGGTAGCCTTGGACATAGTTAGGTAGCACTTAACCATGTATGTATGTATGTAACTATTCTCTACTTAATAGTGTCATCCACATGTTGGGGGGGGGGGGGGGGGGGGGGGGGGGGTGTTGGGGGGGTGGGGACAGTTGAACTTGCACCTTCGGCAATACTTTATTTCCATTATTTGCGCTCTTTGAATCAAAGGTATATAACTTTATCACTTGTAACTATAATTTTCAAATAGTAAAAACCACAATAGTTTCTTATAATTATATGGTTCTCTTTGTGATTTTATAAAATTGAAGTTTAAAAATTAATTGCATTTATGTATATCTTTTTCAAGTTTGATATTTCTCTTTTTCCTTACTCACAATCCAAGAATAATTTTTCAAAACACATACAGACCATTTGGAGATTGAGCCAAAAAATTGTAAGAATGATTGTGCCAAAAGAGCTAAAAAAGATGATTTTACAGGATAATCATATTTTTATGTTCTTTTTGGCACAGTTGTTCTTACATTTTATGATTTTTGGTGAGAACAAAATTTCAAACTAATCAGGTAGATGATAAGACTTGTGTCTTGTGATAAGACATGTTTCTTTATTTAATAGAAATCCTAGAATATATCTAATTGAGCTGATTTTTATTTGGTTTTGGCTAATACAAACTTTTATTTCAAATCTATGTTATTTTTCCAAATGCCATGATTTCTAGCGAGAAAATCTAGCTGAAATATCGTATAGAAATCCTAGAATATATCTAATTTTGTTAAGGGCAAATTTGTTTAGCTTCTTAAAGAGTATTTGTATTTAATGAATTCTTTCTTTTGCAATGCAGTTTGGAATATGTTTACTTGTTTGCACCTCTATTATTATAACTATGTTTTCTATGTGCTCAAGAAATATAAGTTTTTGAAATTCTAATTTGACTTCAATTAATTAGATTTAGGAAAATTAGCAAAGACAGGGTATTACCAATGTAGGAACATGTTGGGAAACTTAGTGGACTATGTTATTAGTTGTTCTATGTTTGCCAATAAATTTATCTAGAATGTCTAGATCTAGAAGACTTGGTATTTTATGTCTATCTTATTAAAGGTTTAAAAGAATTATAGATAAAAAACTTGATTTAAATTATGTGGGTTTTGAATTGTATTGGCATGCTCTCCTTGTGAGGATCCCAAGTATCTATTACTGTTGTTAATTTGGTCTTGTTGTTGATTAGTTGGGTTGATTACAAATTCCTATAGAACTGTCATCAGATTAGGTACAATAAAATGAGCAATCAATTATTCTCAGCTAGTAGGATCAAATATAGTATTCCAAGGTGATAAAATTGCATATGCAGATGCATCACTTGAATGCCAGGCATGAAGTGCATTCCCTAATTTATAATGAATGGTTGGATATAAAGGCTCCATATGTTGGCCCAACAATGGAAGCCAAGGATATAACCATGCATGTATTGGCACACTCTCCCTATGACAATCCCAAGTATCTAATGTTGTTCTTAATTTGGGCATCACTATATGATCCAAAATGTAATGAAGTACTAAAGCCGATAGTATGTATGTATGTATGTATGTATATGCATGTATATATGTATGTATGTATGTATGTATGTATGTATGTATCATGTGGAGATCTGGGATTTCATTGTTGTACCCTTGTAATCACTGCATTTTGTTGTCGTGCCTTTGTGATCTCTGTATCTTGTTGTCGTACTCTTTTGATCTCTGCATCTCATTCATTTTATTGTACCTAATATGATGATAGTTCTATAGGAATTTTTTGTCATGCCCTTGTGATCTCTGCATCTCAAGTATCTATTGTTGTTGTTAATTTGGACATCACTATATGATCCATAATGTTATGAAGTACTGAAGCCGGTAGTATCTTTTCCCATGTCTCTAGAAAATGTAGCATAGGTCCAGGGTCCCTTGGCTCCCAAGAATTTTTAGTAGCTATTCACACTACTAGAAGAATAACTTCATATAAGAGTTGAGTGTAAAGAGTTATAGAAGAAAGTTTTTCTTCTATGTAAATGTCATAATTATGAGGCTCATTCCCTTGCAAAAGCCATAACCTAGTTCAATATACGTATATATAGAAGCCATAACCCAATTAAATGGGTCTAGTTACTAATTACCTGGGTTGATTATGAATTCTTGTAGAATTGTGATTAGATTAGGTGTAATAAAAGGAAAAATCAACATTATTTTTGTGCAGGATCTCAAGCTAAGTCACTTAGCATAGCTTGAGTGAGTTTTATTGTTTAATTATTTGGATTTTGGAATATGTATGCAATTAGAGCAATTTTTCTATTGTCTAGGTAATATGTAATAAGAACCTTTAAAAAAATATCTCTGTATGCATACATACATGTATATGTATGCATGTACATATATGTATGTATGTATGTACGTATGTATGTATGTATGTATGTATGTATGTATCATGTGGAGATCTAGGATTTTGTTGTTGTGCCCTTGTGGTCTCTGCATCCCAAGTATCTACTATTGTTGTTAATTTGGGCATCACTATATGATCCATAATGTTACGAAGTATTGAAGCCAGTAGTAATTTCTCCCATGTCTCCAAAAAAATAGCATAGTTTCAGGGTCCCTTGGCTCCCAAGAATTTGTAGTAATTGTTACCTATTTTTCCCTCCCACCAAAAATTTGAATTTGAATACTTGAGCCCACCCAACGATCACTTTCCATATTTAATTATTTAAAATGCCCTAGAAATACAAAAAAATAAAACAATTAAAACCTTATGGTATTTCACTGGCTTGCACTTTTCGTGCCGTCAGATCTTTTGTGATCTATGATGGGTGCTTTCCCACATTCTCAAGATGCACTACCTTTACATAATGTGGGGAAGCCCCTTTGCGATGCATGGCAAGTAAGTCAAATATTCTTGCGTGGGTCGCAGAAACAAAGAAGGTCAGTCCAGCCGGCAATTTGATTGGCACCCGATTTCCCACATTCTATGTTTTGTAAGACTTATTGACAATGTGGGCAAGTGCTAGGTTGCCACATGTTCTCACAGGCCCAAAGGAATAAAAGCTACAATTGCAATGATGTCACATCTTCTCATTTGTACCTTCCACCATCAAATTCAAACAGATCGAGGGCTAGCACTTCCTCGCATCATGAAAGTGCAAGGATGTTAAGTAATGTGAGCAAGTGCCTCACTGCCGCATGTCTTTATGGGGTCAAGTTGGTTTCATATGCGCCAGGGTGATGCCAAATGGGGCCAGGTCAGGCTGAGTCAAATGCTAAGTGGTTTGTGTTGGATAGTGTTGTCCTTGATGTCACACAAAATATCATATCAGTCTTTAATCTTAGTTAACCGAGTTCAGACAATGATAACCGAGCTCACTCGATCATCGAAGAAAATAAAACAGACAGTGATAACTGAGTCATCGAAGAAAATAAAACAGACAGTAATAACCGAGCTCACTCGGTCATCGAAGGAAAGATGGAGAAGTCAATTTTCACTGAGCTCACTCGGTCATCGAAGAAAAGATGGAGAAGTCAATTTTCACTGAGCTCACTCGGTCATCACAGGGAACTCAGTGCTTACGGAGTTCACTCGGCGACTAAAGGATTTCACAGAATTCTCTGTATTAACCGGGCTCAGTCGGTTAACACAGGAATTATTTTTGAACAGAGTTTACCATGCTGGGTCGGCCAGTAAAGGGATTTGTTAAATCTTGCAATTCAGCCGACTATTGGAATAATTTTTTTCCAAGTTATTTGAGCCGACTTGATAATCTGAAATATATATATAGAGAGTTATTCAAGTTGTAAAAGTGTGTGAGAAAAAAGGTGTAAAAACAAGTGAAGAACAAAAGAAGCAAGGATGTGAAAGCAAATACTTGGATAAGAGGAGACTGAGCGAATCTTGATGAAGGATTAAAGGAGCTGTAAAGTTGTATTTGATCAGTAAGGATCCAATCAAGCCGAACAGAGATCTGTAATCAGCAAAAGATAAGTTGCATATTATTCAGGTCACTTCATTGTTGCTTTATAACCTTTGCAGTAGTGAATCCAAATCTCTTAACAGAGTTGGTTTAATAGCCATTTTTTAAATCCTCTAACAAGGTGACAATTCAGTTGAATTTTTCTAAAGACCTCTAGCAAGGCCACTTCTAACAGAGTGTTTAAATCCTCTAACAGGGTCACACCTAACAGTGTGTTTTTGTAACCTTTAACAGGGTTGGCTCCTAACAGGGCTCACTTCAGAAGAGTGAAAAATAGTAACTAGTTACATCGGTGGTTTTTCCCATATTAGGTTTCCACGTTAAATCTGGTGTCTCTAGTGTTTGAGTTTGCTGAATTGTTTTGATATCAGTTCTTAATGATTGTTATTATTTGCTGCAATATCAAGTTTCAGTAATCTGTAAAATAGATCAAACTTTTAGACATTTAAGGGACTGTGAAATGTTTTTGTAGTAACTGATTCACCCCCCTCCCCCTCTCAGTTACTTCATTCTCATTTCCAACAATTGGTATCAGAGCATTTGGTACTTTCAGGAGAAGATTTCAAGGATCTAAGCAAAAGATCAGGATGTCTTACAAAAGAGAAATTCCAAAACTTAATAGAGATAACTTCTCAGCATGGCAAGAACTGATGAAACTTCATCTGGCTACTGTTGGTGATACTGGACTGAAATACCTTGAAGAAAAATATGAAGAACCTTCTGGCACACTGTCAGTCAATGATATTGTTGAAAAGAAAACTCACAACAACATGATGATAGACATAGCATCTGCTCTCAGCTATGAAGAATTTGATGACATTAAGGACTGCAAAACCACCTTTGACATGTGGAACAAGCTAAAAGAAATCTATGGAGGGGATGAAAATGTGAGAAGAGAAAAAGCAGAAAGTCTAAGAGGACAATTTGATCAAATGAGGATGAGAGAGGATGAAAACATTGCAAAGTATGTTGAAAGAGTTAAAGCATGTGTAAGTGCAATCAGGGCAGCTGGTGGTCACATCAAAGGAGAAACAGTTGTAAGAAAAGTTCTTAGAACCTTGCTTCTCGTTTATGCAATCAGAGTGTTTCCAATTCAGGAAAGAAGATGTGAAGCAAATCATCAGATAAATCTTGAGGCCATAGTTGGGAGATTAACTGCATTTGAACTAGATAACTTTGACAACTATGTTCCAGCTTCCAAGAACATGGAATCAGCATTTGAGGCCAAACTTTTACTCAAGGAGAAAAGAAAAAAGAAAATTCAGTCAGAAAGTGAAGATGAATCAGATCTAAGCTCAGACAGTGATCTTGAAGTAATTATAGCTCTTCTAGCAAGAAAATACTCCAGAGGCAGAGGAAAATATAAAGGTAAAGTTCCTCTAATATGTTTTTCATGTGAAGAAATTGGTCATACTGCAGCTAGGTGCCTGAACAAGCAGAAAAATGATGAAAAGAAGGATCATAAATGGAATGGAAAGAAAGATTTCAAATCATTCAAGAACAAAGGTAAGAAATCATGTTTCATGGCTGAAAATTCTAAAGATTCTGATAATAGTGAGGATGAAATTGTTTATATTACTGTTAAAGATGATTCTGACAATGATGAGGAAGATAAAATTGCTCTTATCTCTCATATAAGTAAGAATGATACATGGATTATAGACAGTGGTTGCTCACATCATATGACTAGTGATAAAACTAAGTTTGATCAGTTTGAAGATTATGATGGTGGCAGTGTAAGGTTTGGTAATAATGAACCTCGTTTCATAAAAGGAAGAGGAAGAATCTGTCTAACCAAAGAACTTGTTTGTAATAATGCCTATTGGGTTGAAGGTCTCAAACATAATTTGCTAAGTGTGGCACAGTTACTCAATACTGGATTCAAGGTGGAATTCATGCATGGAAAGGCAAGACTGTTGAATGAGCAAGGAAAGCTGATAGGATCTGGCACCCAAACTAAAGGTAACTTATTCTATCTAGAACATGGTGAATGCTCATGTTTTATTGCTCAAATTGAAGAGAGTTGGTTATGGCATAAAAGGTTGTGTCATGTCAATTTTGATAATTTGATAAAAATAAGCAAATTCAAGAAAGTAAGAGGCATTCCTAACATTAAGAAACCTGAGGTTGGTCTATGCAAGAACTGTCAGATTGGTAAAATGGGAAGGACTAGTTTTAAAGGTAAAAACTATCAATCTGAAGATATATTAGAAATTGTGCATACTGATTTATGTGGACCTATTGGAATAGAAAGCTATACTGGAGAGAAATTTTTCATTCTCTTTGTTGATGATTACTCAAGAATGATGACTGTCATGTATCTAAGAAATAAATTAGAAGCATTTGAGAAATTCAAATGGTATTTGGCAAGAGTAGAAAAAGAAATGGGGAAAAGACTGAAATGTTTAAGGTCAGACAGAGGTGGTGAATTCATTTCACATGAATTCAATAACTTCTGCATTGAAAGAAGTATTAAAAGACAAGTTTTAGCACCAGGAACTCTAGAACAAAATGGAATAGCTGAAAGAAGAAACAAATCCATTATGGATTGTGCAAGAACCCTGATGATAGAAAAGAACATTGCTATCAAATACTGGAAGGAAGCCATCAGCACTGTAGTTCATACATTAAACCGAGTACAGCTGAAAAAGGACTCATTCAAGACTCCCTATGAATTTTGGGCAGGGAACCTTGATGACAGAAAAAGCACAAGTGGAGGAGCATTCTTTCTTGGAAAGAGATTGGTTTCTTGGACAAGCAAAAAGCAAAATTGTACATCCCAATCTACAGCAGAGGCAGAGTATGTTGCTGCAGCAGTAAATTGTTCTAATATTGTTTGGTTTAAGCAACTATTGCAAGGAATGAAGATGGAAATCAAAGAACCAGTTGTTATGTTCTATGATAATACAAGTGCAATCAATATATCCAAGAATCCAGTGATGCATTCCAAGACCAAGCATATTGCAATCAAATATCATTTTGTCAGAGAATTGGTGCAAGACAAGGAGATCAGATTGGAATATGTCCACATAAAGGAACAAATTGTTGATATATTCACAAAGACCTTGTCTAAGGATGCATTTTTATATCTTAGAGGTAAGTTAGGGGTCATTCCCCTATCTGAAGTTCACTAAAGGAAGCTTTAGTGATGCATCAACGCATACCAGATTGAAGATCTATCTGTTGATGTAGTTTAATCAGAAATCATTGCATATGAATCAGTACTATAGGTACATTGCAATTCACTTTCTTCTGTTGTCTTTGGCATGTGTTGTCAAAGAGGGAGAGATTTACTGTCATATCCTTTTGAAATTTATGAGACTTAAAAAATTTGCTATGAAGCTCCTTAAAAGAAGGAGACTAGTGAAAGAGGGAGAAGTTTGTTATCTTGTTTTCAAAATTTCATTCTGTTATGACATGTTGTGTTTCCATCAATGCCAAAGAGGGAGATTGTTGGATAGTGTTGTCCTTGATGTCACACAAAATGTCGTATCAGTCTTTAATCTCAGTTAATCGAGTTCAGACAATGATAACCGAGCTCACTCGATCATCGAAGAAAATAAAACAGACAGTGATAACCGAGTCATCGAAGAAAATAAAACAGACAGTAATAACCGAGCTCACTCGATCATTGAAGGAAAGATGGAGAAGTCAGTTTTCACCGAGCTCACTCGGTCATTGAAGAAAAGATGGAGAAGTCAGTTTTCACCGAGCTCACTCAGTCATCAAAGTGGAGTCAATTTCACTGAGCTCACTCGGTCATCACAGGGAACTCAGTGCTTACCGAGTTCACTCGGCGACTGAAGGATTTCACGGAATTCTCTGTATTAACCGGGCTCAGTCAGTTAACATAGGAATTATTTTTGAACAGAGTTTACCGTGCTAGGTTGGCCATAAAGGGATTTGTTAAATCTTGCAATTCAGCTGACTGTTGGAATAATTGTTTTCCAAGTTATTTGAGCCGACTTGATAATCTGAAATATATATATATATAGAGTTATTCAAGTTGTAAAAGTGTGTGAGAAAAAAGGTGTAAAAACAAGTGAAGAACAAGAGAAGCAATGATGCGAAAGCAAATACTTGGATAAGAGGAGACTGAGCGAATCCTAATGAAGGATTAAAGGATCTGTAAAGTTGTATTTGATCAGTAAGGATCCAATCAAGCCGAACAGAGATCTGTAATCAGCAAAAGATAAGTTGCATATTATTCAGGTCACTTCATTGTTGCTTTATAACCTTTGCAGCAGTGAATCCAAATCTCTTAACAGAGTTGGTTTAACAGCCATTTTTTAAATCCTCTAACAAGGTGACAATTCAGTTGAATTGTTCTAAAGACCTCTAGCAAGGCCACTTCTAACAAAGTGTTTAAATCCTCTAACAAGGTCACACCTAACAGTGTGTTTTTGTAACCTTTACAGGGTTGGCTCCTAACAGGGCTCACTTTAGAAGAGTGAAAAATAGTAACTAGTTACATCGGTGGTTTTTCCATATTGGGTTTCCACGTTAAATCTGGTGTCTCTAGTGTTTGAGTTTGCTGAATTTTTTTGATATCAGTTCTTAATTATTGTTATTATTTGCTGCAATATCAAGTTTCAGTAATCTATAAAATAGATCAAACTTTTAGACATCTAAGGGACTGTGAAATGTTTTTGTAGTAACTGATTCACCCCCTCCCCCTCTCAGTTACTTCATTCTCATTTCCAACAGTTTGTGGGCCCAAAAACTTTGTGGGGCAGGTGCAGTGTAATGAGGATCTTCACGGTTGTTGATATTTTAGAGATTAACAATCGACACTTCCCCACAATATGGAGATGCAAGGTAATTAAGCATTGTAGGAAAGAACCTGAAGGATACATGTCCTTGCGAGCCTGGGGAGATAACGCTGTAGTTAGCATTGGCAGTCAGGGCCAATAGTTATAAGACCAACGCGATCAGGGTTTTGAACAGGTGGCTCAGTTAGTCAATTAGATGTGGTCAATAGTGTGGAGACTTTGTGGGGTGGCAAAAAATTGAAAGACTATTGGCCCATGTGGCTCATCCTAGTGACAAAGTTTGGTTGACTTGTTGACTTTGCTGATTCACGAGCTAGAAATGGAGGGGATCGAGTTTTGTTGCACAATTTGATCCTCATGATCAATTCCACCTACTCTCAAATGAATGTTGAACCCAATAAATAGAAGGAAAACACTCCACCACCCTAGTTTATCCATATTTTTGGTCAGAATGGTTTAATGGTGCCATTTCCTCTCTTCTTGAGGCCCTATTTCAACAGAATATCAGATTTCATTGTATTTGAATCCGTGCCCAGATCAGAGTTTCTCCAGATCTTTATCAAGACTTAATGATGGTGGTTGTGGAGTAACTTCAGTTAGAGGACATCTCAGTTATGCCTAAACTATAAAGGCAATTTTTGTAGATTTTGTTCTGGTCGACTCTTCTCTATTTTTCTCTGATATTGCTCTACAACTTAATGTAAATTCCCTTTGCCTCTAAACTATATGACATTCTACCTTATCTCCTTCAGCCATTGATGAAAAGTGCAAGAACTATTTGCCTCTCATTGGTGTATTGTGGATATCTACATTCTTGCATGACTGTATCTTTTTTGGCCCATGAATGGTATATAAGTGAATCATCTCCTTCCTTATGTCATTCATTTGGGTTTCCTGATCTGCATGTGATTGTTAGATTAAAGCAAGTCTGAATGTGTATATCTTTTGGTGTCATGATGGTTTGATAGTGCATGTATGGGCAGAGATTGGTTTGAACACTCTATTTTGGTGCATCACCCCCTTAGGTTAGAATAGGTAGATTTGCTTCTATGCATTCCTTCTCCCTTTTCCTCTCCAAGAGTAGTTAGGTGCACCCTGATAGTAAAAGAAGCTGGCCTTCTCCAAAGACTCAACCTCATAGTTCAAGTCCCATAGCTTGGAGGTTGTTTCCATGTTTCACAAGGTTGTCCTTAGGTAAAAACTTTGGACATGGGTGCAAACTTTTGTGACAACAATAGCTATTCTCACTATTGGAAGAATAACTTCAGTGAAGAGTTGAGTATAATGAGTTGAAGAAGAAAATTATACTTTTGTGTAAATGCCATAATCATAAGGCTCATTCCCTTGTAGTAGCCATAAAACCTAGTTAAATATATGTATATATCAACCCAACTAATCAGCAAGTAGACCCATTTAACTGGGTCATGGCTTATTTCTTTCAAAAAATATTTGCTATGATATGTTTTTGTAAAATTTCTTGCGAACTCTACCCATTTTTCCTGGTCTACATTTTTTTTTGTGGAGGACCTTGAGGTAAGTCACTTAGTACCTTTAAAAAGATCTCTCTGTACATACATACATACATACATATGTATATGCCCTTGTGATCACTGCATTTCATTATTGTGCCCTTGTGATCTCTGCATCCTGTTGTTGTGCCCTTGTGATCTCTATATATGTATGTATGTATGTATTTACATATGTGTGTGTGTGTGTGTGTGTGTGTAAACAAAGAGATCTTGGCACAACAGAAAAATAATAAAACTCACTTAACAAGTAGCATGGCCACAGATGCAATGGGAACACCTATTGGTAAGTAGATTCTTCTTTTTGTCTCTCATTTTTCATTTCTTTATTTCACTTGAACTATGTAAGGAGTGAGTTAGGATGTATTTAGGTTAACCTTACATTAACTATAAAATACAACACAAAGGTTGCACTAGGGTATTATACTATTGTAATTATAGAAAACTACCTGATTCGCCTGAGTGGGTGTATGATGGAAAAGAGTTGTATTAGGTAAGTAAAGCTCACCAGTGATTATAGGAATGCAACTACATCAAAAAAATTAGAAAATATTCATTAGAGTGAGTAGTTCAAGGGTCTTGATCCTATGGATATGGGTATGTAGGCAGCCTGGTAGGCAAAGTATGCCTCCAATGTGTAGACACCTTGAACATAATTAGGTAGCACTTAAATATTTTAAGACATTATATGTTAAATGCATGAGGCTCATTCCCTTGCAGAAGCCTCTCACCAAATCACCCAAGATGGCTAGAATATCTGGCTAAGCACCTCCTATATTGCTCAATTTCTTGAGTTCATCTCTAACATAATTTTGACTATGTATAAGAGGATTATATGTTTCTTCATTGTTTCCAATATCTATGTTCATTCTAAATATGTACTCTTTCTTGTTTTTAGCACATTCTTTGACAACAATTTACCTTTCGAATATTGTTAGGGCCTAAGATTTGGAATCAATGTAAGCTAATTTGCATGGTAGTAGAATTTCTTGAATTTATCGACACAATGCTAAGTAGAATCCAAAAAATTGCATTTTAATTCTTTTTTGGGGACATAATCATATTTTATTCCTTAATTTTAAATGCAATAATGAGGGTTTTAGCTCAGGCCATGGGAGAACATTCGAGTTTTGAACATAAATTTAGGAATGATTTATGTCATGTTTTCTTTTTTCTTTTTTATATCTGAAATTAACTTCACATTGTGTTGTAAATCTGGCATAGGTGTTTGATCCTTGATAGCTTTCATTTCAACATTTTCAGATTTGGGTTTTCAAGTTTCCTCTTCATTATATGTTTAGTTTATCAATGATTTCCTCCAGTTCAATTACAGTACATCTTAACTATCTACTCCAATGATGCAATCACTCATCTATCTCCAGATTATGCAATCACTTTTTGATTTACTGAATCTAGATAGATATTGATAGTTCCAAAGCCATAAACCTGAAGATCATCATGTGTGCATTCCACTATAGGGAAAAATTGGATGTCATGTTCTTGTGCATATATTACAATCACTTCCTTCAAACTCAACTGAGGTGCACCCATGGAATTATTCAAGTGAATCCCACTACTAATGGAAGCCAAGGCTTGTTGTTGAGCATATGTTGCTATTGCTTATTGCTACTGAAATGCCTCAAATTGGTGTTGCTTTGTCACCCTAAGATACCTTACATTCTCTCTAGCCCCATGTTATTCTATAGTTGTACCCTCTATAGATTGATTTATCATTTCAAATCCTCTCATTAGCAAGAAGCTCAGGGCAAAATAGTCGTTTACACCCTAAAAACCACTTTGTTACTTCATTAAAATCAGGCCACTGATACAAAACCTGCTGTCACTTTTGAAAAAATGTTGCCTCCAACATTACAACCATATGATAAATGGGAATAACATATGCTCAAGCCATAACCCAATTAAATTGGTCTACTTGTTGATTAGCTAGGTATTGAAGTTAATTTGGACATCGCTATAGAGATCTTTTGGATTGTGGATTATGGATTATAAACAAAAAAGAAAAGAAAACATGAAATTAATCATTCCCCATTTGTATGTTGCTAAACAAAGAGATCTTGGCAAAATATTAAAAAAAAAAAAAACTCACTCAATAGGTTGTCATGCCCTTCTAATCTCTATATATGTATGTACATACATTCATACATACATACATACATACATAGTATATATATGTATATGTATATGTATATGTATATGTATATGTATGTAAGTATATAAACAAAGAGATCTTGGTAGAACAAAATAATAATAAAACTCACTCAACAAGTAGCATGGCCACATATGTGATGGCAATGCCTATTGGTAACTAGATTCCTCTCTCTCTCATTTTTCATGTGTTTATTTCACTTGAACTATTATCTCTTAGGGGGCATTTTTTAATATTGGATTTATTTTATGCACGAGGCAATGAGGATATTCCAGGTTCTTTAAAGACTGATCCTTTCTTAAATATTGTAGATGTTAACGGGGAACCCTAATTAGTAGAGAATATTAAACTATTCTCAAAACCAAGTGAAGATCAACAATAACCTATGATTGTATGAAAACTAATTGTGTGAATCTCTTGGTTTCAGGTAATGCAGAAGGATGTCATAGTTCAATATGTAATCTCAATTCATATGTAGAAGGATGTCATAGTTCAATATCTATAATTTTGAGAATTTAATAGACCTATTAAATAAATGTAATTGTGTTGTGTTTTATCAACTCCACCTAATTTCCATGCATTTTAACACAATTGGACGTGCATTCTCAATTTAGAGTAAAAATTCTTATTTTGGATGTGATAGAAAAATGACATGCACCAGAAGATGGGAAAATGATGTCACTTTTGCAGGTCTGGAACCTTTTTTTATACTTTAAACTTTTATCATTTCTTAAATATTTTAGATGTCAACGGGAAATTTATATGTCGAGGGGTGGTAGGACCAAATGAGCTTCCACCTTCACATGGTTGGCCCTAATTAGTAGAGAATATTAAACTATTCTCAAAACCAAGTGAAGCTTAATATTAACCTATGATTGTATCATAGTCATTCAACTTTTTTTGTCATTTTTAAAATTAATATAGCATGATGTCACAATTACAATGGCTGGTTGTCAATCCCTCAATAGTCCTACCACATGCCCATCCCAATTATGACATAGGTTTCTAAAGGTTTGCTATGGGACCCATAGCATTTCTGTCACAAAAACCTTGCAATTGCGATAGTGTCTCCCACAACTTTCTGTCAAAATTGTTCTAGTAAAAATGAATGGTAGCCCAATTTACGATACCTATACTCATCGCAATTGTGACGGTAAACTATGTTGTCACAACTTGCAATAGTAAAAGTGAGACACCCTTCTGATGCATATCTAACAGGAATCAATTCTGAAAAAATTCAGTTGGGCGATGGGTTACTGTCATAATTACAATGGCCTACCATTGTAATTTGGGCCCAAAGGTAGTAGTGTGGTAGATTCCAAAGAGGTAGAGGTAGATCTTATGGAGAAGGTGGTAGATCTAACAATTTTATGCAAGATAAGGGAAAATATAAATGGAAAAATGATGACAAAAGAAATATTGAATGGAAAGGTGGAAATCTTTACTGAGGAGGTACTAGTTCTTACTAAGGAAGAGATAATTCTTACTCTAGAGGTGTTTTCATGGTAATTGTTTTAGATGTGATTAAAAAGGGAAAAGATCCTTTGAGTGTAGATCCTCTA
Source organism: Cupressus sempervirens (assembly GCA_028749045.1). Lineage (NCBI taxonomy): Eukaryota > Viridiplantae > Streptophyta > Pinopsida > Cupressales > Cupressaceae > Cupressus > Cupressus sempervirens. The sequence continues at coordinate 771,527,881 of CM053792.1, read as the reverse complement.
GTGAGAATGAACAAGGTCATAGAAATGATAGGATTCAAGGAGATCTTGAGGGTTCACCAAGTGGACTTTAATCTGGATAAAGTCTGATGGTGAGAAGAACTTTGTGTAATAAGGGTATTGATGAGGAACCTATCCCAAGAAGAAGTCTTATAAAGACCAAATGTAAGATGGATGGAAAATATTGCAAAGTGATCATTGATAGATGAAGTTCAACAATTTGGCATCAAATAAGATGGTTGCAAAGTTATAGTTGCAGAGGCTAGAGCATCCTAAACCCTACCATGTTTCATGGATTAGGGATGAGCATAAGATATTGGTAAGTGAATAATGTGTTGTAAATTTCAAGATTGGAAATTACATTGATGAAGTTATGTGTGATATTATGCTTATGGATTATTGTCATATTTTGTTGGGTAGACCTTGGAAATATGATAGATATGCTATGCATGATAGAAGATTGAATCAACATACTCTTTGGGTGAATGAAAGAACCCAAGTATTGTTGCCTTTGATTGAAAGTCCAGATGAGGTTAATTATACTACAAATCAAGTTTGTGTGGTCAATGGTAAGCAATTCAAAAAGGAAATGAAGAATAATCAAAAAAAAAATCCATAATTCTTAGAAGATCGAGTTGTTCCAATAGTAACTAAATGACAAAAAATAGTGATGACCTTATGTTAGAAGATAGTAGTAACCGAGTGATAGTAGAAGCTAACAATTTTAGCTGAGTGCCAGTAGAAATTGAAATGTTATTGAATGAGTACAAGGAGATTGTTACTAAAGATATACCTAATGGTTTACCATTAGTAAGAAGTATAAGATAGTGTATGGACTTGATTCCTAGAGCTAGTTTACCAAACAAAGCACCATATAGATTAACACCTATAGAGAATGAAGAACTTAACAGACAAGTAGAGGATTTGTTGCAAAAAGGTTTGATTAGAGAAAGTTTGAGTCTGTGTGTTGCACCTACTATATTAGCATCTAAGAAGAATGGAGAATGGAGGATGTGTACTAGTTCTAGAGCTATTAACAAGATCACAGTGAAATAGAGGTTTCCTATGCCTAGGATGGATGATATAATAGATTGTTTGAGTGGGAAAAAGTGTTTTACCAAGATTGATTTGAAGAGTAGTTATCATCATCAGAATCTTAGAAGGTGATAAATTGAAGACTACTTTCAAGTCAAAAGATGGTTTGTATGAATGGTTGGTTATGCCTTTTGGTTTGACTAATACACCTAGTACTTTCATGAGGTTCATGAAAGAAATTCTCAAGAGATTTTTGGGTAAGTTGTTTATTTTTTATTTGGATGATATTATAATATTCAGTAAGACTAAGGAAGAACATCTTGAGCATATTAGACAAGTATTGTAGAGATTGAAAGAGGAAAAGTTGTCGATTAATTTGAAAAAGTGTTATTTTATGCAAGAGGAAATTTTGTATTTAGGATTTGTGATTTCAGCTAATGGTTTGAGAATGAATCCTAAGAAGGTTAAAGGAATTTTGGAATGGTCTGCACCTAAGAATGTGGGTGAGGTAAGATCATTTCATGGTTTGGCTAGCTTCTATAGGAAGTTTATAAAGAATTTTTGTTTTGTTTGTAATGCTATGATTGAAACAATGAGAAGAGATAAAAAAGATTTTAAGTGGACACATGGAACTAATAAGAGCTTTGAGATTTTGAAGCAAAACGTCATTGAGTTACCTGTATTAGCTTTGCTTGATTTCAATAAGGTATTTCAAGTTGAATGTGATGCAAGTGGCAGTACAAAAGGAGTAATGTTAACTCAAGAAGGTAAACCTATTTATTTCTTTAGTGAGAAGTTAAATGATGCTAAAAGGAAGTATTATGTGTATGATCAAGAGTTTTATGCTATTGTTTAAGCCATGAAGAAGTGGAGACATTATTTGATTCCTAAATTTTTTGTGTTGTATACTAATCATAAAGCTTTATAGCATTTGGTCAGTTAACATAATTTGAATCAGAGACATATGAAGTGTGTTGAATACTTGTAGAGTTTCACATTTTTGATAAAGCATAAGAGTGGAGTTACTAACCAAGTTGTTAATGCATTGAGAAGAAGACATTCTTTGTTGACCAAGATGAAGGTTAAAGTTCTTGGTTTTGATGAGATGAAGGAATTGCATGATATTGACCCTAATTTTTCTGAGGTGTGGAGAGAGTGTAGAACACCAAATCTATCAGACCACATAAGCATGTTTGATGAGTATTTCATTCAAGAAGGTATGTTGTTCAAAGAAATTTAGTTGTGTATACCAAAAATTCCTCTAAGAGTTAATTTGATTAAGGAAAAACATTGCGGTGGTTTGGCTAGACATTTTGGAATTGATAAGATGTTGATTTTTCTTAAGAATAAGTAATATTGGCAATAAATATATAAGGATGCTCAGAAGTTTGTAAGGAGTTGTGGAATTCATTAAGTTGCAAAAGGAGTAAGTAAGAATACTAGTTTGTATACACCTATTTATGTTCCTGAGAAACCTTGGAGTGACATCATTATGGATTTTGTTCTTGGATTACCTAAGACAAAAAGAGGGTATGATTCCATATTTGTTGTTGTGGATAGATTTTCTAAAATGATACATTTCATACCATGTATGAAGGCATCAAATGTTATGCATTTTTCTGATATTATCTTCAAAGAGATTGTTAGATTGCATGGATTACCAAATAGTATTATTTTTGATAGAGACAATAAGTTTCTTGGTTATTTTGGAGGACTTTGTGGAAGAAGATAGGTTTTGAGTTGAGATTTAGTTCTACATGCCATCCACAGATAGATGGAGAAACAGAGGTTATAAATAGAAGTTTGGGTAATTTTTTCAGAGGTTGAGTTGGAGATAAGCTAACAAATTGGGATATGGTATTGGCACAAGCTAAGTTTGCATACAATAATTCTATTAATATGAGTATAGGAAAAACACCTTTTGAGATTGTTACTAGAATGTAGCCTAGAGGAATGTCAAATTTGAGGGATGTTGCTACTGAAGAGAAGAAAAGTGTTGAAGGGAAAGAATTTTCTAGTTTTATGAAGTCTTTGCATGAGGAAGTGAAGTTAAAGTTGAAACAAAGTAATTAGAAGTATAAGGAGAATGATTATAATTCTAGAAGACTTCATGCTTTTAAAGTTGGTGATGAGGTAATGGTTCATTTGAAGAAAGGAGGATTTCCTATTAGAACATACAATAAGCTAAATATGAAGAAGTTAGGACCTTGTAATATCTTGAGGAAGTTTGATAATGGTAATGCTTAAGAAGTTGAGTTACCTGATGACATGGATATATATCCTATATTCAATGTTGCTAATTTGTATAAGTATCATGAGTTAGATGATGAAGTTGTACCTAATGAATTATCCTAAGAAGTAAATTGAACGGTTGAACATATTTTGGATCAAAAAGTTGGTAAAATCACAAGTAGAAAAGATTACTATGAATATTTGGTAAAGTGGAAGAACAGACTAGTTGAGGATGCTACAGGGATTTCTCAATCTGAGAGTTGGATTTAGCTTAGGTTGTGACATCTCAATGATTTAGGAGAATCATTTCTTTCAACCCTGGTTGTCTGATGCAGGAGCATCCTGGGTTGCCTAGCTATCCTTCTCATTTGTTTTCATTCTTCCTATTGAAGCCGAGTGCTAGTGGTTTCCATGTTGTTGTTGCTATCGAGTTGTCCAATGATTTTTGAGTTATTATAGCTAGTGATGGTCAAGTTATTGTAGCTCTCTAGTATTGGCTTAGTAATCTAGTATTGACCGAGCTATCTAGTGTTGGTCAAGTGTTTCTTCATGTGTTGAGTGAGCCTGATATTTGTTGATACTTGGTTCCTTCTTTGATTGAGTTTGTCTGTGATTGGCACTTAGTTCAATCTAAATTATGTATTTAATTTGGATTTTGAATTTAATGATAATATCTTGTCTTGGGATGAGTGCAAACTATTTTGAGGTTGGCCTTTCTATTATGCAATGATCTATAATCTTTTGTAAGCCATTTTGGAAAGTATAAGTAGAGGTAATTGGTTTAGGTTAGAAGAAGACTTAGAGAGTTCAGAGAAAGTGTTTTTAAGAATTGCGAATTTGAAGTAGGATCATAGATCTTGAAGTTGAATTTTGTATCTATTCATAACCTAGAATGCCTTAAAGCTAGGCATATATGCTAATAATTTGATGAATCAATAAAAAGTGTTTTGTTCTCTCTATCCTTGGTGTTTTTTTGTGCTTTTTTTCTTCCATTGTGATTACTTAGCAAGGTGTTTGGATAGTTATGTGTGCCTTTGGACCTAGTTGTTCATTCTCTCCTTGTGTCTTATATGTGTTTGTGTGTCCTCAGTTTGTGACATTGTTAGCCTATCCTTTGGGAGCTCATTGTCCTACTTTGAGAGTAACATAATAATCATTTACCTTGTCTCCTCACTTGGGGGAAAGGACCTTGTTTCCTATTTCTATTTATATCATAGGATCTATTATCTCCCTTTGTTGACTTATTTTCCTTTTATATGATAACATATCTATCATTCATTGATTGTGATTAATTGTAGAGTAAAATCCCTAGTGAAATATTATGTTTTCTTGAAATTATGTGTTTAGTATACATTGAAAATACTTAGGAAAAGATAATATTTCCTTCCCTTCTTCATTGAATCCAATATTCTTTATCAATTTGAATTATTTAATAATTTGATGTTCTTTCTTGCATGCATAGGGATTAATATCCTAAGTGCAATCTTATTCTTGTAAGAACATATTTATTATAATGAATCTATCATTCAAGGAATATATTGGATTTATCTCTCTCTTGTCTCAAGGATCTTTTAACCGTTTGTTGTTTCTTCCATAAGTAGCCATAATGTGGTATCAATCATCTTTCTACCTCGTGTCTCTATAGATTTGTATTATTTTATGATGCATTATTCTCTATGGGTATGGATTTATTTTTTATATGAAATATCTCATGCCTCTTCTTAGAAGATGTCTAGTCATGCCTTAGATTTTAATGTTTCTCATTTCATAATCATCTATAGTTTACTCCATATGTGATATCTTTCCTTGGATCTCATGTTGTTTGAAATTGATTGTCATGTGATGTTCCTTGATTTGATTTTATCTATGATGTTGCATCATTATATAATATGTACTTGGAGGGAAAGATGCTTTTTACATTATTTTTCTCTTATTCTCTTAGGATCTTCTTTCCTTTAGCTTAATTAGAATTTGTTAATTATGTGATATTGTTCTTTCTTTATGAATATTTATCTCTTGAATATGGATTTTTTCTATTGCAAGAGGTGTATGTCCTATGTCATCACCTCTTCTTTATCAAGAAAAGCTATGTCCATTATATACAATTTTCCTTGCTTTGGATTAAAGTTAGTCATCTGTAATCCAAGGATCCATATTCTACCTATACACAAGGGATTTTAAAGATGAATTCTTGCTATTTCTCCCCTTGTCTTTCTCTTGGAGATGTTATCTTGATGAAGTTCCCCTATTAGGTAGATATATTATCATTAAGAAATTTCCCTTTTGAGGATCCTCTTTTCACCAATGATATATATCATTTTCACAATTATATATGCACTTAGGTTGTAAGGGTTAATCCCCTTCACTTTGAATATAGTCTGCACTGTTACTTTAAGGAAATCTTCTTGTTTTGTTAAGAAGGTGTCCTCTTTCTTTTCCTTCTCATGTGTACTATATTGACATGATAAGAAGGTGGGCATACATCACCCTCCTTATACATAGTTTTTTTTGTAATCATGGGGTACCAAATATAAATTATGAGTATGGCTTAGAGTTATTTAGTGTTGGGATCTTGGTAAGCTTTTTGAGTTATCATAAAATCTATTCATTGTTGCTTCATTTCTTTTGCACGCACATGCACATATGTTGAATCTCATATATGGGTAATGCATAAACTTTTACTAAATCTCATCTATGGATAACACATCCAAATATATATGCTAAATCTCATATATGGGTATTACATCAAGACATATGCAAAATCATATATATAGGTAATGCATTCAAACACATGCAAAATATTATATATAATGCATATGAGTTTGCTAAATCTCAATTCTAGGTAACACATTCAAGCACAACATGTTAAGTCCCATACATGGGTAACACATTTTTATAGGACTATGCCATGGTAATACAAAAGATGTTGATATATGGCTGGAACTTTTCTAATTTTACTAGTGGGTTATGACTCCATAAAACCATTCAATGCCATCTTTACAAGCATCTCTTTATGTGGTTTACAATGAGATTCTCATCCTACTCAATGAGGTAATCAACTCTCTCTCTCTCTCTCTCTCTCTCTCTCTCTCTCTCTCTCTCTCTCTCTCTCTCTCTCTCTCTCTCTCTCTCTCTCTCTCTCTCTCTCTCACTCACTCACTCGTAGGAATAGATCTTGAAGATATGTTATTAGTTTTATTTCACTTTTATTTCTTATGTCATCACTTATGCTCTTGTAATGGCCTTCCAAATATGATATTATTGGGTGAGACATTTCTTCAACTAAGGTTTCTTTCACTAGTTGGTTTGGGTTTGTTTAGTACTAAACCCTTTTTTGTATCTTTTTCTTTTTGGATTTTTCTTCTTTTACTTTGATTTTTCACCCTTGTGCATGAATTTGGAGCTAGGACCTTTTTTCCTTGGGGGCTTATTCCCTTTGACAAAGTGATGTTCTATCTCACTGGAATTCATAAGATTCTTCCCTTCTCTACTTTGTTGTGATCATTGGTTGACCCATACTCTCACTAATGTGGGGGATAAATGTACCATCTTGAATTGGAATCACTTCAATTTAATGATGGTTTAGCACATGTTTAATGTTATTTCATCATTTATTTGCATTTCTCCCCTTTCTTTCCATCTCTTCTCATCCCTCCTAGATGGAACCAAGGTAGTATTTAATGCTCCTCCTTGTTATTCCTATCTCATTGCATAAAACTCAAGTTAGCATCTATCCAGTTCGGTCCTCCCTTGACTTCCTCCAATCACTTAGAATCTATTTTCTATACTAAAATTGAATTTTCTCAAAAATTGTACCTAATTTTTGAAGATGAAGACCTATTTCAAGACCTCGAGGGATTCTTAAAGATTGTGGGACCTAGTTAGCAGGGACATAGTGTGTCCCTACACTATCAAGGATGTAGTACATCCCTATGTTCCAATCAAAGATGCAGTGCATCCCTGATTAGGACCTATTTTTGGTCCCAAAATCAGGGTTATCTAGGGGAAAAAATTCAACTATTCTTGTTTGTTTTTTTATTCTTATTGTTACAATCAATTTGTAATATGTGGCCAACAAATGAAAGTGTGTGTGAGTCATTCCTTCTAATTGTTTTGGTCTTATATAAGAATTATCTTTATATATTTGGTATGTTGAAAATAAAGAAGGAGATGGTATGTATGAAAACTTAAGCTAAAGCAACAGATTCCTGATGTAGAACATTGTATAGAATTTCTCTCATGAATTTGAAGTAATAAAATAATGTTTTTCTAATCAAAGCAATGTAGAGGAGTGTTTATTTACCTCACCAAGCATGCTGAGGATGCAGGATCCACTTCTCAAAATGATTAATGATTTGTTTTAGATTAGAGTGTATTTTATTTTATGTATGTTTTGATATGATTTCTTATAGAAAACTATTATATTATCTTACTTGTTTTAATTCAAGTTATTATAAATAATTATTGGTACATGTATTGTTCAAGATTTAACTGTGAATTCAGATTTGTGTGGTTTCTTATTTATTTTCTGCAATGTTAAATTCTAGATTAAATTCTATACTTTATAATGCTTTCTAGTTTTTAGAATAGTTTTCTTTTAGATTTAAAAGTTTAATTCCTATCATAGGAAGTGACAATTCATGTCGCCAATTCTGTTTTGATTTATTGTAGGTTTCAACTTAGTTCATGTCACCAATTTTGTTTTAATTTATTGTAGGTTCCATCTTAGCACCTGTCATAAATTTTATTTTGATTTTTTGTAGGTTTCCTTCTATGTGTTCTAGCTACAGGCATCCCCATTTGGAATGTTATCTTCATCCCTTGAGTGGATAGCCACTATACCTTTCACAATTTTATGACCTTGGATTGACATTTAAAATCAAGATAAACTAGCTCACAATCTTATCAACTATCCATAATATTTGAACCATAGTTTGTCCCTTCATTTTTGGCATCATTTCTAGGGAAAGGTATTAGGAATACTACACCTTTAGAAGTGTCTGATCAAGTGTTGACCTTGCCTAGTCTAGTACCTTTGGTTTGCATTGTAGTAAATCATTTAGATGCATTGTTTTAGAGTTTGCAAGTAGGTTTTATAAGTTAGATCCATTCTTTATGTTATCATTAGTTTTTTTAAGTAATTAGTGAAGAAAGGGAAGGTTAAAGAAAAATGTTTACAATGATGCATCTTCAAGGTGTCCAAACACATCAAATTTGAAAACAAAATTTGGTGGAGAAATTAGATTGACTGAAGGTAACATTTTCATACACTCTCTACCTAATGAATGCAACTTAAATGATCTTGATCTTCCATTGTCACAGGAATGTCCAATTGTTATTTCTATGTCTAAACAAGATAATATAATTGATGGATTTTTAGAACAATGTAATTTCATTAATGGAATTGAACCCTTTGTTGTTCTACTTTTATAGGCAAGGTGATAAATTTATAATCCCAACCAATGAAGAACACATGGTGAATGAGGTACAAAATATTTGTGAGCCTTACCATGTTAAGGGTAGAAATGGACAAGTATTCCTTGAAACAGTTGAATAGTATCAAACATCAAATCAAGAAGATCAAGGTATGGGTTATGATGTTAATATGCCTCATCACTCCATTGCATTGGAAATAAAACATTTTTCTTTAAAACATAATTTTACACCTGGAATGCATAATGAATGTAATCATGCATGCTCACCCATTGTTCCAATCCTACTCAAATTCATCTACTCTATATCTAATAAAACCTTTTCCATTATCCTTATTCCATTCATTTTACCCACCATCATCCCCAACATATCTGCCAATGGAAATTATAATTCCTCATAAAATATTACATAATAAGGTGGATCAAACAACATATGATAATGACATTTCAATGATTCTTTTTTAATTATCTTAATGTGCATCAAAATGATGATATGTCTAAAAGACATCATTTTTGTTTAAAATAATTAGAGGAACATGTTGATCAATTCAAAAACCATCAATTTTATTCTTCTTATCTACTTCTTGAATCACACATTTTGGAGATATTTCACACACATAAAAAAACTACACATTCTCATTTCATCATTGGAAAGATATATATGTATGTTGGAATTAATTATGCACCAAAAGGTGATCTATTATATACCTAAATCATTCAAGTGTTATGTGTGCTACCAAATGTGATGCAAGAGCTGTTGGAAATGATTGAAAAGCTCATGAATGAAGAGTAATGGAACTAGTAAAGAATGTCTTCAATCATTTTTTTGTCATTGATGTCAAACTTTCTACTTGCAGGAATGACAATTGCTTTAGTGATCCAAATACTATAAGTTGGTTGATTGACAAGGAGGTGGAAATCAATAAGATGTAACTAGAGTACCTAGAGAAAGGTTGAAGTTATGATGTTGTAATGAAGTATAAGGATTAGCTAAGCCATTGATGAAATAGTGTATTGATGACATACTCTAAGACACAGAGGATGGACACACCAAGACATATCAAAGATGTAAGGTTTAGCTAAGTCATTTGTAAAGCCTAACTAAGTTCATTAGAAAGAGCCGAGCAAGCTAGTTAGTGCCGAACAGATTCTCAGTTGAAGCCGAGCAAAGTTCAACTTAGTGTGTGCCGAGTGATCTTCAGGTGCTGAGTAGTCTTCAGGTGCCGAGTGAAGATCAGGTGTTGAGTAGCAGAAAAGAAATAGGTGCCAAGTAAGTTTTCAAGTGCCGAGCAAGATATAAGTACCGAGTGATATTGAAGTGTCGAGTGAATTTCAAGAGCCGAGTTTCACAAAGTTTCTTCAGGTGTTGAGCATCAGTAAATCAATAATGCCAAGTTGCTACATTATTTTTAAAATCAAAGATTCACCAGATCTGAGCTGACATGGTTGTTATTTAGAATTCTGTGAATCAGATAGAACATAAGAATGATGAACTAGTGGCACAGAACATTATGTAAAACATTTTTGGCAAATACAATTGGATTCTAGATGAAGTTTCTAGATAAGAGAAAGATAAGGGATAGATACATTGTATCTTACCTAATCTATTGAAACCCTAAAGTTGGAAAGGGAGAATCGAGCAGGAAAGGTATTCCAGATTTCTATTTAAGAAGTCATAAGGTCACGAAGCAAAGTGTGGTGGTCGAGCATGAAATCATGAAGTGTTGAAGAAGGTGCTAAGGTGGAAGAGAGCATAGATACTCTGCTTCGATAGGTGACCATAGATATGATTGCATTGGTATGATGAGTAAGAAGACTCAAGGTGATGAAGCTTGAGATGACAAGCTTTCAGAGCTGCAGCAGTTAAAGCCAAGCAAAGGATTGAATTGAAGTGTGATCTGTAATCTACAAGATATGTTGTAAGTTGTATCAGATAAAAAGCCATTGTTGTTTCTCTCTAGCAATTGTTACAGTTAAGATAAATCCTATGGACTTAGGTTGGTTTGATAGCCATGTTATAAATCCTTTAATAGGGTGACATTCCAAGTGAATGTTCCAAAGTCCTTTAACCAGGCCCATTCCTAACAGTATGGTGAAATCCTCTAACAAGGTCACATTTAACAATGTGTTGTAGCCTTTAACAAGGTAGGCCTTTAATAGGGCAGACCATCAGAAGTGGTTGAAATCAATTGCACAGTTATTTTGTGGGTATCATTCCCACTCTAGTTTTACCTTCTTATTCTTGGAGGGTTTCTAGGTTATCAAATTCTCAGTGTTATGGTGTGATGCATGTTTACTTTTCATAGTTGTTTAAATATTCAAAATGCATGCATGATAGTTTTAGTTATGTGCTATTAAGGATTTGGAGAAAAAGTGGCATTGGACCTTGGATAACTGATTCACCCCCACTCTCAGTTATTCTAAAGAATTATAACAAGAGCATCATGGGTTAAATTTCTATCTTGCATGTTTTCTTGTTTCTCTGTTGGTGTCGTGTTCCTTGTTGCTACCAAGTTCTTTGTTTCTATCGATTTCCTTGCTATTTTGGAGTTCTTTGTTGTTGTTGAGTTCCTTGTTGTTCTCGCATACATGGTTGATGTTGAGTTCTTAGTATGTTTTGAGTGCCTATTGATTTCGAGTTCCTGTATGTTTTGAGAATTTATGAGTGTAAGTGTTGCCTTGGTCCTTCTTTGACTGAGTTAATTGTGTTTGGTTCCAGTTTGGGTTGACCTTATGTGTATTTAATTTTGTATTTGTATTTAATATTTATCGTGAGCTGACTTGTGGCTTGGTTATGCATTTAATGTAAGGGTTTATTTAGTCAGTAATTTATAACAGCTCAACTTGTGGTTGTGCATGTATTTAAAGGGATCTTGGGTAGAGTCTTAGGGTTATTTAATTAGGAAGGGTAAGAAGGAGAGTTAGAATATGAAGATCATCATTTAAGATCAAAGTTTGAATTGTAATGTTGGTTGTAACCTGGAAGGCCTCACAGTTGGGCATGTATTTGGTAATTTGATGAATCAATAAGTTTTTTTCCTCTTCTATCTCCTTTGGTTGTTGTTCTTTGTATTGTGTTTCCATTGTGTTTACTCTTGCAAGTAGCTTTGGTAGTTGGGTGTACCTTTGGCCATAGTTTCCATCTGCCTCCCTGTGTCAGGTGGTATCAAAGCTAGAGGTTTGTCCTTGTGGAGATTGGATCATATAGAACCCTAAGTTGATTTGGTTGTAGGGTAGTAGATCTAAGGATTTGATCTACAACTTGCAAAGGGTTACAATCTTGCAGGAACCTAATTGTAAAGATGGTTCAAGGTAGAGGAAATATTGATAATGTTGTATTGGATACATGAGACAAATTGCAACTAGATTAGATGTTGTAGAGATAGCCCAGAGGAGAGTAGTGCATATTGATGATATCAGTGATGATGAAGTAGTAGCACCAAACCCTAATCTAGAACCTAAAGAAGATCAAGATGAGGCAAGATAGTTGAGAGTATTGTTTAGGGAACATTCAAAGCCTGATGTAGAACTTGTTCGTTATGATGGAAAATTGGACACCAATGTTGTGTTGGATTATATCTCTAATATGAAAAATTTGTTTGATTCTGAAAACACTCCTGATAATAGGAAGGTGAAAGTTGTAGTTACTAGGTTACAGGGTCATGCCTCACTGTGGTGGGAGTATTTACAAATTGGTAGACAAAGAAGAGGAAAGGAGAAGATCATGTCTTGGCTGAAAATGGTGAACAAGGTGAAGAACAAGTTCCTTCCTGGTTGATTACCAAGTTAGCTTGTTGAGAAAGATGAAAATTTTGAGACAAAGAGACATGACTGTGAAGGAGTATATGAGGAATCCTATAGATTGGACATTAGATCTGGACATGTGGATCATGATGTGGAGAAAATTGCAAGATATATAAATGGATTGAGATATGGGATTCAAGATGAAATAAGTTTTGTGAAATTGGAAAGTGTGAAGGAAGCATATCAATATGCCTTGAAAGCTGAGGAGATCTTGCCAAAGAAGCACAAACAAAGACAAAGAGGTAGAGGTGGTAGATTTCAAAGAGGAAGAGGTGGATCTTATGGAGAAGGTGGCAGATCTAACAATTATGTGCAAGATAAAAGAAAATTTGAATGGAAGAATGATGATAAAGCAAAGATCGAGCGGAAAGGTGGTGATTCTTACTGAGGAAGAGGTCATTCTTATTCTAGAGGTGGTTTTCGTGGTAATTGTTTCAAATGTGGTAAAGAAGGGCATAGATCCTTTGAGTGTAGTGTTATAATTCTTTAGAATAACTAAGAGGGTGGGGGGGGTGGTGAATCAGTTATCCAAGGTCCAAATGCCCTAATAATATTTTTCCTATAAATCCTTAATGGCACATAACTGAAACTATCATGCATGTAATTGAACATTAATCAATTATGAAAAGTAAACATGCATCACACCATAACACTGAGAATTTGATAACCCAAAAACCCTCTAGGAATAAGAAGGTAAAACTAGAGTGGGGATGATAGCAACAAAATAACTGCACAATTGATTTAAACCACTTCTGATGGTCTGCCCTGTTAAAGGCTACAACACATTGTTAAATGTGACCTTGTTAGAGGATTTCACCATATTGTTAGGAATGGGCCTAGTTAAAGGACTTTGGAACATTCACTTGTAATGTCACCCTGTTAAAGGATTTACAACATGGCTATTAAACCAACCTAAGTCCATAGGATTTATTTTAACTATTACAATTGCTAGAGAGTAACAATAATGACTTTTGATCTGATACAACTTACAACATATCTTGCAGATTACAGATCACACTTCAGTTCAATCCTTTGCTTGGCTTTTAATCACTGCAGCTCTGTAAGCTTATCATCTCAAGCTTCGTCACCTTGAGTCTTCTTACTCATCATACTAATGCAATCATATCTATGGTCACCTATCGAAGCAGAGTATCTGTGCTCTCTTCCACCTTAGCACCTTCTTCAGCACTTCATACTTTCATGCTCGACCACCTCACACTTGCTTCGTGACCTTATGACTACTTAAATAGAAATTTGAAATACCTTTCATGCTTGATTCTCCCTCTCTAACTTTAGGGTTTCAATAGATTAGGTAAGATACAATGTATCTATCCCATATCTTTCTCTTATCTAGAAACTTCATCTAGAATCCAATTATATTCATCAAAAATGTTTTACATAGTGTTATGTGCCACCAGATCATCATTCTTATCTTCTATCTGATTCACAGAATTCTAGATAACTACCATGTCGGCTCAGATCTGGCGAGTCTTCGATTTGCAAAATAATGCAGCAACTTGGCATTATTGATTTACTGATGCTCAGCACCTAAAGAAATTATGTGAAACTCGGCTCTTGTAATTCACTCGGCACTTATATCTTGCTCGACACTTGAAAACTTACTCGGCACCTATTTCTTTTCTGCTACTTGACACTTGATCTTCCCTCGATACTTGAAGACTGCTTGGCACCTGAAGACCAGTTGGCACACACTAAGTTGAACTTTGCTCAGCTTCAACTGAGAATCTGTTTGGCACTAACTAGCTTGCTCGACTTCTTGTATCTTTGATATATCTTGGTGTGTCCATCCTCTATGTCTTAGAGTATGTCATCAATACATTATTTCATCAATGGCTTATCTGTTCCTTATACTTCATTATAACATCATAACTTCAACCTTTATCTGGGTACTCTAGTTACATCTTTTTGATTGCCACCTCCTTCTCAATCAACCAACTTATAGTATTTGGATTACTAAAGCAATTGTCATTCTTGTAAGTAGAAAGTTTGACATCAATGACAAAACAATGATTGAAAACATTCTTTACCAGTTCCATTACTCTTCAATCATTTCCAACAATCTCCCTCTTTGGCCTTGATGACAAGCCAAACTGATCACTTGATCAACTTAGTTACCACCAAAATTATATACGTTTTCAGCTACATTCTACTTCCTTATTGACTGCTGCATCCTTTACTACTAATCTCATATATCTCCATATCTTTATCTTTTAGTTTCTCATAAATCTCCCTCTTTCATATATATCTCCCTCTTACTTTGTATTGATGATCAGTTTTTTGCATATATCTCCCTCTTTGACATAAATGCCAAAGATGTAACATCTTTAACATGCAAAATATAAGCTTTGCATCTCATTTTTTCTCCCTCTGTCACCATGTTTGTGACTATTTTGGAGTTCCTGCTTCTACTGTCATCCTCTACATCATTCTTCTGATATTTCAATGATTTGTTCCTGTTGATGCAAGGTAGCTTCTTTGCTTTAAACTGTTTGAGTTAGGGGCATTACCCCCAACTTGCCTCTAAGATATTCATAAGCATCCTTGGGCAATGGTTTGGTGAAGATATATGTAGTTTGTTCCTTTGTGTGAATGTACTCCATCTTCACTTGTTTATCTTCTACCAATTCTCTGACATAGTGATACTTGATTGCAATATGCTTGGTTTTTGCATGCATTACTGGATTCTTGGATATGTTTATAGCACTTGTATTATCACAATACAATATCACAGGTTTGGTTATCTCTTCTTTCATTCCTTTCAATAAATGTGTGAGCCACACAATGTTTGTGCAATTGACTGTTGCTGCCACATATTTTGATTTTACAGTGCACTTAGATGTGCATGTTTGCGTCTTGCTAGTCCAAGTAACTAGTCTTTTACCTAAGAATAATGATCCTCCACTTGTTCTCTTTCTTTCATCAATGTTGCCTCCCCAATATGCATCTGTGTATGCATTGAGCTCAAACTTTTCATTCTTTTTATAATATAGACCAAAATCATTAGTTCATTTGAGATACCTCATTATTCTTTTTACTGCTATGAGATGATTCTCTTTAGGATTAGTAGATAATCTAGCCATTATTCCAACTACTAATGCTATGTCTGGTCTACTATGTACAACATATTGTAGGTTTTTAATCATGGATCTATATAATTTTTGATTAACTTCAGCTAATACATCATTTGTGGATAGCTTATGTCCTATTGCCATTGGTGTGCTGACTAGTTTGGAGTCTTCTAATCCAAAAATTTTAAGTATCTCATTGATGTACTTTGATTGTGTCATAAATATGCCATGTTTTAGTTTATGTACTTGCAAATCAACAAAAAATTTGATTTCTCCAAACATAGACATCTCAAATTCATGTTTCAATTTGTCAGCAAAATTTTTGCAAAGCACTTCCTTTCCTCCAAACACTATGTCATCCACAAAGATTTTAGATACAATAATATCCTTACCTTCTTCTGATTTGATGTACATGTTGTTGTTATCATCAGTTCTTTCAAATCCTATTTGCACTAGATACTTTTGAAGTCTCTCATACCATGCTCTAGGTGCTTGTTTTAGACCATAGAGGGCTTTATGTAGTTTACAAACCATATCCCTATTGTTCTCATCAACAAATCCCTCTGGTTGTTCAATATAGACTTCCTCTTCCAATATACCATTCAGAAAAGTAGACTTTACATCCATCTGATAAACTTTAAAACCTTTATATGCAGCATATTCAAGTAAAGTTCTTACTCCTTCCATTCTCGCAACAGGAGCAAATGTTTCCCCATAGTCTAATCCTTCTTCTTGAGAATAACCCTTACATACTAGTTTGGCTTTGTTTCTAGTAATCTCACCATTCTCATCTAGCTTGTTTTTGAATACCCACTTGGTGCCAATCACATTCTTGTCAATTGGTCTGGGAACCAAACTCCAGGTTTTGTTCTTCTTTATTTGATCAATCTCTTCTTCCATAGATTTATACCAGTCACCATCTTGTAATGCATCATATACTATTTTAGGTTCAAATTTTCTTAATAGACATGATTCATTTCTTAGTCTATTCCTTTTTATTGGTCTTGCATCTTTGTCACCAATTATTTGTTCAGTAGGGTGATGCCTCTTCACATAGTTAGACAATCTTGATTCTGTCCTTGTTTCCATGTTTGATCTTTCAGATTTAGGATCACTATGCACTTCGTTGTCAGGTAGTTCTACATCTATGTCATGTGTACTAACTTCAGAGTCAGAGTGAGTATTTCCTTCATTCTGCAACTCGGCTTCTGAATGCAACTCGACATTCACTGGTTGTGACTCGGCTGAGACTGAAACTTGCTGTTGAATTCCAATTTGATTGGTAGTATCCTCATCAATAGGCATTCCTTCATAAGAATACACAAATGTTCTGCAGTCATTCATTCTCTTTGGTTTTTCAACTTGGACATCTGCATGCTCATCAAAGTTTACATTTGCACTTTCCACAATTTTGTCAGTGTTAGTATTTAAACACTTATACGCTTTACTTCTAGTGGAGTAACCAAGGAATATGCCTTCATCACTTTTTGCATCAAATTTTTCATTTCTGTGATCTTTAAGGATAAAGCATTTGCAACCAAATACTTTGAAATGTTTTACATTGGGTGAGTGACCATAACATAATTCAAAAGGTGTTGCATTAGTACCTTTCTTGACTTGTACTCAGTTCAATGTATGAACAACCACACTTACAGCTTCTCTCCAATATTTTAGAGCAACAGTCTTTTCCATCATTAATGTTTTGGCATAGTCAATCATAGATCTATTTCTTCTCTCAGCAATTCCATTTTGTGGGGGAGTTCTAGGGGCTGATGTTTGTCTCTTGATTCCTTTGTCTTTGCAAATTATCTCAAATTCATTTGATGTGAATTCACCACCTCTGTCTGATCTCAGGCATTTCAAACTCTTTCCTATTTCCATTTCAACTCTAGCCACATACCACTTAAACATTTGAAAAGCATCTGATTTTTTCTTTAAGAACATAACAGGCATCATCCTGGAATAGTCAACAACAAACAACATTATATATTTATCTCCTGTGTAGCTCTGTACTTCTATTGGACCACATAAGTCAGTATGGACTAACTCAAGTACTTATTTAGATGTATAGTTTTTACTCTTGAAACTTGACTTGGTCATCTTTCCTAGCTGACATTGTTTGCACATGATATTGTCAGGTTTCTTCAATTTAGGTAAACCTCTGACTTTCTTCATTTTACTGATATTGACCAGATTATCAAAGTTGACATGAAATAGCCTTCTATGCCATAACCACACATCATCAAATTTTGCAACAAGACAAGAAGTATTTTCCAGATCAAGATAAAATAGATTACTTCTTGTTTGATCTCCTTTTCCTATCAATTTACCATCAGTATCATAGATTTTTGCAATTTTATTTCCAAATTCTACTTTGCACCCTACATTGCCTAACTGTAAGACACTTAGTAAATTGTAGTTTAGTCCTTCAATATAGTATGCATTATCACATGAGATTTTCTCTGTAAGCTTAATGGAACCTTTTCCTTTGATTTGACATGAAGCATCATTACCAAATCTAACACTATTTCCATCATACTGAGTAAAGTTAATAAACTTACTTTTGTCTCCTGTCATGTGATGTGAGCATCCGCTGTCTATGATCCATGTGTCATTCTTGTTCATACATGTTACCAGTGTTGTAGGCTCTTCTTCATCAGATTGGTCCTTCATGGCCACATAAACAACTTCATCATCATTATCATCAGAATCTTCTTCAACAGTATAGCACTTCTTGCCTTTGTCTTTGTAATCTCTCTTATCATCTTCTCTTCTATTTTTGTACTCGTTGCCTTCCTTGTATTCCTTTTTCTGTGTACACCTTGCAGCAATATGTCCTACTTCATTGCAATTGAAACAAATGATAGACAACTTAGCTTTGAATTTTCCTTTGCCTCTGTGAAATCTTCTAGCAAGTAATGCTTCTAATTGTTCCACATTTTCCTCATCAGTGCTACTATCACTGGATAAATATTTCATCTTTCTTCCCTTCTTTGATTTCACCTATTCAGCATCTTTTAGTGATAGCTTGGCCTTGAAAGAAGATTCAACATTCTCAGGTCTGTAGTTGTCAAAGTTAGATAACTCAAATGTAGTGAGTCTACCCACTATACCTTCAAAACTTAGATTGTTTCCTGGCACACATCTTAGCTCTTGTATAGATAATAATCTAATAGCATAGATAGGGAGCAAGGTTCTTAAAAAATTACTATTAATAGTATCATCATCTAATTGACCACTTAAACATCTTATTGCACTTACCACTTCCTTTATTCTAGCGACATACTGAGCAGCATTCTCACTTTCTTCCATTTTCATTTCATCGAACTTTCCTCTAAGGTTTTCTCTTTTTGCTCTTTGGAGATTCTGATATCCTCCATAAATGTCTGATAGGGCTTTCCACATCTTGAATGTAGTGTCACATCCTTTGATATCATCAAATTCAGCATAGTTGAGTGCAGAAGCAATTTCCAGCATTGTTTGATTGTGTTCCTGTTTGTTTTTCAAATCTTCTATAGTAAGAGTACCAGTTGGATCAACATGTTCAGTAACAATTGAATTTTGGGCATAATATCCTATGGATCCAAGATGTAGCTTCATCAAGCTTTTCCATGCAACAAAGTTGTCTTTGTTGAGCTTGGGAACTTCTCTCTTAGGCATTGTGATCTTTTCTGCTTCTAGTCCCTTTAAACTAAGTCAGCAGCAACGCTCTG
Organism: Cupressus sempervirens; assembly: GCA_028749045.1. Taxonomy (NCBI): domain Eukaryota; kingdom Viridiplantae; phylum Streptophyta; class Pinopsida; order Cupressales; family Cupressaceae; genus Cupressus; species Cupressus sempervirens. The sequence goes on along the minus strand of CM053792.1, from coordinate 771,508,579 downwards.
ATACCAATTGTTATAATTCTTTAGAGTAACTAAGAGAGGGGGGGGGGGGGGGGGGGGGGGGGTGAATCATTTATCCAAGGTCCAAATGCCCTAATAATACTTTTTCTATAAATCCTTAATGGCACATAACTGAAACTATCATGCATGTAATTGAACATTAATCAATTATGAAAAGTAAACATGCATCACACCATAACACTGAGAATTTGATAACCTAGAAACCCTCTAGGAATAAGAAGGTAAAACTGGAGTGGGGATGATACCCACAAAATAACTGTGCAATTGATTTCAACCACTTCTGATGGTTTGCCCTGTTAAAGGCTACAACACATTGTTAAATGTGACCTTGTTAGAGGATTTCACCATACTGTTACGAATGGGCCTGGTTAAAGGACTTTGAAACATTCACTTGTAATGTCACCCTGTTAAAAGATTTACAACATGGCTATTCCATAGGATTTATTTTAACTGTTACAATTGCTAGAGAGTAACAATAATGACTTTTGATCTTATACAACTTACAACATATCTTGCAAATTACATATCACACTTCAATTCAATCCTTTGCTTGGCTTTTAATCACTATAGCTCTGTAAGTTTGTCATCTCAAGCTTTGTCACCTTGAGTCTTCTTACTCATCATAGCAATGCAATCATATCTATGGTCACCTATCGAAGTAGAGTATCTATGCTCTCTTCCACCTTAGCACCTTCTTCAACACTTCATACTTTCATGCTCGACCACCTCACACTTGCTTCGTGACCTTATGACTCCTTAAATAGAAATCTGGAATACCGTTCCTGCTCAATTCTCCCTCTCTAACTTTAGGGTTTCAATAGATTATGTAAGATACAATGTATCTATCCCATATCTTGCTCTTATCTAGAAACTTCATCTAGAATCCAATTATATTCATCAAAAACATTTTACATAGTGTTTTGTGCCACCAACTCATCATTCTTATCTTCTATATGATTCACAAAATTCTAGATAACTACCATGTCGGCTCAGATCTGGCGATTCTTTGATTTTCAAAATAATGCAGCAACTCGACATTATTGATTTACTGATGCTCAACACCTGAAGAAATTCTATGAAACTTGGCTCTTGTAATTCACTCGGCACTTATATCTTGCTTAGCACTTGAAAACTTACTCGGGACCTATTTCTTTTCTACTACTCGGCACCTAATCTTCATTCGGCACCCAAAGACTGCTCGGCACCTGAAGACCACTCAGCACACATTAAGTTGAACTTTTCTCAGCTTCAACTGAGAATCTGTTCGACACTAACTAGCTTGCTCGGTTTCTTGTATCTTTGATATGTCTTGGTGTGTCCATCCTCTATGTCTTAGAGTATGTCATCAATACATTATTTCATCAATGGCTTAGCTATTCCTTATACTTCATTATAACATCATAACTTCAACCTTTCTCTACGTACTCTAGTTACATCTTTTTGATTGCCACCTCCTTATCAATCAACCAACTTATAGTATTTGGATTACTAAAGCAATTGTCATTCCTGCAAGTAGCAAGTTTGACATCAATGACAAAAAAATGATTGAAAACATTCTTTACCAGTTCCATTACTCTTCAATCATTTCCAACATGTAGGTCCTCTAAAAATGGGCATGGTAACAAAGATGTTGTGGTTCAAGGAGACATTGAGGGTTCACTGAGTGGACCTAAGGCTAAAGAAAATATGATGGTGAGAAGAACCTTATGTAATAAGGAAAGTGATGAACTTTTTCTCAAGAGAAGTCTTTTTAAGACCAAATGTAAGATGACTGGAAAATGTTGTAAGGTGATCATTTATAGTGAAATTTCTACAAATTTAGCATTCGAAGACCTAGTTACAAATTTTTAGTTGTAGAGGTTGAAGCATTCTATACCCTATCATGTTTCATGGATCAAATATGAGCATAAGATATTGGTTAGTGAATAATATATTGTGAAGTTCAAGATTGGATACTATTTTGATGAAGTTCTGTGTGATATTATGCCTATGGATTTTTGTCATATTTTGTCGGGTAGACCTTGGAAATATGATAGATATTTTGTACATGATAGAAGATTGAATAATTATACTCTTTTTGTGAATGGGAGAAAGAAAATATTGTTTACTTTGATTGAAAGTACAGATGAAGTTAATTATACTATTGTGAGAATTGGCATGGTTACCGCAAAGAAATTTGAAAAAGAAATGAAGAAGAATACAATTTGTTTTACTATAATTCCTAGGAAGGCAAGTTGTACCACTAGCAGTTGAGTGACAAAAAACAGTGGTGATCGAGTAATAGCTATTAATGACCAAGAAAAAGAAACTGGTAGAAGTTGAGTACGAGTAGAAATTGAATTTTTTTGAATAAATACAAATACGTTGTTGCAAATGATATTCTCAATGGTTTACCACTAGTAATAAGTAATTGTATGGATCTGATTCCTAGAGCTAGTTTTTGGAATAAAGAACCATATAGATTGACACCTATAGAGAATGAAGAACTTAACATACAAGTACATGAGTTGTTGTAGAAAAGTTTGATTAGAGAAAGTTTGAGTCTATGTGTTCTACCTACTATATTAGCACCTAAGAAGAATGGAGAATGGAGAATGTGTACTGATTCTAGAGCAATTAACAAGATCACAGTGAAATATAAGTTTCCTATGCTGAGGATGGATGACATAATGTATTGTTTGACTGGAGAAAAGTATTTTACAAGGATTGATTTGAAGAGTGGTTATCATCACATTAGAATTAGAGAAGGTGATGAGTGGAAGACTTCTTTCAAGACAAAATATGGGTTGTATGAATGGTTGGTAATGCCTTTTGGTTTGACTAATGCACCTATTACTTTCATGAGGTTGATGAATGAGGTTCTCAAGAGATTTCTGGTTAAGTTTGTGATTGTTTATTTGGATGATATTTTGATATTTAGTAAGACTAAGGAAGAACATATTGAGCATGTTAGACAAGTATTGCAGAGATTGAAGGAAGAGAAGTTGATGATTAACTTGAAAAAATGTTCTCTTATGCAAGAGGAGATTGTGTATTTGGGATTTGTGATTTTAGCTGATGGTTTGAGAATGGATCCTTAGAAGGTTAAAACAATTTTGGAATGGCCTAAACCTAATAATGTGGGTGAGGTAAGATCATTTCATGGTTTGGCTAGTTTTTATAGGAAGTTTATAAAGAATTTCAGTTTTGTTTGTAATCCTATGACTGAGAAAATGAGAGGAGACACAAAGGATTTCAAGTGGACACATGGAACTAATAACAATTTTGAGACTTTGAAACAAAAATTTGATGAGTTACCTGTATTAGCTTTGCCTAATTTCAATAAGGTATTCCAAGTTGAATGTGATGTAAGTGGTAGTGCAATAGTTGTATTGAGTCAAGAAGGTAAACCAGTTACTTTCTTTAGTGAGAAGTTGAATGATGCTAGAAGGAAGTATTATGCGTATGATCAAGAGTTTTATTCTATTTTTCAAGCCTTGAAGAAGTGGAGACATTATTTGATTCCTAAGGAGTTTGTGTTGTATACTGAACATAAAGCTTTACACTACTTGGGAAGTCAACATAAATTGAATCAGAGACATATGAAGTGGGTTGAGTACTTGTAGACCTTCACATTTGTAATTAAGCATAAGAGTGGAATCATTAACTGAGTTGTTGATGCATTGAGTAGAAGACATTCTTTGTTGACCGAGATGAAGGTTGAAGTCCTTGTTTTTGATGAGATGAAGGAGTTGTATGACACTGACCTAGATTTTTGTGAGGCATGGAGAGAGTATAGAGCATCAAATCTATCAGATCACATGAGTAAGTATGATGAGTATTTTATTCTTGAGAAGGTATGTTGTTCAAAGGAATTCAATTTTGTATCCCTAGAAGTTCTATGAGAGTTAAATTGATTAAGGAAAAGCATAGTGGTGGATTGGCTAAATATTTTGGAATTGAAAAGACATTGAGTTTGTTGAAGGATAAGTATTATAGGCCATAGATGTATAAGGATGTTTAGAAATTTGTAAAGAGTTGTGGAGTTTCTCAAGTTGCAAAAGGAGTAAGTCGACATACCAGTTTGTAAACTCCTATTTTTGTTCCTAAGAAACCTTGGAGTGACATCAGTATAGATTTTGTTCTTGGATTACCTAAGACAATAAGGGGTATGATTCTATATTTTTTGTTGTGGATATATTCTCTAAGATGGTTCATTTCATACCATGTAAGAAGACATCAAATGTTGAGCATATTGTTGAAATTTTCTTCAAAGACATTTTTAGATTGCATGGATTACCAAGAAGTATTATTTTTGAAAGAGACAGTAAGTTTGTTAATTACTTTTGAAGGACTTTGTGGAAGAAGATGGGTACTAATTTGAAGTTTAGTTCTACATTCCAACCACAAACAGATGGATAGACAAAGGTTGTGAATAGAAGCTTGGGTAATTTGTTGAGATGTTTAGTTGGAGATAAACCACATAATTGGGAGTTGGTGTTGACACAATCTAAGTTTGCATATAATAATTCTATGAATAGGAGTAAAGGGAAAGGACTTGTTGAGATTGTTACTGGAATGCAACATAGAGGAATATCAAATTTGAGGGATGTTTCTAGTAAAGAAAAGAGAAGTGTTGTAGGGGTAGAATTTTCTAATTTTATTGATTCTTTGCATAAGGAAGTGAAGTTGAAATTGGAACAAAGTAATCAAAAGTATAAGGAGAATGCTAATAAGTCTAAAAGACGTCATGATTTTGAAGTTGGTGATGAGGTGATGGTTCATTTGAAGAAAGGTAGATTTCCTAGTGGAACATACAATAAGTTGAAGATGAAGAAATTTGGACCTTGTAAGATCTTGAAGATGTTTGACAATAGTAATGCTTATGAAGTTGAGTTACCTGATGACATGGATATATCTCCTATATTCAATGTTGCTGATTTGTATAAGTACCATGAGCTAGATGATGAAGTTGTTGTATCAGATGATGATCCTAAGGAGTAGATTAAAGATGTTGAACAGGTATTGGGTCAGAGAGTTGGTAAAAAAATAAGAGGAAAAGATTACTATGAGTATTTGGTGAAGTGAAAGAACAAATTAGTTGAAGATGCTACATGGATTTCTCAATCTGAGTTGGATTCAGCTCAAGTTGTGACACTTGCATGATTCAGAAGAATCATTTTTCTCAACCGTAGTTGTCAGATGTAGGAGCATCCTGGGTTGCATCTCTATTGCTATCAAGTTCTTGGTTGCTGTTGAGTTCTCTATTGTTATCGAGTTCCTTGTTGCTATCGAGTTCTTTGTTGTTGCCAAGTTTCTTGTTGTTGTTGAGTTCCTGGTTGATGTTGAGTTCATTATTAATGTCAATTTCTTAGTATGTGTTGAGTTCCTATGGTGCTGAGTGCATTTTGGAGCTGAGTACTTGTTGATGTCAAGTTCATGTATCTGCCAAGAATTAATGAGTTCTAGTGTTGCATTGGTCCTTCTTTGACTAATTTTTCTATGTCTGGTTCCAATTTGGGCCGACTTTTCATGTATTTAATCTTTGTATTTGTATTTAATATTTGTCGTGAGCCGACTTATGGCTTGGTTACTCATTTAATGAAAGGGTTTATTTAGTTGGTAATTTGTAACAAGCCAACTTGTGGCTGTGTATGTATTTAAAGGGGTCTTGGGTAGAGTCTTAGGGTTGTTTGATCAGGAAGGGTAAGAAGGAGGTTAGAATGAGAAGATCATTATTGAAGATCAAATTCTAAATTATAATATTGGTCGTAACCCAAAAGGCCTCATAGTCGGGCATGTATTTGGTAATTTGATGAATAAATAAGTGTTTTTCTCTTCTATCTCCCTTGGTTGTTGTTCTTTGTGTTGTGTTTACTATTGAAGGTTTCTTTGGTAGCTAGGTGTGTCTTTGGCCCTAGTTTCCATCTACCTCCCTACATCAAAATGATATCTTACAAGACCTACCCTTTAAGAATATTTTGATATTCAAACATCTAGATCTTGGGAGGCCTGTGATAAAAATTTGTATTCCTCACACACTTATTGATTTAGGCCCAATTGATTAAAAGGAACTTGAATAATTTGAATGCATTAATAACCAAATAATATGTGTTGCAAGTGGATGATCATTAATCATCATTGTTGATTCTTTATATTGTCTTGAGATGACTAAATACACGATGGATGATTCATTCATTTAACAAGAATAAAGCTATTAATATCTATATATTATTCATTCTTGGTTCTTGTATCTTAAGATGATCATTCATTGATAATAGTTGCTAGATCAATTTCTTGATTCCTTGGATGATCCAAATGTTCGTGCTTTTGTAACATGACATTAAGGAGAAATCCACAAAGTTCTTGAAATTGACTAAAACTCAAGAAATTCTTAAATGTGCTACTCGCTTTATTTAATTCTTCATATTTTCTTAATGGTTTTGCTACAAGTGTAGCATGAAGTTAATTTGGGGGAAATCCTTCCAAATTTAATGGTTCTTGATTGATTTCCAATACAGCTTCATTAGTTGTTTCATCTGTCCTTCTAGTAAAACTCCACATGTGAGATCTCAAACAATTCAAGGTATGTGTTCTTGTGTTGATTTTCCTTGATAATATATGTATACAAGCATTTATTTATATTTCCATTTTATTATTATCAAGTATTTATTCATATTAATAATTATACTTATCATTTACAAAAATTAATTGCCTACATAATGGTAGTGTTATTGAATGGATGATATTGCTTTACTATACTTGATATGCTTGGTCTTGAGAATATGGTTACAAGACTCTTATTATGGTACTCCAATACCTTTGCACCAATGGAGGATGGTACATCACTTGGTCTATGAGATTCATGATTATTGTAGTGTTATTTTATAGAGCTACACATCTAGTGACTACTTTAAGTCATAATGATCTTAAGCATATTGCATCTCACTCCTTCTTAGAGATGTGCCTTCACCTACCTACAATTTTATGGACACATTGGCTACTACTAGTTAGTCTTTCACTCTACCATCTCTTCTTTGGTACTAAAGGTGTGTTATTTCATGCAATGGATACCTCTTATTCTCACCAAGATAAGATACCATAGCTTCATGTGGTAGCATCATAAAGCAATATGTTTTATAAGGATTGTCATTGTTATGAGTAATTATTTTAGCCAAGTATGCCAACATGTGTTCCTAAGTTCTTCAAGAAGCTTCCAGATTTAGTGGCATGAGATACAAGGATCAAGATTGGTTCTGTGGGAAAGTGGTTATCATGCTTAGGTTATTCATTAGCATTATTTCCAGTTCATTATGCAATCCAGTTTCAATGGTGCTATTTGTTAGGACATGGAAGAACTCGGGTTTTTGATGATATCATTCTTCATTGTTCATATAAGGATTTTTTTTTCCTTTGGTCACTCTATGCAGTTATTCAAAAATTAAAAAATGAAGAAAAAGGGCAATAAAAGATCCAACAATGAAAACCTTTGAGCGTTGTTGGCCATTTGTTATATAAAAACTAGTTTTTGGAAAATATTAACTGCGAAATAAATTCTTAGTCATGAAAATTATTTTTACAATACCATTGAGCAATAAGTGATTGAAAATTGGCTTGCGAGGAATCACTTGTCATTATAAAAAAAGAAAAAAGAAAAAAGCAATCCAATAATTGAGTTGAGCTAATCATTTTTCAAGGACACTCAGTTGCTTCTTTGTCTCTTTCTCTCTCAGTGTTTCTCACATCTAATGTTTATTTGTTGTGTGGTCACCATGATTTTGATCGCCTACAGTATGTGCTACACATTCAATCAAGGTGCTATGGAAAATGGATCCAACTCCCTTCATGAACCCTATTATTTCCCATTGCTAATCATTTGCATTTCCTACCATTTCACCAATTCTAACCAAGCTCATGTGTATTGAGAAAATTTTCAAAAAACATCATATGCATCTAGCATTTGAAAAATATAATGGTATGAAAAATGAAAATAAAATTTTGGAGGTATGAATGTTAAAATGAAAGAAGGAAAACGGAAAATGCAATGAAATCAACATAAGCTATAAAAGTTAAAGGTCAAGAAGGAAAATTCTATAAATCCAAGGTTTCCTCTCAAAAATAGAAGATTGCACAGGGACATCCAACATGTTAAATTTGAGGGAATGAAGAGAGTCATTTATGACCCATTTGAAACTGCACTTTCATCATTTTATACTCACTTCCATATTTTATTTACATTCCATTTCAATCCATTTTACCATATTATGTTGCATATGTTGAATAAGTAATATTTAATATAGTTTTGGATAAATTAATGGAATTTACTATTGATTGTTTTTACGAATGAATAATATTATTTTATGCCTTGGATTATTATTTTAGTTTATGATCAAATTTTTCCAGCCAAAAATTGTCAGACAAAAATATGAATAGTCAATTTTGTGTTGTCATTTCTGAAGAAAATGAGGGCGAATTTGAAAAATCTAAGACATGGGTATTGTCTAGAATAGGCCCATTTTTTCATGCAACAAAATATCCATAAAGTGCAACATTAAGAAGTTATCGATGGCTTTCTAAACTTGGTAATTCCTAATTTAGTATTATAGCTAGCCAAAACTCCAAATTTTTTGCATAATTAATGGCTCTATTCAAAAGGAAAATTATTTATGGAAGATTCAATTTGTTGGGGAACTTGTGGTGTTACATAGCATCTAAATCAAGAGATCCTATTAGTTTAAGGTGAGTTCATACATTTATTTGTATTTATGTTATTTAAATGTTTTTAATTCAAGTTTAATTCTTAAATTGTGGTTTGACCAGTGCGAACCCCCCATCAACAACATAAACCCCTTTTTATTACAGGTTGCACATATTGTATTGGTGAATAGGTTGCAGATCTAAATACCCTTTTCGAATTTCTTTAGAACTGCAAATAAAAAATGCATCACACTCATTTTACCAAGGTCAATCGAGTCACTATTGGAAACCCACATCAATTGGGTCACCCTTGGTCATCCAATTTGGCCTTAGCAAATCACTATTTGATTTTTGGGTTTTGTCCATTGTGTAGTTTCAAACCCAAATCCAATGATTTTTATCTATTTTAATTAGTACAACAAGCATTAAATCAGGTTTAAAAAGTGTGTCCTCTACCTTATTTGTCCTTTTAATATATCTACTTATTTTGTTTACATATATATCCCTAGCCTATCATATCATCTAGGATATTCAAAGATTTGGTTATTGTTTCCCCTATTCTTCCCTAGACTTAGTTTTCATTAGTTTTCCTTTCTCATTTGATTAGCATTAATCTTTCTAGATCTAGATCTTTAGGATTAGGATTGAAAGGGTCTATCTCCTTGATTTCCCCCTTTGAGTTGTGTAAGTGTGGTAATATGATGAAATTATGGTTTTACACCCTCAATTAAAATTTCTTCCTTGACATCTTTAGTGAACCCAACTGACAAGATTTCCACTTTTGATTTGGTGTCAGATTCATTATTTAAAGTTAGGTCAATATACTATCTTGTGATCTATCTTTGCATGTTTTGTATATTCCCTACATTATATTATGTGCTTCATGTTTTAGTTCATATCATAAGGTTAGATTTATTTTATGTCTTCTTGCCTTATCTGGTGCATGAGCTTTATTAACTTCATCACTACCTATAATATTCTTGTTAGGAGAAGTCATAGACTCACGATTCTTTTTTATCCATATTCCTCTTCTCCTCTCCTTAGGAACCTTAGTGACCCTATGGTTTCTCATGATTATAATCCTTCTATGGGGCATGAATCTTCCCACTCATCTCATGATGAGGATGAGGCTTTAAGTTCCTCCTAAACAAGTTGATAAGCTTGCAACTAAGATTGATAAAATGCATGATTGGCTTCTTCAAAAGAATCACAATACTAAGACTATTGTTGTTTTTTATGCTCTTAAGGAAGTGATTTTTAATGATAAACATGGTGTTAATATTTTGTGTGGTCTTAATCTCATTTTTCATACTCATTTCAAGCCTTTGGTTCAAACCACATCTGAAATAAGAATGACTCTACTTGTTAGTACTATTGAACTACTCTTGTCTATTTCTGTACATATGCTTTTATCTAACCATTTTAGAATAATATTGGTCCTTCTATGTCTTTGACTAATTTGTTGCAATGTAAACAAGGTTCTAAGGAAAAAGTAATTGATTTTATTGGTAGATTTATGTATTTACATGCTCAGATTTATTATCCTATACATGATGTTGATATTTAGCATATGTTTGTTGTGAATTTCCAAAATGATATTAGATATAAGATTTTTCTTACTGAGTTTACTTCCTTTTCACAACTTTGTATATCACTTCATCATTATCAATTACAAGTGATTCAATCTGAGAGCACCATTCTAATGGCTCTTGTACATGTCGATAAGATTCATTTCGCACCTAATCATAACAAATTTCATCAACCTAAAATCTATGTCAAGATTAGCAAAGCCACGAATATAGTAGATGAATAAGTAGTTGTTGCATCTTGAGGTTTCACTTCTTATTCTTCTATTTTGCAGATGAATTGTAAGTTTACTCATCTTTATAAGTCTTTACATTCAATTTTGGGTAGGTTGGTTAGTGCTAATATGATTAGACTTCCTCCTATTGAACTGCTTCTAAAGCCTTTTGTCAATATCATCACCAACCTAGAAATGATACTTAGGCATGTTATAGTCTAAAACATAAGATTCAAGATTCGATTGACTCTAATGCCTTATCTGTTGATAGTCATGATACTGGAAATAAACTTTTTGCAACTCCTAAACAAAATCTTCAAATCTATAGAATTCATTTACCTCGACACAATACTAATACTATTATTTAATGTTATTTTTCTTCTTCTGATGTTCTAAATTTTTCTTATGATGCCTTACAACAAGATAATGACAATATTGTTAATATTGTAGAATGCATAGTGCATTCCCTCCATATATAAGGATCAACTTAAGCCTAAAATTAATCATAAATGTACTAGAGACCTTGCTATTTTATTAATTGATGTTGATATTGTCAAGGATCCTAATAGTCCTCTTTATATTAATATTACTCAAATTTCTAAATATCCTTCTTATGGGTGTCTTGTTGATCCTACTTCCATGGTTAATTTTATTACTGAGGAACATTTATATGCTAAGCAAAAGAATCATGATATCTATGATTCAACTAATACTTGGATTCAAACTTGTAATGGTTTCTTGTATCCTTCTCAAGGTTCCATTTCATTTCCTATTGAGCTCTGTGGTAAAGTGGTTAGCATTACTTTTCTTGTCATTCCTACCTATAATCATTTCCAAGCAAATATTGGTTTACCTTGGTTGACTTCCATGCAAGTCATTGCTTCCACTATTCATCAATGTATTAAATTTCCTAATGATGGTGAGATTATCAATTATAGTCTTCATCATCCTTCTCAACTTGGACATTGTGCTACTCTTGACTTGTGTTGGCCTTCTATTCCTATTGCACCTCCTCCTTGTCTAGATTATATTTTTCAATCCTATTAAGCTCATAAATGTAAAAATATTGTTAAGTATGCCTAGGGATATCACTTGTGGTGTTTTTCCTACACCTTTTATGCATATTTCTTTTGATTCTTCTATTTCTAATGATCAGCCACCTCTTGCATCTACCGATCCTTCTAGTGTGGCTCCTTCTTATAGTATGCTTCCTCCTTCTAGTGTGGCTCCTACATCTTGTATGGTTCCTCCTTCTAGTTCTCAACCTCTCATTGTTCTTCTTGTCATTCTGTCAAAAGGTAAGGAACCTATAATTGTTGATCCTTCTTCTTCTTAACAAATCTCTAATAAGAGTAAGTGTAATCGACATGATCGTGAATGTTGAAACAATAGTCAGGATTGTGTTGATGCCCATATGAATGCTTCTCATTAGCCCATGTTTATAGAGGAAGATAATCATAATAATGAGATAGATAAATGTGATATTCATTTTTTAGATTCTATTGCTATTAATCTTGATAAATAAGATACTTTAGATGATGATGAGCATGAGATTATTGATCTTGATGTTTATTTACCTAACATGCTTTGTATTCAACTTACGCTTGCATATACTCTGAGCATAGTGACTCTCCAAAGGGTCCTTCTTTAGATTTATCTATTGTTCCTATTGTGTTGGGTATAGCTTTTCTTACAAGTTTTCCACCTTCTCTTATTACTATTAACCAAGATAGGGGAAGAGGGAAACGCATCAAAAGTGAGTCCTCTAGAATGGTAGCTTTCTGTGTGTTTGCATGTTGTAATGCGCTTCCCCTATATCATATTTTCTTAATGTTTGTTTAGATTTCTTTAGATGACCCATGTGCTCCATTGGCACAAGGTGATAAAGGAATCAAAATATCATATCAAACTTTTATTTGTATCTTATTTATTCTATATGTCATTAAATGTTATGGTGTACGTGTGCTATCATTTGTACTTGTATCCTTGTGTTGTCTTTTTGGATTTACAACATAGTAGCACCAGAGGCTTTTCAATCTCTATGATGGTAGTTCAAAAAGACTCTTCTTTGTAACTCTTACATGTCTTTCTTCCATTGTGTTGTAGTTTTACTTCCTTTTGGGAATGATTATATTCCATATTTGATATAATATTTGTAAGTTATCACGTGATCATATTGACCTCAAAGTTAGTAGATCCCTTTGTGCATGCTCTTTATATATTGCATATTCATTTCCCTTGATTTCTTTTCTCTTGGGCGTATCTTAGTGGATGTACGTATACTCCATTATTCATTGCTCATGTTAATGTGTTAGAAATGACTTTCACATGGGGGCATACACTCTACTAATTTTTTCATTTCAATCATGGGGTAGTGAATACTGATTCTAAGTATGGCTTGGGGTACTTTATCCCTCCATGTTTAGTATGCTTCCTAAGTTATCCTCAAATCTATAAAAACTAGATTTCTTTTAGTGTGACCAATTCAAGTGCATACAAATATGAATGGTATTGGACAAACAAATTTATTTATCCATTAGATGGATTTTAAATGAATAAAAATTAAAATGCTTATCAAAGTTCTACAAATTCATTTTTCGTGTTGAAAGTATCATTGAGTAACTATTTTATTTTTAAAATTAGAAATATTATAATATATTTAAGAACTATTCTATTATTTTATTATGTTTATAATATCATAATATTATATTTCTATTTTTAAAAATAGCATATAACTAAGAAGATGTTGTCATTTAATTTTTTAAAATAATTACATGCTTACATTTATAAGGGTCACTTTTGGTTTTAATTAATTTGATTTAAAATGTGATAATTAAATATCTTAAATTTACCAAAATTTAAACACACACACACAATTGATCTTATGAATAATATCAATTGTGTTTTTACTTGTAACTTACTAACTACAACAATCGATGTTTGTTTTTATATCTTATTATTATTAACTTAGTATCCAGCTCCTAGGACCTAATCAAATAATTGATCTAATTAATTTTCAATTAATTATTGTTCTATATCGTATGAAATACAATTTTGTAATTATTATAGTTATAATTTTATTTTTATTATCATTGTACTAAAAGCATTCATAATAAATTTGATTCATCTTATGAATATTTTTTTAATTTTATACTTATTCATAATTTATTATTATATTAAATTTAAATTTAACATGACAAATATTAGATCATAATTACTCAATAGCAATGGCATCTGATGTATTATGGGAAGCCTAGGAAAATAAACCCAAACTTTGCAAAACCCTGCCTAAAGTGGTACACATATCAATGACTAGTGTGAGTGTAAGAATGATGCAGAATCAACAACATTGATAGTCTACCAAAAAGGGGATGCTCAACCATCATTGGATGAACAAAGATCAAGTGCTAGAGATGTAATTTGAGCCAATTTTGGCAGAACTCAACTTTTTTCCCAAATGACCCCAGAGAGAAGACATGTAGCATACACCTATCAAGTGTGACTAATCATTATTCATTTAGAGGTGTTAAATATCATAGTGACATGTGGTGAAATGAAATTGACATCATTTATAAAATACCAAAAAGGGGACGTGTTGACTAATGTTTGATCAACAAAGATCAACAACTCCAGATGTATTTCGGGCCAATTTTGGTAACACTCAGCATGTTTCCCAAATGCCCTAGAAAGAAGACACGTGTATACACGTCTCAAGTGTGACTAATCGCTATTCATAATTTTATTATGACATGGTGTGGTGATGCAAGATCTACATCATTTTTTGTCTACAATATAGAGGCAGTGGTCAATGCGCCAACCATTGTTGGATCATCAAAAATCAATGACTCGAGATGTATTTTGGGCCAATTTTGGAAACAATCATCTTTTTTAGAAATTTCCTCAAAAAATAAGTATTCTGAAAGAAGTCTCTAACTCTTTACAAAGTCGCAATAATTATTAAAGTTAATCCCAAATTATATGTGTTACATCGCACATTTTACAATAAATTATAATACTACTTGTATAATGTACAAGGTACGTAACAAAAATCAATATCAAACATAGTCTCGACTCTCTTGTTTCTACAATTTGTAAAATTTTATTTTGTTTAGACTGTAAGGTTTTGTTTTCATTGTTCAATCTTGGATCTCTACACAAACTACCAAGATTCAGTAAGAGCATTGGAACATCACTGATCAAAAAGGGGTTATTATTTGTAAGTAGTAATGTAGTCTTAGTCTTCTAAGGTAGCTCATGGACTACACTTATCAATTTGAGTTTAAACTTTTTCGGGTAAAATCTTGAACACATTTTTCTCACCACATTTTTTTACTATAAGTTTAGTATCAACTATAGAATTTAGGGTTTAATTTTGAATCAACCATGCATTGTAAGCCTAAATTTTTACATTCTGGTAACTAGCTAAGTTGCAAAGTAAAATAATAGAATTAAAATTAGGGTCTAATTTCTAATTGCACCTATAAATTGTAATTTGTGTTTTTGTATAGTTCTTTAAATTTTTCAAGAATGATAAAAACATACAAGAGGAGTGCCAATCGCAATAGTAGTACACCCCAAAACAAAATATAGGAAACCAAGAACTTAATATTAGATTTAAACAAATTGGTTAAAATGCCACATTTTACTGATGAATTTCATGATATATATTTGTGATCCTAATATCTAAGGAAGGAGTATGAAGAAAATTAGATATTCAATTGAAAATAAGTGGAATGATCCATAAAAGGAGTCAAAATCAGTTAAAATGAACAACATGATAGGGTCCTTTGTAAATAAATTTGCAACATGGATTGTGGAAATGCCCTGCATGGGTTACCTCTAGTATTTTATTGTCTCGATTTTAATGGTTTGTGCTGAAAACAATGATGAAAATAGAAAGTCAATTGTCAACAAAAATATAGAGGAGCTAATTCTATCAATAAAACAGAGTAAATTTTCTAGTCTATTCACCCTAGGGTATGAAGCACAAAACTCAACCCACGTTGACTTGGAAAAACTAGCAGAAACATATGAGAACTTACAACCAGATAAAAAGTATTGATATATCAAAGGATTAGCAGACGGATTCAATCTAATTCGTGATCATAAACCACCTTATGAATTTGATGTTTTTTCGCAATGGGTTCAGAAAACTATATCCCTACTATCAATGTGTTTGGATTTGGAAAGTAATGAGAGGGTGGATGCCAACTTTCTGAAAATAATTTTCAATATTCATTGTCTAAAACAACCAATAAGATATAATTTTATTGAGAACATTGTTCATCACATGCAAGAACAATTATTAATGATTAAAAGAGGTTCACAAATGACATTTAGATACATGACCTACTTGTGCTATCTTTTGTTATCAAAGCATCATCAAATATTTGAAGCAAACAAGCTTCAACTTAATTTTTTAGAAAATAATAAATGAATAGACATCTATGATAAGGATGAGTGATAATCAAAGGGACTACAACCACATTGTAGACTTCTTTTTGGCACCCCTATATCACAATATTATAGGTACTTGAATGCCTATATTGTGTGTGTCTTATAATTATTACATTCAACTAGGAAGTGAAATTCAATTGGCTACTGGTACTTTATGGTAGAGTACATTGTATTTAGGTTTCATAGTTCAACGATAGAACTCTGGACACTTCCTATTCATGTGATAGAGAGGGTTTTTGTTTTCAAATATGTACGGAAGATGGAGAACACAAAGGTACTCTTACATGGTAAACAAAGAAACTCATTTTTTCTTCCTTTTGTTTCTCATGTGGAGCATTCAAATTTGAGAGAAACACATTCAAAGTGGCACAAGAGTTTTTTTATAGTTTTTTATTTTGATGTTTCCAAGAACTGGTAGTATGATCCACTAAACATAACTCATACAAAGCTTATACAGAATGAGAACCCTACAAGATAATGTCCATATGCGAGTATTTCGTTGATTCAAAATTTAAAAAACATAGACTCCTTAGAAACAATCCAAAAAGAGACAGAGAAATGTTCCAATGAAAATACTATTTCAACAGAGGAATTGTCTGGACAAATTAAAGAATTGCACAAATAGAAAGAAAAGTTGTAGCCTAGGACATCCTATAATCTCTACTGAAAAGTGGATTATCCAAGTAAAAAAATTATTTCAGACACCATAAATAAAGACTATAAAGCTACACATTGATGTCGATAAAAAATTACTTCTATTGGAAAATGAGAAAGAATCTTGACAACCCTAAGACCTCTACAGATTTTGATGACTTGGATGAGAATGAAACATTTAGAAAATTTTAGGATAATGAGTATTTAGATGCAACAGTAGTACATTGTGATGCTAAGGATGAAGACAATCAATATGAGGTTTCTCAAGATCCTACATCTGCCACTACTAGCACTAGTTCTACTAAATCCACTCCCCAAACTACTACTAGTACATTTCCTTCACCTAGACCATATGTTATACTCAATCAATAGAGAAGGGAAACCTTTGGAAGAGGGGAAATGATGATAGAAAAAATGGTTATTCAAGTGATGGTGGGATGAGCCCAACAAGTCAAGGACATTGGCATCAACTTCCCATACTAGAACCACTAAACATTAAAGATGACCCATTAGGTTCATCAAAAAAAGGTGAATCAATTCCAACATCATTCATCCCATATTCATTTCCACTAGCCACTAACACTACCACTAGTGGGGATGGCATGGGTAGTACTAGTGGTCCAAAAAGGATGTTGCGACTATACTTTGACATAGTACTATAGTTGAGCTTAACAAAAAATGTATTTCAAAGAAGAAAAAAGGTTATTGATACTCATACTAATACAATGGTAGTCATAATTCACTCAGGACAAAACCCTAAGGATAGTCCAAAAACTCCACTTGTCAGTAGCAATGGGATAGGATTAGGAAGGGGTGAGGTTATCACTTATCCTCAAAATGTTATTATTAAAACCTCAGGTATTGGTGCTAGTGGAGACAAGTACAATGTTGTAATTTTTCATTCTCATTTCCACCATCGTATTGTGTCAAAAAACCCAGGTTTTGAAATCAATAAATTTGTAACAAACTGTGAACAAACCCAACAAATAAATAGAAAAAATAATAAGGCATTCAAGAGGAATGTGCTTGATGTAGCTTATTTTCAAGAACCTACATCAAGAAGGATATTTCCAACATATAACCTAAATAAAGAAATGATGGAATTCGTGATTATTTTGCCCCCACGATTAAATAATAATCCACTAGAGAGAGATAAATCCACCATATTTTCATGTTAGTACCCTATCAATGGGTTTCTCCAAAGTTTTTAAAAAAAAAAAAAAAAAAAAGTGGAAAAAGTCAACGTGGCAAAGAAGACCAACTCTATAGTCTACAATTCACTATTACAAATGGAAAGAGGGAGAGAGAAAAAAGTGCTAGAGAAGGCAATTGAAAAATTACAAGCAAACTTGGAAAATGTAAAGGCAAAGGAGAAAGAAGAAAATAATAGGAGCAAAGAAATAGAGAAAATGATAAGAAATGCATCCTCTCAAGATGCAACTACACAACTAGAAATATGGAGGTAGAAATGAAAATTCTGAGGTAACAATTAGAAGAAAGAAACAAAAAACTAAATGATGTAAATAAGGAGAGAGAAGCAAAAATCAAGAAGCTAAAGGAACAATTTGAAGAAAGCAATTAAAAACTTACTGATACTCATGTTAACAAGGATGCATATGTAAAATTCAAAGAACTCAAGGAAAAATTGCAAGAAAGCAATAAACAACTTGAGAATGAAAAATCTTCTTTAGTAGATATTTTTAAAATGTTAAAGTCTAGTGGGCACCCAATCACTAATTTAAATAAGGAATTTGAGAATGAGAGGGAAAAAGAAAAATAGTGGGAAGAGAAAGTAGAGGAAAATTTAAAAAAAAATGAAACTCAGTTGTCACAACTGGTGCAAGAGGTACAGAAGGCAAATAACACAATCACAACCTATGAAAAACATCTTGAATGAGTCAAATGAAAAAATTAAAAATTTAGTCAACCAAATTAAAGAAAAAATGTGAAGGGAAATTATGGCAAATTCTGATAGTTTGTGTGATTGGTTTGAATTGCATCAAAGTGTTTGAGTTGTTTATGGGAGTATCAAAGAGAAGGTTGAGAAGAAAAAAGGACCTTCTTAAGCTCGAGAAGACTACAAGATAGATTATACACATAATCAACAAAAATAGTTATAGGTATTTGGCAAGCAATGGAGTTCATGATCGCATTGATGCATCTATAAAGACATTGACTATTATTCAAAATTCCAAAGTATAAGGGAAGGAGAGGAATATTTCAACTAATTTGTGAGAAAGTTTGCCAAGATGAATGACAAAGAAAAATTAATGATAAGTCTTTTTTTGCATAATCCTTTTCCTAGTAACTCATTAACAAAATTTGATGGCAGGGAGGCTTGCCAAGAAGTTTTGGAGGCCAAAATGAGTTCTGAGGTTGTTAAGTTTCCTTAGGATATAAATCTTGAAGGTATTGTGAATTACATCAAACCATTGGAAACTCTTAATTCACTATTAGATATAACATTTATTTCAAGTAAATCTTCCAAATATGGATGTCTGCCAAAGTTGTAGATCATCAACTATAGCATAACAAATTTCCAGATTCTAAACAAAGCATAATTGAACCATCCTAAAAAAGTTGATTGAATCTTCAATCATCTCATAAGACATAATCAAAGTATGTGAAACTTGGAAAGTACTTTTAGTCATCTTTATAGTGTATATTTTATTTCTACTTCTAATGGTTTAATATGAGTTTAATGTTTGAACTTTGTTTCTTGAAGAGGATAAACGTAGCAGAATCTAGATGTTATTTTGCTAAAAAAAGCCTATCAAATTCAAATGAAAAAAATGTTTTTGATACTTAATGTGATGCTACTCTTCCCACGAGGCTAATCAACCTAAAGTTTTTGTTGCTCCCTTTTTTCTATAGAAGTGAATTCAAGGTCATTTGCTAAATCTAATTAATGATTGTAAACTTAATATTTACCCATGATTATGAAATTGGGTATTGAAATTTATCTTTGCAAAATGGATTGATTGAATTGTATCAATTATCATGTGCAAATAAAGTAATGAGAATCAATATGGATTTTATCATATGAATTTATATATTTTCATAAAATTGATGAAAATAATCAATGATTGAGGCAATTTTGTTAATGATCTATGCAAATAATCTGTTGTTAAAATTGGTAGTTCCAAGTGTTCCTAGGTTTGGATTTTTTTATATGGACATGGAAGTCTTTAGTAAATTGAACCAACTAATGACGAAGAAAAAGATAAGAAAGGAAATGGAATAATTTTCATTTTGCTCCAATGATGGAGAATAAGATAAGAAAGGAAAAGGAGTAATTTTTATTTCGCCCCAGCCTATGTCCCTGTTGTGAAGGGCCTATAGATCTATGGGGCGATGGGGGGATACATTTCAAAAGTAATGTTTCACCAAGGAGATGGTAGATAAAGCAAGAGCCAAGTTTGAATTTGAACAAGCAAGTACATCTACACTAGTGGTAGAAGATGAGGAATTTGAAGTTGTATCTAGCAACAACTGGTAGTTCCCACACTGATGGGAAAACTATAAGTGATACCACTATGAAGATGGAGAAATCCTCTCCTGCTGCAAAATTTCCAATGAAGAGAAAAGATAAAACTGCTAAGATTGCTAAGCTTGTGCCTGCAAAGGTCAAAGAGACAACTAGAATAGGGAAGGTGGTCAGAAATAGGAAGAGGTAAATGTTAAAAGGAACAAGGATGGTGAAGAAGTAAGAAGCTCGAAGGTATTGAGTTAAATGATGGATAGAAGGAGTTGAAAGCTATTGATAAGAAATCTAAGGTGGTTGGTTCCCAAACTGAGAAATCTATTCAACCTGATATTAGTAAGTTTATTTCTATAGAGAAAATAGTGAATAAGGTTATATTGGTTGATGTGACAAAACATTGCGATAAGTTCAATGAAGAAGAGAAGAAGAAAATTGACGACGTTTTTGTATTCAATATGAATAAACTGAGCAAAGCTCTCATTGAGTTGCAAAGATATTCTTGGCAAAACTAGACTGACATTCAAGACAAAGAAAAGATTGAAAAGGTTACTCAACGGTGAATCTCAATTAGTCCAAGATAAAATAGAGGTTATCTCGAAGAAGTTTTTGGGTCTAGAAAAATAAGAAAAAGAAGAGTGTGAAGAAGAAGTAGAACATGAACAGGATCATCCCTATAAAACTCGTATCGATGAAGGATGGAAGCTAGATGGTTCTGAAGTCGCCGTAGATGATATTCCCATATCAGATGTTCCAAAGAAAAAAGTTTTATTCTACGAAGAACTTAGGGACAAAAAAAAGTCATGAGAGATATAACCAGAGAGCAACAACAAGTATCGACAATTGATATAATCAGAGGTGATGAGAACAAACAAGATCAAGTACATATTGAGGACGTGTGCAGGTGGAAGGAGAGAAAGGAAAGCAAGAGAAAAAAAAGGTACTACAGATAAGGAGAAGGAAAAAATAACAATTATAAGTGGAAGTTTGATGAAGGAGATGAAGATGATATTTTGTACATCCAAGGGCCTATTGATTTGAGTGGCTTGATTCCTAATAAACTCATGGACATTGCTATGACAATGAAATCTAAGGATAAACTTGGAAAATGATGAAGGCTCAAAAGACAGAGGCATCAGTAAATCCAATTAGAAAGAGACATGTTATCAGATTTGATGCATGAAGTTGAATGTGATCTAAATGCAACACCTATTGATAAACTAGATAAGGTAGTGACAATTGCAGGAGAACAAATGAAAAGTTTTGAAGTTGTAGCTATGCACAAAGTGCAAAAGGACAATGAGAAGAAAAGGTCTAGGAAGCTGATACAATCATTTGCATTTGATAGAGGTGCACTAACTGTAGGTTTGAACCAGGCGAAGGAAGCACTTAAGAAAGGTGGTAAGCTACTTGCCACAATGTGCGATTTGTCAAACTTTTTTCAAGATATTAAATGGAAAAGAGTTGAAGGTAAATAGAACCTAAAGAAGTTAATTTCCATTTTTTATCTGGTAAACTATTCTACAACAAGTTTTGGAGCTTCGGTAAGAATTGTCAATTATAAGCTCAAAACTTACAATAATGAATAAGAGAAAAAGGTAACTACATTGTTAAAGCTACGAAGTCATCTGATTCCCAAGATGGACTTATTACCGAAAGGAATAAAGAATACTTAATTTGTTTTAGCGCTACCGGATATAGGCACTGTAGATGTACTAGAAGAGCTAGCCTACATGTTGCGAGGTCAGATAGTCATCATGGAAAATTTACAAAATACATGGGAGAATAATATTTAGGTCTTAAAGACTACTTTTGCTGATATGTTTAGCAGAATATTAGCTTTCATATACTGGTAATATATTTTTGGTTTTATACCTTTTTGCATATCTTTTTTAGCGTTGTCAAAGGGAGAGAGTTAGTGGTTAGTGAAAATTTGTGAGTCGCAAGTGAGATGTCAAAAGGGGAGTCATGTACAGTTTCGCATCAACTAAGGGGAGTCAAATTTTGTTGTTGATCATATATATTTTTGCAAGTGTTGATACTTAGTCAGTTTTTCATTGAGCGTTGGGCCACCATTGTCAAAGGGGGAGATTGTTGGCATAGTGATGAAGATGATTAAGTTAGAGAGCACAAAGTGATGAAGTGGTGTTGTCATTCTTAGAAACAAAGTATACTGGAAATGATGGATCAACCATACTGGTATTGGATTGGATTGAACAAAAAAAAGTTGTTAAATGTTCAGTGTACTGGTGATAGGATAGTTAGTTGTGGAACATGTAATCAGCAAAGGAGATTTTGATGATTTCAGGTTATGAGGTTAATGTGGAAGCATTAAAAGGATCATATAAATCTATATCTAGAATTGCATTAGCCAGTTTGTAGTACAGGAAGAGATTTGAGGAAGACAATCAATGTTATTAACTAAAACAGGGTATTGGTAGACTAAGTTAGCTTAAATCGGTAAATTAGTGGAGTAAAGTCAAAGGATGGTTTAAATTCTTATTGAATTATTTAGGTCCAACATCCACAAATTTGAAAAAATGAATAAGTGTGCTCTTTCACACAATCTAAAATAGTTATGAAGGCCAACTTTGGTAACACATTTTAGTTTTTCCACCGACATGGAAAAAGGTCTATAAAAAGAGATGTAAATGGTATTATGAAGTGTTGTGATGCATGAATGTGATTTGTGAATTTAGGGAAGAGGTGTTGGGGTGTTGTAGAAGTAGATCATATAAGTGCATTGAGAAAAACAATAGTGGATTTGTCACGCAATGAGTGTTACCATCATATCATACTTTGAGTTTCTACTCAAGACGATTCCTAACACATTTGCAGCTTAAATCACTTAATAGAGTTACTCCTAACAGGGTAAGCTTGATCCTAATAGGTCTGAAGATTAAATCCTCTAACCAGGTGACTCTGAAAAGGAGTTTCTAAATCCATTAACCGAGTAGCTCCTAACATGACTTTTGTAATAGCTTTTAACAAGGCTATAGATACTCTAAATCAGGTATGCCCCTAACAGGCTAGTGAAATGCCTTTAACAGGGAAAATCTTATTGTTGTAGCAGTGAGACATAGTGGGTACTAATTCCCACCACATTTTTTCCCTCAAACCAAGGGTTTCCATGATAAAAAAATGTTGGTGTTCCTATGTTGCATGTTGTGGATGTTTCATTTGCTTATCTTTTATGTTATGATATATATTGCATGTTGGTTATTTTGGAAGTTATTGAAAAAGGTTTTAAGATATGTGGTTGCACTGATCTTAAAAGGGGTCATACACTTTAGAAGGAGACAAATAAAACCACCAACGATAATGAAAAATGAGTGCAAAGAGACAATAGATGCACAAACCACCACACCCCTACAAGTGGACAAGTGAAATGGCGAGACATAACAAAAGAAGAGTACCATTTATGTTGTTTTAAACCCAAAATATATTAGAGACTTTTGTTCTAAGATAAAATTGCAATGCTTAAATGGGACAAGTCCAAGAATGTTGGAGTTTGGAGGGTGGCCTAAAATCATACAAGAGGTACAATTAATTTTTCTTGTTGAAGGGCAAAGGACTACGAGGGGAATTGTAAACCACAACTATATCTATTTGGTTCTTGCAACCCTCTAGGAGATGGTAGTCTTTGTATACATCATGTCCACTTAAGGACAAACCACACCACCAATCCCCTATGAGATGAGGCCATCTCATTGTTTTATGTTAATCAAATAATTTTGAATCACAATCAAATTAGTAAGTATAATAAACAAAAATATTGAAATCACCATTAGCACAAACTAAATAGCATTTTAGATTTTGTATTTTATGTACATAAATAATATGGATCTACTATAATCACATCTATTGTTAAAACATTATTGTTTCACAAAAAGTCGATGTCCATGCTAAGTGTACAAACCACTAGCCACTACATTTTGAAAAAACTTAAGATTACAAGTTGAGCCTTGCAATCATTCTTACTATGTTTACCGAAGATTAGTGTCTTGACTTCTAATTAAGATTCTAAGGCATCATTAGTTGCTTGCTGCAATCATAAGTCAACATGTGTACAAATGATCCATTCTTATTGTAGTAAAAGATTCTAAACATATATCATTAAATTATTTCAAATTATAATTGAAATCTTACATTTTCTAATACTTTGTAGGTTGTCAATGAAGTTGACTTTTCCTTGACCTTGCACACTTAAAAGAGAGCCAAGTAAAATATTAACTCTATATTAGATATTGCAAAAATATCTTATGTATGTTTGAATCAAGAACAAAGAGCTTGTTGCTAGAAAAAACCAAGTGTGATAGTTAGGATGTAAATGAGGAATATCCCTAGACTTTAAATGAGAACCAAAATAAAGATAGTACTATTAGTGAAAATTTGCTTTACTGCCTAAAATGAAAAAAAGAGAGAAAAAATAAATGATCTAAAAAGCCTTCAATGCTAGATTAGCTAAGTGAATCTAATGTTGCCTAAATTTCACATAATTGTGCTTATATGCATATTGACTTGCGCAAATTTAAGTGGTAGCATGAAATGCATTAGTCGTGATTACATCATGGAGTTTACAAACAATGCCACTTATATAGAATTAAAAAGAAAGTATATTTAAGTCCATTCTAAGGCAAAGACATGTAAAGCAATTATA
Organism: Cupressus sempervirens; assembly: GCA_028749045.1. Taxonomy (NCBI): domain Eukaryota; kingdom Viridiplantae; phylum Streptophyta; class Pinopsida; order Cupressales; family Cupressaceae; genus Cupressus; species Cupressus sempervirens. Next base: position 771,483,832 of record CM053792.1, on the reverse strand, counting down.
ATACATGCATAGAGTACTCTATGCCAGTAGATTAAGTATGATTTTAAGGCAAAGAGATGTAAAACAATTATATTAGGTACATAAACATACATATCATACTTTATACAAGTGGATTCAAATGTGATCTAAAGCAAAGACATTAAACAATTATTACTTACAAAGAATGTGTATACTATACTTTAGTTATATAGTTTTTAAATCATAGTACAAAATACAACACATAATCTCAATGATGCACATTAGTAGGCATTTGTATCCTTACAACCAAAGCGAAGAAAAAAAAGTTGCAAAACAAATCAATCAACTTAAGATAAGATAGATAAGTTTATTAATGTCCAATAAGAGACCAACGAGGATCTAAGGGACTGGAAATAGTACAAAGGGCAAAACACCAACAAAGGGAGCACCAAACAGCATCCGTAGAAAGAAGGTGAAAGCAAAACAACAAAAGAACCAAGAAAAAGGAATAACAGTAGCTAAGAACTCACAGGCGAGAAGTAGTCTAGAATGGAAAAGTGGACATTAGGGCAATTCGGTACTCTGGAAGGTCGCCTCTGAGGTCTACTAGAGGGACGTTGCTGAGTGTAATCTCTACGGGGTCTCACAGATCTAGTGTGAACTGAGATAGTGCAGAGAGGTCACTTTGATCCTCGGGTAGGAACTATAGGACTGAAGAAAGAGGTGATGACCTGCGTAGGGGTCGATGTCAAGTAAAGCTAGAGCTATATAGTGTGCTTGTGAAGCTGCATGGTCTCCTGAAGGTAGAGTGCAAGACAATGTTGGTCAATATGTTAGAAGAATGAGGGAAGAGACTGATAGTCTCTGAACAAACAGTAGAATCTCCCTCAGATCTCATAGTAAATGGGACAATGAAAAATAAAGTGAGACTCGGTCTCAATCTCCCCAAGGTGACAAAGCCGACATATCCTATCCTCCCTACCAATCTGGTGATCAGTCTGAATATGTAGCTAGTGAGAGCCCACCCTAAAAGATCCCAAGGAGATGCGAATAGTGTGAGTCCAACAAAGAGTGAGGTACCAAGGATGCAAGATGATCCCGTCCTGGATATTAAGAAAGTGCTTAGCATAGAAGGCCATGCGCGAACGAAGCCCACCTAGGGGATTCCTCCAAGTCGTGATAACATACTGTCTGTAGATGTCAAGTCTAACATGCTCATTCAATTCTCGCTGAGGTGGAAGAAGATGGGTTAGAGCATCTAGAGAAAACTGGTAGGGGGGAAGATGATCCACACTAATACCAATCGAGCCCAAGAGAGCAGAGACCTAGGTTACCAACAACGAGACTTGTGACCAGAGTCTGAACCCACAACCTCCATAGAGGAACAATAAGCTAACAATTGTCAGAGGAATCAGTGAAGCTCCAAAGCTGATGAAGAAGCCAAACTAAATCAAAGATAGTCCCCAATTTGAAAGGGTGAGCACCAAACTCAACCAGAATGATGTTGTGTGGTGTAAACCGGTGACATCTGATAATGCACCGAAGGAAAAGAGTTTGGACTCTCTCAACAAAGGCCTAGTCAGACTCCAAGAGGGAGGGGCCTCAAACAGTAGAGCCATAGAGGATAGTCGGCTTGACCAGGGAGTCAAGAAGAGACATCTTAGTCATGGTGTCCTGGAAGTGGTGTCGAAGACACTGTCGCTCAAGAATAGCGAGGGAGCCAAGCCCCTTGTTGACTCTAGGCTACATCGCTGGTCTCAGGCTGAATTAAGGTCTAGAAACCTTAACCCCCAAGTAAGTATATGAAGAAGCAATCTTGATCTCGACACCCTGGAAATAAAAATGGAGATGAGATGTCCTCAAACAATTGAAGACCATAATTCGAGTCTTGCCCAAGTTTACAACTAGCTCACGTGAGTCGCAGAAAGAGGCCAAGCCATCAAGGAGTTGTTGAAGAGCATTGGGAGAAGATGCTAGGAGAATCACATCGTCAACAAATAGGAGAATAGAGATCAATACCTAATGTAGATAACAACCATCGCCAGGGAGTGAACAATCACGGAGAAAAGCCTCAAGCTCATCAATGTAGATGCCAAAGAGAGTGGGGGAGATAGGACAACTCTGTTCCACCCTAATAGTGCTTTGGATAGAATCAGAGAAGCCCTGTGGAGTCTTGAATCTGCCCTTAATGCACTCATATAACCTCATAATAGCTATAAGAAGAATCTTTAAGATCTTGATGTCTTTAAGACGCTAAAAAAGAGCTGCCCGAGGAACAAAGTCGAAAGCTTTGCAGAAGTCAACAAAACAGCAATAAACTTTCACCGAGCGGTAGTGAACCTTCTCAAGGGTGGCTCGTAAAGTCAAAATGTGATCAATGGCCTGAAAATTTGAACAAAACGCAACCTGACCTCTAGCCAAACAATGTCGTTGATCGAGCTCACTGGACAGGATACCGTTCAACATAATCACATAGAGTTTGGCGAAGGTATGCCCAACCATGATGGTCTTGTAATTTTTGGGATCAGAGGCTAGCCTAGATTTATGGATTAGATAGATAATATGTCGTGACCAAGAGTTGGGGAAGTTGACACAAACCACTTGATTAAAGAGCACTGTAAGAAAGGGACACAAGATAGAGATACCCAACTTGAAGAATTCAGCTTGAAATCCTTCCTCATCTGGAGTTCTACTACTGTTCATAACTCTTAACCTAATGCAGTAATTTGGTTTCTAGATTTTATTATGTATGTTTCTTTTATCATCAAAAACCAAATTATTGCATTGTAATGGATTGTGGAAATCTGATAATGTTAACTTAACCTAATTCAACTTTCAAATACAAAATCATATCCAAAAGAGGATGCAAATGCGATGTGAAAGGCAACTATGCTAAATTGTCATAAAAGATCCATCATCATGAACATTTTACATTTTTTCCTCAATTGCAATGAATAAATAGATCAAATCCAAATAGATAAAATACCCTCACATAAAGAGGTAATATTTTCTTAGTTTCTAGCCATGTGTTCCATCACATTACTCGACTTTGAAAGATATAGAAGTTGATAAGAGAACATGGCTATCTAAAAATGTTTAGGAGACATCTTCAAACGTAATGACAACTTACACGATTTGCTAATAGTCCTTTGAACTGCAAAACATGATCAACCACATTAGAGAAAAATATCCCTAGAGCTAAAATTATGTAAGATTCAACCAATAATGCAACTAGGTGTTAAGCAAAATCTTAGACTTGAGAGGTCAAATCTTTCCTTAAAGGATAGTTGGGACCAAGCAAAACAAACCCCAATCACCCAAAACCAATTTTAAATAGTGTAGGGAAATTACCCAAAAGTTGGGGACTCAACATATAGCTTCATTGAAGTTTTGCCAAACTTACGCTACAACTAGGGCACTTTGGCCAAACAATTATAAAACTAATTATCAATGATGAAAGGTATGGATAAGGCCAAAGATAGTATGCAAGGGTCATTTGTGACAATATATATCATATGTGATCCTCTAGCCTTGGATTCATTCTTGTATTTACCAAATTCTCCCTTTGGAAAAGCTACTAATCCATTTTTTCCCTAAGCTATGTCAATGACGTCAACATAATATCTAAGGGAGAATAACATGATTTATTTTAATAGGCTTTAAAATCAACAATATTCTCAATGGCAATAATATAGTATCAATGTGCACATTAGATGTTTTTTTTCTAATTAATTTACAAATAGCTATAAACATGTATGTCAAATTTCAAAGTTGTATTCTTATTAGGCCTATCAAGCCAAGCTGTTGGTTGTTTTAAAAATTTAAAAAACTCTCTAACTCTAGTTGAAACCTTTACTCAATGAGATACCTAAAGAGACATGTATGTCAAATTTCAAAGTTGTATTCTTATTAGGCCTATCAAACCAAGCTGTTGGTTGTTTTAAAAATTAAAAAAACTCTCTAACTCTAGTTGAAACCTTTACTCAATGAGATACCTAAAGAGACAACAAGGAGAAGGGAGCTTAAAGAGTACCTTTATGGATGATAAGATGTTGAATTAAGGAAAAAAGGAATTGAAATGGAAGTACCAAGATTGTTCTAAAGGACACTCAACAACAAAGTGTTAGTATGGCAATAAGATTGCTCTAAATATCCCACCCAATCTAATTTATATAGTAATATGCCAACAAGATTGCCCCAGTTATCCTACCACCAAAATCCAATTGAAATGTTAATATGGCAACAAATGTTTAACAACAAATATGCATTTTGCTCACATGCAATTAATCACTTGAATATAAAACAAAAAACTCTTGCAAATTCAATCTATGTGAGCATCAACAAAGAGTAAAACAAAAAAATCTCCAGCAAAGATAAAGAACTAAATAACATTTTACTAATTGCTGATATTAGAATATATATATATATATATATATGAACTAAATAACATTAAACATGTAAAAAAATTTAAAATACATATGAACATTGCTGATTATAAGAAAAATGCATATGAATCTTTTGTTAATGTATTTTACTTTTGTTTAAGAGGTTTTATATACACTATGAATTTATCATTGCTTTTTTACTTGATATAAAATAAGGCCAAAACAATTATATAAATTTGTCTCTCCTCTTTAACTGAAAAGTTTATTAACAATTGTTCAATATTGATCTTTGCGTTGTGTCCATCTACATATATATTATACCTCACTACTACATTGCTTATGTTTGTGGTTGTTATTGACAATTGTCCAATATTGATCTTAGGGTTGTGTCCATCTACATATACATATGCCTCACTACTGCATTGCTTATGTTTGTAGTTGTTATTGGGATGCCAAATTTTCTAGTCAAGCCAAAGGCAAAGTCCATGATATAAGCTCCTAGATGGTGCTGAGTTCAAATCCTCTACAATAAAAATAAAATAAGATAAATAAATAATTTAAAATTTAAAAATATCAATCTTCTAAAAAGAACCCTCCCACAATTAATGGCATTTGAAAATATTCAATTCTTTGTCCATGGTGAGACTTTGTATCCTCACAACTATAATATAAACTTTTTAATTTGAGTGAGTTAGATAAACATCCATATTCGTAACACTTGAGAAAGCAGAATAAAAATGTAACTTTTGAGTACCCATTACAATACAGGATAACTACAAGAAAAAAAAAATTTAAATGTTGCATTTGATAACCCAAGGTTTCAAGCAAATAGCTACATCAATATAATCTATCTAATCAGTCTTTTTGTCATCTTCTGGTATTAGAAAATTATTAAATGTTGCATTTGATAACCCAAAATTTCAAGCAACTAGCTACACCAATATAATCTATCTAATCAGTCTTTTTGTCATCTTCTGGTATTACATTTCTTTCCGAAGCAGTCTTTTGAATGCTTGCTTGAGCTTGAGCTAAAAATGCCGGATCTGGCCGATGTGTTGAAGACGGAGCCTCTTTCAGTGCCATGAAAATGTAGAGTGCGATCACCAGATTCACAGATAATACAGCTAAAAATCCACTCAAAAGTGTAAGTGAAGAGGAGGACAAAGTCCCAGTACCTGTAATGACCCATATAAATAGCAATAAGATACAAATAAATGCCTATCCAAGCCTCAAGTCTAAAAAGGACCATTATTTACTCAGTATCAAATTAGATATACAAATATCCTTATCATGTTAAAAAAATGCCACCATAAACTTTTGATTGTCAGAACATCATGCATGCATAATCTGGTCTCCTTGACAGACAGAAAATAAATATTTAAAAGATACACGACACGAGATTTAATTCTGATATTTAACTCTTCAAAATACATTAGTTCTACAAAGCAACCACATTACTGCAAAGTTAAAAACATATGAAATTAGACCATCCTTGAAAACACAACTCGTGCTATAAGTAACACTCATGAAATGTATCGGTGTCACTAATCGGGGGAAATGTACAGAAATCAAGCTTTACAATAAGATAAATGTCACATTCTCTTAGTCAAAAGCATGGAAAATATGTACATTACATCACTTCTACATTATTGGTCTACAAGTTGTGTTTTGTTTTACCCAGTTCTTTCTTAACAATATCTTTAATGTTTGCCAGCTATGTACATTACATCACTTCTACATTATTGGTCCACACATCGTATATTGTTTTACCCAGTTCTTTCTTAACAAAATCTTTAATTGTTTTCCTCTTCCAGCTTGGCTATATTCTTTTGATGATATACACTCCAACATTGTATTTGGATTCTGTCCCGAAGTGTGAGGTAACTAATTGTCACAGAAATTTATTAAGATATTAATAGGATGCTTTGGTAGATATAATTTGCATAAAAATTCCTAGCGATTCCTAATATCCATTCGAAATGTACGTCAAACTAATATTCTGATGAGAAACTGTAAGTCGTTTTTCATTTAAAAACAAACAGCAAATATACACTTTTCTTCATTACGTACGTGAATGTCACTCTAGGGTTGTACATGATCTTAGTGAAACAAAGGTTAACTATGTCCAAACCAGTCTAAGTAGATCAGGAATATTTTTAAGGTGTCGGATTAATTAAAGCATGCAAGCAAGTAGAGCAAATGTTGACAAACGACATTTGGCTTAATTTGTTAAAACATGGTAATGATTATAAAATCAGGGAGAGAATTCAACTATGTTGGAGGAAGAAACACACACCAAGCCTCTTAACACCAGCCAACAGTTGTAGCTACCAACAGTAAAGGCAGGAAGTCTAGTGTCATGAATCATGGTCACTTTTATAAGTCTCAAATGAGACTACTAATATAGGCTCAACCCAGTATCCATGGTCGGTTATAGACAATTGCCATGATTTTTATTTACAGTGCCCAGTAAAGAGGAATAAACACCAACCAACAGTTGTAGTTGCCAATAATTTCACATGACCACCACAAAGGAAAACATCAACGTAAGGAAATCCAATCATAGAAAAGCATTCGTATGCCTTAGTAGAAAGAACGTAGATGTCCAACAGGTAGATTTGACCTAATCAGCACAGGAGGATAAATTCATGGACCCCCCTAGAAATTTGTTAGCATGCCAAAACAAGAAAAGGAAAATATCTGCACCACATTAAACCTTTGGTAGGTTCCGGCAAGAAGTACTCAATGAAGACAATTTTAAACATCACATTTTAATTTTTTTACCCCATATTTAGTTATTGCCCAGGCTTGTTTATCAAGACTTGTAGCCCATTATTATGTTCTGGCTTCAAAACAGGTTGTCAACCAAGATTGTTTCCTTTAACAGATTACAGTGTGATGATTGAAGCTCCAGAAAACGTTATAACACTTTAACAGATAACTATAGTCTGTTGCCTTGTTAGTAAAGGATTTTAAGGAACAGGGTGGATGTCCTGAGGATGACTGTGCACGGCAGGACTATGTGTTTTTTCCAAATCAGTTTTATAGGGGCAACGTCTATACAGCCACTAAAATGCACTTCCTTACGAAGGAGAGGACTTAGAATTTTTTTTAAAAAGTTTGAAAAAGCAATGTAAAGGAAGTGCATTTTCGTGGCTGTATAGCCACGGGCTTTTATAGGGGGACCGTATAACCATTAACATACTCTTACTAATATATATTGATGATTTTTTTACTTGCAGTGAAAAAATGTGACTTAAAATTATTATAGAAAAAAAATAGTTTAACAAATGCAGTAACCTTGGTACGGAATTTATATTTGTTTCTGAGGTCTCTTGTTTCACAATTTACTTTGAGGAAATATAACTACAATGCATATCTTGCCCACAGATACAATTTAAGTTTAACCCAGCAATTCATATTATCATGATCAGTTATATTATAAATGCCCCATGATATAATACATTTTTCACACAAATTCTCAAATGAACGCAGAATCGGCTTATTCTCCCACAACTGCCACTAAAGTACATCAAAATCAGTTGCACAGGAAAATACAATTAAAGCTTTGAGGTGATTACTTGTCAAATCAACAAAAGAAATCCTAGTTATCAGCATTTAAAAAAATTTAAATGACTATCATGACTCACCAGCATGCATATATATATATATATATATATATATATATTCCATAACAATGACTTTTAAAACTTCAATGACTGTTGGCAGGTCGGTCCTATGCCTAAGGCTTTTTTTGAGGCTCCTGTTGCGACTCTTGTTCAGAATACTACAGCTATACCATCCACTTCCATGACTCCCACACACTGGTAGCAGATCTTTCTGAGCTTTAGCCTTGCAAGAAATTTATGATATATAATTTTTTATTGTTATTGAATGTGTATTCAAACTTTGAACTTGTTTTTTGGTCTATTAGGCATATTGAACTTGTAATTTTCAATTTTTGATCTATATCTGAAAGGTTCAAAAATCAGTAACATGGTTCAAAAATTTGGTAATATGCAAAGCATCTTTTTTAAAAGTAAAAACTAATGCATTATTTTATGTTCAATAAACATAAGGAGTTTTTCATCGAATTTTTATTACTTTTGGGTCAGCCAAGTATTGCAGAATCTCAGTTTTGAATCTATGGTATGAATATGGATTTCAAGCGAAAAACATAAATTATGTCAACATGACAACCATTTTCAACAAGGCTATACCTATTTCATACACAGCTGGATAAGTTTTCCAGAAATGGATAAAGTATTTAAGTGGCTATGTTAGAATTACTATTGATGCAGTAAACAAGTAGCTAATCTTACAAAGTTCACCTCATCAATAAATCACCATAAAAATCATATATATATATATATATATATATAAAAATTAATATGAATTGTCAGTTGAATATCCCTGTTTGTGTAGGTATTCATTATATCTTCGTTCAAACAGAAATGTATTTTGCCAAGTTTTTTAATGTAATGGGTGCTGGTGCTGCCCTCTTAGGCAGAGTTTATCTATCAAAAAATATATAAATAGAATTAATTTGTAAAAAATTGTATCATGTCCATAGGCATGTGTATTATAATTACTTGTATAATTACATCCCATTCTCGTTTAAAAATATCTGACCTGGGAAGATATGATGGTTGAACCCATATAAAATTGCAAGAGGTAATGCCCACATTACAGTTGATGTGAAAAAAAACTTCCTCAGGACATTGGATAACATGGCTTTTTACCTACAAAATGGAAATGGAACATTTCAAATTTATTAAGACAATCAAACATATACAAGAATTCATATATCCAAGAAACAAATCCTCGGGAAAGTTGCACAGAAAATAAACCGATCTATTTGATCTAGGATCAAAGAAAACATAAATCAATATGTAACACCAATTACGAAATGATATAATCAACCATGCAAAACAAGGGCTTGATAATTAATTCTAAATGAGAAAGTAAATCATTGTGTTTGTGGATCCAGACGCAATGTCTGGACTAATCAGCTCTTGAGCATCACTCAATCCAATGAGTGCTTAGTGTTCCATTCATTCTCATGAGAGATGGGTTCGTGTGAACCACTACTCATGAAACTTGGGACAATGAGTTTGACTCAAGAAATACACAGCTGAATCCTGATAGAATTATCACAATTTGACTTGCTGTGAAAAATATCTCCTACTTATCAATTGATGAGCTTACAGGGCTTCCTAATGACTGGTTTATAAGGCACGACACTTGGTGAAGGTTTTGCAAATGGTGTTGCAAGCAAAGTGGGTTTAACAATGGAGGAAACTCCGTACTTAAGAACAGTCGAGCTGGAGTGGTACTAGGATAGGTGACCTCCCGAGAAGTCCTGGTGCTTCACCTTTGTGAGCATCACCTAGATCCAACGAGTGCTAAGTGTTCCATTCATTCTCATGAGAGATGGGTTCATGTGAACCCCTGCTCAAGATACTTGTGTCAATGAGTTTGACTCAAGAAATACACAGTTGAATCCTGATAGCAATATCACAAATCAGCACATGATTCTTGAGTTGCCAAAGCATTATGAAATGTTTCACCACACAAATTTGACTTCCACTACATGCAACTTATATGTGAAAAAATGACGCACTACATGCGCCCTTAAATTTGGAAATTACTAGATTCTTTTATTCATAGCTGACACACTGAAATTGTATTTACTATTGATAGTTGTTACAATGTAAAATGTGAAAATTAAACAAGCTAAAACTATAAGGGATAGGGCCCTTTTCATCAAATAGAGTGGGTCGTGGCCAATGCTCAAATTGATCAAAGAATGGGTAACCGCTCAATCGGGTGGACACCATCAAAACCATCCCTAATGGATTTTATCTGATCATCTGTAAACTTCCTTAGATAAGGTCCAGGAACTTGTCGGATGATTCTCTTAACATATGGGGTGATCAGGACCACAACTTGAGTCCAACTTTGGGAAGCATGATCTCTCCAGTTCTCAAGGACATTCAAATATCACTAGAAAGGAATTTAGATGTTGCCTTTGCCTCAACTGTAGATAGGACTTTGAGTAACAATGAGAACATTGACTACATCTCCAAAGAAGTTTGGGAACAGGAGGATACATTATGTTTGGATACACTCGTGCATGTGGAAGACAAAAGACACATCAGCCAAACTTCCTCACAAAATCTCAAATGCAAAATGGGACAAAAATGTAAGAGAGGCAGGAAAAGGGTTAAAGCCAAGCTGGAAGCTATTGGCTGCATCATGGGGCAAACCAAACTTAGATTGGGAAAGGAGTATAACTCCTTGTCTCGAGGAGAACGAAGATTCTCTCATGGAATGTCAGGGGTTGCAATGCCCCTAACAAGGTTCATTTGATCATACGATCCCTTGATCAAACAAGACCTAAAAAAATTCTCTTACAAGAAACTAAACTTAGTGGCCTAGATGTGATTGGTTTTAGTTAGCACTTTAGTCGTTGGAAGTATTCCTTTGTAGATGTGCATGGCACCTTAGGGGGATTGGCCATGCTTTGGAATCAGGATATTGTAGATATCAACTTGCCCGGTTGTTCCAAAACAACTAAATGGGAGCTTCGATCTCCTAAATGTGTACAACCCTACAAGCACTAATGAGTTGTGAGGGGTCTAGGAGCAAATCTCGCGGACTCTTCTTTAATTTCAAGATAAACATTTGATTGTTGGTGAAGATTTCAACTGTATCCTCCACCCGGCAGATAAATTGGGTGGATGAGGCTAGGAAAGCTCAAAACAACAAAACTTCCAAGACTTTGTTTCAAATAATAACATGAATGAGATTCATTTTCAATCTCGCGCATGGGCCAACAAAAGATGTGGATTCTCCAACATTGCAGAAAAGCTGGACAGATTTTTCACGGTGGGTAATTGGGCAAATTTGCCTTGGGATATTTTGGCAGACATCCTACTGTTAACAGGTTTAGACCACTTTCTAATTAGTTTTTGACTTCAGGAGTGTACTAATCTGGATAGATGCCCCTTCAAATTTGAAAAAATGTGGTTCCGTGTTGCTGGAAGTTAATTCAAGGCAGGTGGATTTCTGCTCCACAGTATAAGGCAACAAAGCTTTCAATTTCTTTAGAATGTTATCTGAAAGAACGTCTTAAACAGTGGAATAGAGTAGTGTATAAAAACATCTTTTTAGAAAAGGAAAGAGTTGAAAAAGAGGTTAATGAGTTAAACGCTAAAATAATAAAGGAAGGTATGACCTGTGTTGATTTTGATCATGAGAAAAAACTCAAAGAAGAATACTCAGAGCTTCGGCAAAAGGAAGAAACCTTTTTCTACAAAAGTCCAGGGAAACATGGCTATAGGAGGGTGATAGAAATACGAAGTTCTTTTGCGACTCTGTTAAAGCTAGATGTTCAGTAAACAACATCTACTCAATCAAGGATTCAGGAGGTACTTTGCTCACTTAAGCAAGGGACATTAATAGAGAAGGGGTTCCATTCTTCTAGGAAGGCTACAGAGCAGAGGGTCGATCTCCAAGATCCAGATGGTATTCTCAACTTCATTACTCCTTGTATTAATGAGGCCCAAAATAAACTTTTGATTGAGAAAATCACTGTAAAGGAGGTTAAAACTACTTTGTATAACAAGAGACGTGATAAAGCTCCAAGCCCTAATGGCTACCCAGCAATGTTCTTTCAAACTCTTTGGAGTTTATTTCCAGTTGCACAGGACATTTGGGAAGTGGTGGAAGAATCTAGATGTGGAGGCTTTTTCCCTATGAATTTAAATAACACCTTTATAGCATTGATTCCCAAAAAGAAAGATTCTCACTCTCTTGAAGATTTCAGGCCTATTGCATCGTGTAATACTATCTATAAGGTGATTTCAAAAGTTATTGCAAACAGGTTGAAATTGGTGCTGCACTCTGTTATCTCAAGGGAACAAAGTGATTTTGCCCCAAATCGATCAATTTTTGAAGGTGTTATACATCAAACCATTCGCTCAATTCAGCAAGCTAGAACTGAGAGAATGTTGGTCAGATTAGAATAAAAAGGGCTTATGATGAGGTAAACAGAAGCTTTTTGATTGTGGAGTTGCAGAAGATGGGTTTCGACTCAACATGGATCGGGTGGATTGAGTCTTGTATCAACACTCCAAGATTCTCCATCTTAACCAATGGTAGTCCCCAAGGATTGTTTGAAGGGTCAAAAGGCATCAGGCAGGGTGACCCTTTATCCCCATTTTTGTTTATCATAATGCTTGAAGCTCTGGGGTGCTTGATCTCTCACAAACGAAGTACCAAGAGTTCATCACACATCTCCAGTTTGCTGATGACATGCTTATGTTCGCGGTCTCATCTCTCAAAGAGGCTCTAATAATGCGACAAACTCCGGAATTGTACAATTGAGGGGGGTATTTGGGTTGTCCCTAAGGGAGGTAACTACTTGTCACAGAAATTTATGAAGATATTAATAGGATGCTTTGGTAGATATAATTTGCATAAAAATTCCCAGTGATTCCTAATATCCATTAGAAATGTACATCAAACTAATATTCTGATGAGAAACTGTAAGTCATTTTTCATTTAACACAAACAGCAAATATACACTTTTCTTCATTACTTATGTGAATGTCACTCAAGGGTTGTACATGATCTTAGTGAAACAAAGGTTAAGTATGTCCAGAACAGTCTAAGTAGATCAGGAATATTTTTAAGGTGTCGGATTAATTAAAGCATGCAAGCAAATAGAGCAAATGTTAACAAACGAAAATTGGCTTAATGTGTTAAAACATGGTAATGATTATAAAATCAGGGAGAGAATTCAACTATGTCTGAGGAAGAAACACACATCCTCTTAATGTGTGCCCAAAGATGGAGAAATACTAGTAAATCCAATGTTGTCAAGAAACAAAATTTGCATACACACTCCAATATGTTGACATCATAAATTGATAATAGATACAGAGTTTGACCCATTCAGTCTGCTTAGTAAATCCAATGTTGTCAAGAAACAAAATTTGCATACACACTCGAATATGTTAACAGCATAAAATTGATACTAGATACAGAGTTTGACCCATTTAGTCTGCTCATGGGGCAGCCAGATGACATAACCAAGGCATATCAAAAAGCACTGCCATGCATGCACAAAGTCAATATGTGCCAACAAAGATGAAAACAGCAATCCTAGGGTGAAATCACTTTTGCAAGTCGACAAGAATTGCTGAAACAAGCAAATGAAAAGCAGAAATCAAAGACCACTTCACCTGACGTAGTGGGTAGAAATAATTAAATATGACCTATCCAATATCAAAATGAAGTGTTTATGGTATATCTAATTTGATTATTGCATTTACCCATGCCTATCTATTTACAAAATGTATTGAACAAGGAAAAACTCAGTAGGGTGGGGAGAAAATAGAGTCCAAACTCCATGTGGAGGCTTAGCCTATGGTGTTGGAAATGTAAAATTTAATTAGACAAAGAGATTTACCATCTCTTGAAAAGTCAACTCCAAAATTGTCATTGGTAGTGCCCAGTATAGAGGAATGTACACCAGCCAACAGTTGTAGCCTAAGTCACAAGGTTCAAGTTCGAGTTCGAGTTCGACAACTATGAAGTTCAGATGAAGTCCGACAAGTCAAAACACTTGAAAAAAAATTCGACATTAAATTCACCCGATGTGATTTTCAAAAAAATATAAGCTCTTTATTACTATATGTTTTAATATTGATAAATAATATAAAATACGATAAGCTATTTATTATTATATATTTTAATAATTGAGATATAATAATATGAGTATTGACATGTTTATAAGCTATGTTTCTAATAAAATTTGGATGGTGTTCACAAAGGGGGAAAATTCAACCAAAAATTCGTCATCAAATTTGATTTATATAAATTTGATTTTTTTTTAAATATAAATAATATATCCATAAAACTATAAAGATATTTTAATATTACTAAATAGAATTACAAAAACAATATTAATATATCCATAAAACTATTTTAATATCTTAACATTACTAAATAGAATTACAAAAACTATATTAATATATCCATAAAACTATTTTAATATCTTAATATTACAAAAACATTTATAAAAATATAAACATGTACATATTTATAGTCTAAAATAAATATATTAATAATATCATATACCTAACGTATGTATGTACATGTATTAATAAACAAAATAGCTATTCAAATTAAATCCAAACTATATAGATGCAATAATAAATAAATAAATCTGAGCACATACGATATAGTTTTAATAAATTGAAATATTGAAACCTAAGAATGATCGTCAGTGGTGGGAAAGAAATCAAATAACTTTGTTGTGTCCAGAGGAAGCCTGCACTTTAGGAATTTGTTTGATGATGCCACTAATCTGTTACAAAGGGCATGCGATTTACATCTGCAGAAAAACAGTTTGTCAATTTATTTATTTTCAAATTTTATAGTGTTTTGGAAAAGGGTCAAGCTCACGATTTAGAATAGAGGCATTCAGTCAGGTTTGTCTCAAACGTGTTGCAATAAAAAATCAAAACCCTTGGCGAATCCTAAACTGTTAAAAAAGCGAAAGGGAACTCTGCAGATTGTTGTTTTCAAATTTATTTTATTAAAAAAATTATGCCCTTTATTTAGCTGAACTTTACTGTTTTTTTACAGTATTCTAAAGTTCACTGAATTCCGAACCTAATGGCCGAAATTCGGTGAACCCTGTGACTTAGGTTGTAGCTACCAACAGTAAAGGCAGAGAGTCTAGTGTCATGAATCATGGTCACTTTTATGAGTCTCAAATGAGACTAATATAGGCTCAACCCAATAGTCATGGTCGGTAATAGACAATTGCCATGATTTTTATTTACAGTGCCCAGTAAAGAGGAATAAATACCAACCAACAATTGTAGTTGCCAATAATTTCACATGACCACCACAAAGGAAGACAGCAACATAAGGAAATCCAATCATAGAAAAGCATTTGTATGCCTTAGTAGAAAGAATGTAGATGTCCAACAGGTAGCTTTGACCTAATCAGCATAGGAGGATAAATTCATGGACCCCCCTAGAAATTAGTTAGCATCATGAGGAAGTGATTCGGGGTCTCATCTCTCTGCGGTTTTCTTCTTTCATACTTCAGGGGATAAGGAAAGGGAAATTGGCAGAATTCCAGGCATCAAATTAGGTAAATTACCGGGTAATTACCTTGGAGTCCCCCTTTTTGGTGGAGCAACTAAGTCATCCCTGTGGAAGAATCTAGTCAGCAATTGTTATGATAGAATGGATTACTGGAAAAGTTTATGGCTATCATCTGCAGATCAGATTGTGATGTTGAAAGTAGCTATCTCGGCAATTCTTGTTTACTATTTGATGAGTTTTAAAATCCCCAAAAAAATCCTTCATCAAATTGAACAAAAATGAGGAGGTTTTCTGGAATGGTGCACAAGATCAAGATAAACTTCCTCTCCTAGCATGGGATAAAGTCTGAACCAGAAAAAAAGCTAGTGGATCGGGTCTTAAGAATTGGAATTTGCAAGAACTAACTCTGCTTGCGAAAATGCCGAAAGCGAAAACTTCACTCAGTTATCCAGGCCCGAATCGAGGGCAAAGGAACAAACGGAGACTCTCCAGAAATGCATGGGCCATCGAAATAGCGAGACATGGAAGCTCTCCAGCGAACCAGAGCAAATTTCTTAACCTAAAATATGGTAAAATGAATGTAAGATTCGATGTTCCTACGGCCAACAGATTCGAGGCTCTGGATAAATCAGTAGTCGAGGCCACCTGCCTCCGTCCAAAAGAAGGGCCTCAAAGACTTACAATCAATGCGGAAGCTTCCTCTGATATCAAAAACCTATTTGGAACGCGCCCCCAGTTGCCTATATTCACGATAGAACATCTCGATAACCAGATCCGGGTTTTAACATGACTAAATATGTATTTCCAAATTCTTTCAAATCTTTGTCCCCTCCAGGAAGCGCTTCAATTCCCTTTAATCTTCCAGATGTTAAATCTGATTTAAAACCAGCCTCCTCTCCAATCTATATACCCCCTCATAAACGGCTTAGCAACCCATCCCCTTCTCCTAACCCTAATTGTTCTCTTGGATCGCTGCAACCGAACCCCCTTGACAAACCAGTTCACATCACCATTGATGATGTTGAAGATTCTTGGTTCGACTGTCTGAAGAGAGGGATCTTCGCAATTTGGACTGGCCCTTCCAAAGACATTCATCTCTTAATGGAATGGCTATCGGACAATTGCCAGGAACAGGTAAGTATCTTTCACCATCATGAAAATGTTTTGTTTTTAAAATGTGAAGAAGAGTCTGTTAAAAATGAGTTTATTGCTGTCTCGGAATGTTTCTTTAAAGGTTTCTGTGTCAAATTTGTTGAATGGGTTCTTAATTTTCATATTGATAAGGTGGATTGTATGATCCCATTATGATATTCCATGTCTCTTCCTCCGGAGCTATGTGATGTTGATATTATCTATGAAATAGGCTCTGCAATAGGAGTAGTTATTGCTATTGATGCTTCCTTTTTTAGCTGTAACAGTATTGAAATTCTCATCAAACTTAATATTAATCACCCTTCAGAGTTCCAAAAGAAAATTATTACCAGGAAAGCCTCATATGATATAACCTTTCAAGAGTATAAAGGGAAGATCATTGATATACTGAAATCTGAAATTAAAAATAATCACAGAACTGAGGTCCTTCCCCTCACATCGCACTTCAGGGACAAATTCCTAGGACTAAGTTCTAAATTAGTCAGAAGGAATTAAAATTCAGGAAACTACCGATCAGAGATTCAAATTGGACAAAATTCTCAGGCAGAACAGAGGGCTTCATTGATAAAAATGATGCCAGATGAGAGAGAAGGTACCCTATTAATCTCAAAAGCAGATTTAATAAAGGATACAAGAGTATTGAAGAATGGTGTTTGTAGCAAAAATGACAAGGAACTCAAGGGAACAGAAAAATGTGACAACAAACATAAGACCAACAAAAGGGGCTTTGATGGAATTAAGATTCAGCTTCCAAATGACAGAAGAGAGCACCCCAGAAAAATGAAAGAGCCAACTGTTAGACAGTACAAGGAAAAAAGCAAGGCCTTAGAGCAAAATGAATTATTAGACAGAGCAGACAGTAAGGATTATAGGACAAACAAGGAGAATTTGGGAGATCAAGTTTTGCCTCCCTCAGAATTGGATTCTGTGAATCATACAGAGAAGGAAGCCCAGGATGATAGAAAATGGAAGGAGAAGGAAGAATTAGCAAAAATCAGAATTGAGATAGGCAATAGAGAAAAATTTGGTCAAAATCATGAAACAACATGCAAATCAGATGGGATTTGGAACAAAGACCAAAATCTTGAGCAAGGCACAGTAAGGCATGAGGCTCCTGCAAAGTATAAAGAAAGATATAATAAGGAGGATGGAAATGAAGAAAGCAGTCGGAAATCAGAAAAAATGAAGGGGCCTAACATATACATATATCAGGAGGAGATTGATGGGAACAAGGATACTGCAGGACAAGGAGAGATACAAAACAGCATTACAGAATCAACAAATAATCAAGATATAGGTGAAGCAGAAAATGTCATGCTTTTCTCTTCTCCCAAGGTGTGGATGGAAAAAGCAGCTTCTAGAGCAGAAAAACAGGATTCTCAGCATTTGAACACTGATCTTATCCCTGAATCAGAGTTAACCACCCCACAAATTGAAGGTGCTAGAAGAACTTCAAAATTTTGGCAGACACCAGATGGATATCCTTCCTCGCCGTTCAACCCAGAGGAGATTCAGTCACAGATTCAAAATGATGGCAAAAGACTAGAAGTCTCTATCATTAAAGACTTTCAGCAATTTTTAAATGAGGACCTAGAATTTACACCAGAGGTTGGATTATCAGAGGTTGAGGCTAACGGTCTTGAGCAGCTATCAGAGGAACTTATTAAGGTGTTTGACTTTGATAATTTAGATAAGAGTACTACCTCTCAGAAAGAGAGGCTGATCCAAAAAATTATCAAACTGGGAGGAGATGATTATACTGCTGAAGATCTCCAAAGGGATATGATAAAGATCTAGATGGAGGATAGTGCAAGGAAGCAGGACAAACAGAGTGAGAAGAAGTCAAAAGACAATCAGGTAGGTGAACGGACAAACATGGGAGAAAGAGAGAATAAAAAACTGGAGGAGGACAGTCTCGGGAGTAAAATCTGCAAAGAACTGGAAATGGAAGAATTTGAAAGAAAAAAGGAATGCATTTGTCCAACAGCACAAGAACTGGGTATATTTCAGCAAGAGCTTGGTATAGAAATGAATCAGGAAGGTATAACCTCTCCAAAATATGGTAAGCCGAAAGGGAAAAGGGGGAGGAGATCACTGAAGGATTTACGTGAGGCTGAAGGCCTAGCTAGAGAACAGAGGAAAATTGATGAACTCCTAAACATGGGGAAGGGGAAGTGCCTTCCTAAGACTACATGAGGATAACTTCATGGAATGCTAGGGGTCTAAATGGCCCCAGCAAGAAAATGTTATTAAAACAACATTTAAAAAGTTTTAATTCAGGAAACAAAACTAAATAAAGTAGAAGGAGACAAATTTAACAAAATGTTAGGAATGTGGGGTTCAATCTTCATAGAGGCAATAGGTGCCTCGGGGGGTTTAGGAATTGTTTGGAACCCTAAGAAAGTTAGTCTAACTTACTTAGTTAATAACAATAATTGCGTGTGTGCTAGTATACAGAGCCTAAAATCAGATACGAAATTCATCCTAATCAATGTGTATGGTCCTAATAATACAATAGGAAAAAAAATTGTTTGGGCTGAATTAAGTATGGTTATTTCAGAAAACAAAGATTGTCCGATTATATTAGGAGGTGATTTTAATACGATTTTAAGTTTAAATGAGAAAATAGGGGGTACTCAACATCTCTCGCTATCATCAATAGAATTCAAAGTATGGATCGACAAATTTAATTTATTAGAAATTCCTCCAAGCAATGGTATATTCACGTGGAATAATAGAAGAAAGGATAACGATTATATTGCAGAAAAGTTAGATAGATTCTTTATTGTAGGAAATATCTCTTCTTACAATAAGAACTTCCAATCCTCCATTCTTCCCTTCGCAGGATTAGATCATTTCCCGGTATGTTTGGAGATTTCAGAACCTTCTAAACCACAGAGAAATCCTTTTAAGTGTGAAAAGATGTGGTTTCAGGATTCGAAATTTTTAGAATTGATTAAGACATGGTGGACTCAAGCGGACTTCGCTGGGTCCAAAATGTTCGTTTTCATTTCGAAACTCAAATTGTTGAAAGAAAACATTTTGAGGTGGAACAAAGAACACTTCAACAACATTTTTAAAGAAAAGTTGGAAGTTGAAGATAAACTGAAAAACCTGAACCAGGAAATTATAAAATATGGCATGAATTATGAGAAATATACTTTAGAAAAAGAGCTCCTCATGAAACAAGAAGATATTTTATCCAAAGAGGAAACCTTCTAGAGACAAAAATCCAGAGAGAAATGGTTGGAAGAGGGAGATCAAAACACAAAATTTTTTCACAATTCTACTATTCAGAATCGATCTCTACAGAAGATATCTAGTATCTCGACTCCGCAGGGTTTGCGTACAGAAAATCCTACAGAAATTGCAGACACGATAGTCTCTCACTTTAAAAATTTACTAAATAATTATGAAGGGTCTAATAGGGAAGCACAGGCCCGAATGCTCAAATTTATTCCAAAATTGGTCACGGCAGAAGAAAATTAAAATCTAAATAGACCAATAACATTGGAAGAGGTAAGGACTGTGGTATTTAATACGAGTCCAGACAAATCTCCAGGTCCAGATGGGTTTCAAGCTTTCTTTTTTCAAAAATGTTGGGATATACTTGGAGAAGACCTATGGAGAGCAATTGAAGCGTCAAGAAACGGTGGATCCTTGCTGGCTGAAATCAATTATTCATTCTTCACACTTATCCCTAAGAAGGAACGTCCGGAAAATCCTGGAGACTTCCGCCCTATAGCTCTGTGCAACACTATTTACAAAATTTTCTCAAAAGTTATAGCCAATAGACTCAAGGCAATTATGCCAAAATTGATTTCTGAGGAACAAACAGGTTTTGTTCCAAGTAGATCCATTTTGGATGGCATACTCATTATTCAGGAAGCTATTCACTCGGCTGCCATAGATAAAGAACCATGTATGTTTATGTAATTAGATATACAAAAGGCTTACGATATGGTTGATTAGCGTTTCCTATGCAAAGTTCTAGAAGCATTTGGCTTTTCACGTCAATGGGTAAATCTAATATTTAAGTTTATCTCAACTCCGAAGATTTCTGTTCTCATAAATGGGACTCCTAAAGGTTTCTTTGAAATCTTCAGGGGTATTAGGCAAGGAGACCCTCTATCTCCCTCTCTCTTCATTCTAATGGCTGAAGCCTTCAGTAGAGCAGTCTCCTATGCTTATCAGGTTCGGAAGATTTCAGGGATTGCTGTTACCAGAAACCTCCCTAACATTACCCATCAACAGTATGCAGATGACTCTATTTTACTTGGCAAGAGTTCGATCCAAGAAGCTATGGGTTTTAAAAATATACTTCAAAATTATATGGATGCTTCAGGGCAGAAGGTTAATAAAGATAAATCCGAAATATTCTTTATGAACACCTCTCCAAAAATGGAAAACAAGATATGTGGAATTATGGGATATAGAAAGGGTATGTTCCCTTGTAAGTATTTGGGTATCTCCCTGGAAAAGAACTCGAGACACATCAAAGTTTGGCAGGATACGATTGAAAAGGTGGATAAGCGGATTGGAAGTTGGAAGAATAGATGGCTCTCTAAGGCTGGTAAGATTACTAATATACGATCTGTCCTCTCAGCCATCCCAATTTTCCCTTTGGCATGTCTTCCTCTCACAAATTGGATGTCCAAGCGATTCGAATCTAAACTTAGGAATTTCCTTTGGAAGGATAAGGAAAATGATAAGAAACTCGCTCTCATTAAATGGGACAATTTATGCAAACCTAAAGAATATGGAGGTTTAGGATTGAGGGAACCACAATGGCAAAATGAGGCTCTGGGAGCCAAACTTGTATGGAGATTATACCAAGAACATGAGCACAAATGGGCTAAAATTTTATATCATAAATATCTGGATCCAACAAAGCCGGAATCGCTGTTCAGAATGGGAAATTTGCCGAAAGGGTCGGAATGCTGGAATTTCATGGTAAAATGCAGGGGTATTATCAGCAAATACCTTACATGGGATGTGGCTGCAGGAGATAAAGCCTTGTTTTGGGAAGACTCCTAGGATGGGCTCCCCCCTTTAAACACACCTCCCAATTTAGAAAACCTAATAATAAGGCTAAAATCATTGTGGGGTAGTAAGGTCAAAGATTACAAAATTAAAGAGTTGATTGATGGGGAACTTCGATGGAGATGGCGGCCAATAGATGATTTAGATCTTGATCCGGAATCAGTTGTAGCCTTCAAAAAGATCATCTCGAATAGGAAAATAAAACAATCCGAAAGGCCAGATAGTCTTATTTGGGTTGGTTCAAAGGATGGATTATACAGCGTGAAACAAGGTTATCAAGCTATTATTCATTCACAGCAATGGAAATCGGTGGAGATCCCATTAAAATTGTGTTGGGATACAGCTTGTCTTCCTAAGGCCGGTTTCTTTCTATGGCTTGCCCTTCAGAACAGAGCTTTAACAGCAGACAGACTCGCTAGATTTGGTATAAATGGTCCTAATTGGTGTGTCATGTGTAAACAGAACAATGAAGATGCTGATCATCTCTTTCTCAACTGTCCTTTCGCACAAAATTGCTAGGAATGGCTCAAGTCCCGACTAAACTGGGCTACCCCTCTACAGAATTCTCTTAAAGGGCTCCTATGTTCATGGCCCACAAATATGGGACATGGGGTCTATAGCAAATTCTAGAATATTTGCCCATCCATAGTTGTATGGGAAATATGGAAAGAAAGAAACCGTCGTATTTTTAAAGATCAAGAGCGGAATCTAGGTAGATTTATTCTAAATCTAGAAGCTTCAATAGTAGAAGTAATGAATGCTAATCTGAGGAAGACAGCGCATGTGGAAGGATCTTTCTCATATTGGGATGGAATTATGAAGAAATTATGGTCCAACCTTATCAATCCACCACTGGTGTATGCGGCAAGCAATAAAGAGGCAAGGGCAAAATGTAAATGGGTCCCTCCTCCCCCAGGTTGGCACAAATTGAACTTTGATGGGGCAGTGAGAGGGAACCCGGGTATAGCCGGGGTAGGATGTATTTTAAATGATGAGAATGGCAGATGGGTAGCAAAGCTAGCTGCCCCCCTTCCTCCTGTTTCCAATATCGTGGCAGAACTTGAAGCCTTGGAGAAGGGTCTTCAGCTCTGTCTTAAATTAAGCCTCCCCAAAATCCACATTGAAGGCGATTCTCAAGTCGTTCTTAACGCTATCAAACAAAAAAAGACCCCAAATTAGGTCTTGAATTCGAAACTCCAAGAAGTGTTAATTTTAATAGAGCAATTCGAGGAGATCAATATCAGTCATATTTATCGAGAAGGTAACTCATTGGCAAATGAACTTGCCAATAAGGGTGCAGATGGAGAATCAATTTTATTCTTCAAGTCAGATATCTCCCCCCCTTTATAATAACAAGATAGTTACTTATCAATATAATCAACTGCAGATTGATACAAAAGTTACCTTTTTGGGCAAATCCCAAGCCCGGATTTAGTTCCTATTCAAAAGAATTGCATTTATATTCAACCAATTCACAAGCATTAATATTCAGCGAAATATTATCACATCAACTCAACATATAATTTAAGCAATGTATCATATTGTCAAATAGTTATATTCTTTAAAATAATGCTAATTCCTATATCCTTCTGATTTATAATCCTTCATAATAAATCACCTATCTTATAGTATTTAAAAATTATTTTGAAGGTCCAAATTATTAATAATTACTTAATACTAGTTTTTATATATTTATAGTCATATATATATATATATATATATATATATATATATATATATATATATCATTTATATTATTTTAAACTACAGGTATATAGATATAATAATATTTTCTTATATATATACAACCAGAGATCAAATATGTTAATCTATTCAGAGATATTAACATACCTGTGTTAGATAGTAACATTAACAAGTATTATAAGTATATAATTAGAATTTAATTATTGAGTACTTTTGGATTAGGATTAAGTCTATTATTTTAATCATTAATAAATTACGCCTTATTTATGATATGTAATTAGCATTCGTAATCTAATTATTAGATAAAACTATCCAAAACCTCCTTCTTCTAGCAACATGAATGATTATTCAGTATTGATATTAATTTTCATTATTCTTTCATTTCAAAAAGAGTACGTGTTGCTCCTTTTTCCCTGTATGTCTCTCCAAAATCGTTCCCAGTGGAGTATTTAATTATAGTTAGTTAATACCCGTCTGATTCGAGCATGCCAAAGTTGAGCATGATCTCACTCCCATCATCACAAGATATGGAAGGATCTCCCAAGCTTGTATGAATGACCTAAATTATCATGACAAGGTACGAAGTTAGGTTCCAACATCTGTGTGAGGTATATGTTAGAGTTCAAGCCAGTTCGTGATTATTCATGACCGCTGGTTCATTTAAAACTTTAAGGCATTCCCAGAATCGTAGCAGAAGGAAAGGTTTAGAGTGAAGATCTCTGGTCATAGTTTCCTCCCCTCTTAGTCTCTGCTTAGAACCTTTGGTATTGTAGTCCTCTGATCGAAGATGGAATCCAACATTCACGTCTTTCACTCTACTGAAACCAGAACTATGGCATTCTTAGGCAAAATCAAGCCTGAAAGATGGAGCCGGCTGTTGAGAATCACTGATGACATGATTAGATTTGCTGTTAACAGAGCACTGGGTGAAGAAATTTTTGATTATTCAGCAACTTGGAGGACAAACAGCTCCATCATCGACTCTTTTATTGGGATAATGGTTAGGGCTAAGATCCCTAAGGAGGACATTATACGGCTTTTTTTTGACATTCTCAGCCCGGCGTGGAGGAAGGGGCTAAGAAAGGCCGTATACAACATAGATGATAATGGCAGAATTCCATAACCTGAAAAATACATGGGTCTCCCGGAGGGTGATGAAGAATTGAAGACGGCCCCTCGTCGACAAGCCCTAATCATGAGGGAAGGCCTAGCCTTCTATAAGGAATGGCCTCGTATGGAAGCCAGCATTAATTTTCTTTTACGCTGGAGAGGGATCATTGAAGAAGACAGCAACGAATGGGTATACAACCACCTCAAACTGCTTAATACATACATTGAGCCGGAAGTCTCCTTCGAGGATCTGAATGCTATCAATTTCGACATCCTCGAGTCTGAAAAAACAAGCAGGGTCTCACTACGAATCGATCTGCCCATGAATATGGCCATGGATGATATTGAAGATGAACCCGAAGTGCTTATGGTCACTCGGATAGAATTAGGATGGGGTAGGTCTCTCAGTAGTAAGGACTTTTATATGTAGTGTGTTAATATAGCTTGAAGAATCCAGTCTTAGGTTTGGTTTAAGTAGCTGGAGTAGCTCAGTAGTAGTATAAACTTTATGTTATACTCTGTATCGGACAGATTGATACCTCCTAATTTTGCGCTCTGTTTTGGAATACTAAGGGTCTAGGATCTAATCTCCTCCCATATAAAATCTTTTCTATGGTATATATATGAACACGATAGAATTCCGAAAGTTTAAAACCCCCCTCTAACTTGGGTTTGGATGGAAAACGTGTATATATAACTGTCTTTTAAACAGTAGTATTTAGTTTAAAAGTATGAATGTTGTAGATGCTCCAGTTGGCTGTGAGAAATTGATCATCTGATTAAATTTAGGACTTCATGTAGTAATCCTCTGATGTATGAACATTATAGAACTAATTTGTCTCTGTGTTAAATTTCTTCTGGGTTTCTTCCGCTTCCTTTTAGAATAGTATGTGTCTGTTTCTTATGGTTCCCCTGTAAGTTTATTCTAGAAGAAGTGCTTAATCAGAACTTTCATCTTATTGATGCTTCCTATTATGATTGTTTTCCGAGTTTGTTTCTTATTATGTTGATGGGATTAACATAGATTAATAACAGTGCTCTGATCTAGATTTGAGGATATGCTCTTTAAAATTCCGTTGTATGAATGAGGCTACTTTTGAGATATCTAGATAATCTTTCTTGAGCAAGATTAACTAGGCCTATTTTGGTTGGAGAAGCACTTGATTAATCTGCTGGAGTATTTATTCTCAAACCCTCAGACCAAACAGGGTATCCTCTTGGTATGCCTTCGTGAAAGAGTGGATTATTGGATAATTCTTAGGAATTATTTGGATAGAGATTTGGTCTACTGGATTGGTCTTTTAAAGTATATGCTATGAGCAGTCATCTGTGATTAATCCTATGACTTGAGGTTTTCACAATATCTGTGTCTTGGAAAATACTTTATTACTGCTTTCCCAGCTATTGGTGTTTCACAGGTATTGATCAGGTGATATCCCATTTTGGTTAGCAAGGAATGTACTCCTATAAACAAAGTTGCAGTTTAATAGGAAAGATTTAGACAGCCAAAAGATGGATACGAGCAGATTCTTTTGCTTTAGATCTTTCTTTTAGGTTGGAGATAAGAGGATATTTGTATTTTACTCGCCTCGAAAGCAAATGTGAATAATAGGGGTATGCCCCGAAACCGTATGTATTGAAAATTTGAAATTGTGATATTATCTACTGGGGTATGCTCCTTTTATCATTGTAAAAACTGGGGTATGCCCCTTTTATCAATGTATAATATAGGACTGCAGTCCCGGGCAAGACTAGAGGGTTTCTTTCCCCGTTCTTCCCTACCAGGGCCTGTCAGAACAGAGGACTTTCTGTAAGACTTTGATTTAATTATAATTTAATCAAGGCTTCGGCCGTTTATTGATCAAAAAAAAAAAAAAAGAATTGGAATTTGCTGAATGAAGCTCTAGGAGCTAAATGGATTTGGAACATATATACTCAACCTACACAGCTATGGGTTAGGATTCTGAAATCTAAATAGTTAGACACAAATAATGATGAGAGAATTCTGACTATTAGAAATCTACCTAAAGGTTCAGCCATCTGGAATTTTATGATTTCTTGTACACATGTTATAACAGATCATCTTTCATGGCAAGTTGGAAATGGTGAATCTACCTCTTTTTGGGAGGACTCTTGGAATGGCTATGATAGCATACTAGTTAATGCAGAATGGACACAACTGAAAGACTGGGGCAAAACAAATTGGGGTGATAAGTTGATTTACTACACAGAGATCTGAGAAGACTCTTCAAGGTGGTTTAGAACTTGGAAGAATCCATGTGATTCAAATATACCAGGGCATCTCCAAGTCAGACTCTAAACCCTCTTTAAGTCAAGGCCCATTATGTGGAGCACCAATCCAGATAAAATTATTTGGGTGACAGCAAACAATGGATCTTATTCAGTTAAGCTAGGATATAATCTTCCAGAAAGAGTTGTGGAGTTACAGGATTGGCCTACCCATCTATTTTGGGGCAAGGAGTGCCTTCCAAAAGCGGGATCCTTTGCATGGTTAGCCTTCAGAGATCGAATACTCACAGAAGAAAGGCGGCGTCGGTTGGATATTTTGGGTCCCTCAAAATGTATCCTATGTGCAAAAGATGAAGAAACTGCAAATCATTTGTTGGTTTCATGCAACACAGCCCAAGCATGTTGGTCAAAGCTTCAAACAAAACTTATGTGGCATGGTCCAATGCAGAATAACCTAAAACAACACCTTCAGGCTTGGCCTTTAGCACCATTGAAATCCACTTTGCACTTTGTCTCGAATTTAAGGCCCTCAATAGTGATCTGGGAAATCTGGAAAGAGCGCAATAGGAGAATCTTCCAAGATAAATCAGAAACTTAGAAACACTTACTTAGGAATCAACCAAGCCATCCAGGAGACTACTGGTGTTGTTGTTTCATGGAGAGTACTAGCAATACTCCATAAATACAAGCTGATCAAAGACTACAATTGGAGTAGTTGTGCATTTTCATCTGGCCTGTGAATAGGCATGGTAAGGTTGATCTCACTTCTGCTCCTAGGGAGCCTATGGTCTGGAAAAAACCACATGATGGATGGTGGAAATGCAACTTGGATGACACCTGAAAAGGTAATCCAAGTCCATCAGGTGCAGGATTTATAATCAGAGATGCTAATGGTGACCTGATTGCTTTAGGAAATATGAGATTACAAGATGGAACTAATAATGTTGCCAAAGCAGAAGTTGCCCTACTAACAATCAAAGCATCGAAGAAGCTAGGTGTGATCAAACACCATGTGGAAGGGCATTCCCTCATAATCATAGTGCAATAATAAAGGGAAAATTGGAAGCTTGGCACCTCCAAAATTACATCTCAAACATTAGACAGGAACTTACAACTTTGGAGGACTTCAAAATTTCACACATCAAAAGGATGGGAAACAAGGAAGCAGACCGAATGTCAATGAATTTAAATGAAGTGGGGTGGAGAACTTTAAAGATTTAGTCCCACATGTGGATGGAACAATAAACCCATGGAACTAACTAAGGAATGTGCAACATCCCAAGAGTAATTATGTAGGTGTTTGGAAATCCAAGTTGAAATTCTTAAGGCCCAATCCTACACGAACTTGAGAAAACAAATTCAAATTGTACTTATTGTGTTGTATGCCACATTTAATGAGGTGAGGAATGAACATCTTTCCACCAATAATTAAAGTCTCTTTTTTAACAAATAGTTAAAACCCTTCAGGAAGCTCCATTCACAAGGAAGTGGTAGGTTTGGCGTTGCAGTGCCGAATTGAGTCCTCTTTCCCATTTACTTGTGTGAGCCAATTGCACCCTTTTTATGGGAAAGCGAAGAAACAACACATGGATGGGATGTTTGAATTTAGGCATAATTTGCTCATATAGGTGGTGGGAGTTGTTATAGGGGGAAATGTCCTTCACGGTGAAGAACATGCACTGCACCAACACTGACGTTTTCTAAATGGTAATGGCGTGGGCCCTTCTGTTGGGTGAGCAGAAACCTAGAATTAAGTATGTTATGGAGAAATTGGAATCAGCTAATGCTAGACTTGGCATGGAAGAAATCCTACATTTCTCCATCCCAAAGTTGGGCATGTGGTTGGGAGATCAAGATTCAAGGATTGATAAAATTGAAGGGACAAAGTTTGTTCCATTTGTTTGGTGGTTTAGCGAGGGACAAAGGCATGCAAGATTCAAGCAAGCCCGGATGGATTGGTACCTCCTTAAAGTGCTGGTTATGAAACACATTTTATATGATATCAAAGCAATGAAATTATGGGTGCATTGGTGCCTACAAGATGAAACTCGAATGGTGCTTAGTTTACAAAATCGGGCACAAGACCACAAATGCAAAGGGAGGGTGAATCATGGCCAAAATGAAAGGTGGATGCTCTCATGGATGAGAGAATTTGTGGGTTTGTGCCTCCACCCTAAAATGAGGGATGTGATGAGAGAGTTGTCTACATATTGCATGGACTTTATGACTTTTACTTCTCCTTTGTGTTCTATAATGTGTTTTTGATATGGGTAAATCAAAACGAAGGTTATTTTTGGGGATTTTTTGGATCGGAGAGGATGATTGTTGTCTGATTTTTGTCCTCTTGAGGGAGAAGTTTTTATGCTCTAGTGTTTTGGCAGAGGGGGGGGTTACATAATTGAAGTCAATAGGTTTATCAAAGGAGCGAAACCTTGGTTTTTGAGGTGTGGTTCAGGTTGATGGCATTGTGGCAAGGTAGACCAAAGGAGAAGATTTTGATGTAGATTCACTGCTGAATTTTTTGTTACAACCAGTTGCCTAAGACAAGAAAGCAAGAAACTTGGTAAAGAGGATGGTAAGGGTGGTTGTGTTACAACAAGTTTGATGGGTTGAGCGTCCGCAATGAGACTCTATTTTTCAGCATGGCGTGTTGTTATGTGCAATTGGGAGGGAACTAGTGCTTTTGTCTCATTCATGAAAGCAACAAAATGATGTAAGGACAAATCTTCCTTTTGGATGATGTGTTAGGTTTCTAAAAACTTTGTAATGTAACAAAAAGATGATCCTCGATGAAATTTCCAGGGTAGCATAATGTACTTTACTTTTATGCCATTTAATATGATTATAAACTTATTACCGAGGAAAAAAATAGCAATTGATAAATCAAGAAGTCTATTTATGAGCCAAAGGCGTGTATCACTACCCATGTCTTTTAACTCTGACACTACTGACAAAGGATAACAGGACAATGGTTACGGTTGGGCATAATAAGATGGAAAGGATTGAATAAAGTGGATTGAAGACAAGGAATGGGAGTGATGGAGGGAAGGATATACATGACCAACTCCTCTAACAAGACACCCATGTAGACCAAAAATTGGAAGATAGGAAATAGATATTAGCAATTACGGGAGTTCTTGTGAAGCATAGTATAGTCTGTGATTTCTTTCCTGAAGGTACAAGAAGTCATCTAGCAATTAGCAACACGTCCAATAAGTCATCTAAGTGTAAATTGGAAAATAAGAAAGGCATGTATCTAATGAATTCATCATCACTGAGGAAGGACGATGGTCTTGAAAAAACAAATAATAGTGTTAAATAATCCATTGAAGATTTGGTGGATCATAAGTTTCCACATCCTATGCTTCTAAGCAAGTCATGCCACTATATTGCAATATCCACTCTTGCCTAATTTTTACATCCTGTGATAGCTGATGAATTTCTTTGGTGGCAATTGTATCTCGACAAGTTTGTACTTTTGTCCATTTATACAAAAAGTCAAGAATAAGTCTTAGAAATTGACATCCAAAATATTTAAGCCATTACACATCCAAAACTACACCTAGTCCCCCAATTAGGATGGCAAACATTTTGAAGGTAGTTGGTAGGCCCCATTGTGCTATGCCCTGTTGTGTGGTTAACCGTTATGATGGTTTCCGAATAATCACTTGTTACAGTAATTGTGATTATATTGAGGAATATGATATTATCGTGGAGAATTTCTTTCCTTACAAGAGCACATCGAATGTGGGAAGCATTGCTAGAAAGGAATTGGTCACAAGGGCACCACCTACCATTGAGCCAACAGGTAGGAGTCTTGACTACCATGGCTAAGGGATGAAACGACTAGACAAGAAAGAATGTACAAAGGATGACCATGAGCTAACCAGCGAAATTATCACATTAAATATATATAAACAAAAGATTACTTTCATTATGTGGATAATCTCGGTATATCCTACAATTTCTATCATGTTTTAATATAATAATACCCTATATATACACATGCTAGTGTGGGTATAAAATATGTACATATGTATATACATATATATGTATATATGCATAATCTCTAATA
Source organism: Cupressus sempervirens (assembly GCA_028749045.1). Lineage (NCBI taxonomy): Eukaryota > Viridiplantae > Streptophyta > Pinopsida > Cupressales > Cupressaceae > Cupressus > Cupressus sempervirens. The sequence goes on along the minus strand of CM053792.1, from coordinate 771,453,025 downwards.
AAGCGTATGCATATGTACGTGCACACATATATATAAGTTAGACTACACATGTAAGCATAAGGGGCAATATTATTGTTAGAGTGGGGTTGTCGTTGAACCAAAAGACCGATCTATCAATGTTTGATACAACCACTCAACTTATAGTACAGAGGAGACAGTTAAGCCCTTGTCACGAATCCCAAGGGGAGTGATTATATTAATAAATGAGTTTGACTTATTGTTGCTATCCTTATTCTTTCACCTTAGCAATAGCTTTATTATGTTTGCCTTGAGCGGCCCCCTTTCATGCTTCTTTTTCATCGGGCATTATATTTGGGGAATGATTATTTTATTTTCTAATTTAAATCGATGACCTTTCAAATGCCTTGCCACCTTAGATCTTTTATGTGTAACTCAACATGCATTCAGGAGCCTTCTTGCATATCTACACTCACCCGCGGTGAGGGATTATCATCATTGCTTCTCACCTCTTAGTTCTACAACACTCATGTTTCATTCATGCTGAGAACCATTCTTGTTTTGTCATAGTTTCTATTTCTATCTAAAGCCAATGAATGCTCATCAGCGTTGCTCTAAGAGAGTTGTGTACGGGACTAGATATCTAGCATCCATATACACGACAATACCATAAGTTTGAATTGCATGAGAGAGCCAGCCTACTCAGATCCACCTAGTTATTTTGCAAGTTGACCTCTCACCAGGTCATGCACTATAATATGAACTTCTTTGCATCTTTCTGAAATTATGCATTTGAATTAATCGATTCCCTATCAAGGAATGCTTCATTATTCTTCATAGTCCAGAATTTGAAATGTTCTTCAGCCTGCGTATTCCTTTTGTTGTTCCCTCTGGAACTGACATAATTAAGGAGTCATCATGATAATAGAAAAATATGTTTATCAAATATGATTTTGCAATCTTAATAAATCTCTATCAAAAGTGCTAGCTCGTATAGGGGTATTGTCAATATACCCTCTAAGATAAGTGCAGCACCTGCATGATAATGGATTAATCTGAAAGGAATTATACTTCTCATTGTAATGCCACAGGCCAGTTTGGGCATAACAAGATGGCAATGTTTATATACAAAACCAGATATCACTTAAGGAATCACCCAAGAATTCATCCATGAGGACCAACATGATCAAGACGAAGAGTGAGAATAGAAATATCCCAGCATGATAAGAGAAAGAACAATCAGTAACAAATAAGAAAGTAATAAAAAGAGTTCTAAACTTGGTCAGCTCATGGTAGTCCAATGTATAAATCTTGTTGTGAAGATGAGCGGTGGGTTGATACTCTGATACCAGGATGCCCAATGGCTAGACAGTGGTGTCCCAAGCCTGATCCCAGGGTAGGGAAGGCCTTTCTCGGTTGAGATTGTGTGAGGATACTAAGGGTCCACTATTGGGAGGTTAAGCCCTTGCCAATGCTTCTCCTCTCCTCCAGAAGCCAAGACTTGCACAAGACAAAGATCAGATATGCGTTCAAATATCTGCTAGTAACAGGTATTTTACTTTTATGAATTTGCAAATTTCAAGTTAAAGATATGTTAGATGGTTAATATCATTTAATCAGTTATTTACTTGCCAATCATTCGGATTATAGCCGTTGGTTCTCTTCCATCTGAAAATGTAAAGTTGTTGTGAATATGCCTTTGTGTGATTATGAAAAGTAACGTATCCTCATTAGTAGAAAGGATCTCTCTTCCATTAAGTAACGGTCAGTTACAATGGCAGTTATATTCACCATATTTGTTGAATGAATACTCCTTCAATTGTTAGTTAAGATATTTCAGTTTAGTTGGTTATAGCCTTTAACCTCTTTCATATGAACATGTAATATGGCTGTTATAACTGTCTTGCCTTGCTCATGAATATGAAATGTAACTTCTCATCGATATGATAGTTGTTAGCTAAGGCCCGGAAAAAGGGGTCATTACATCAGGAGATCATACAACCAATTTGGAAATGAAAACAATAGGTGAAAGGGCTTTTTGACGTAGACAAAAGGTCTTCACAAAAAGTCCTCTCTCAAAGGGATTTCCACTCATATTTTCCCTCCAAAATGGACCATTGTCTCCACAAAAGTCAAATTCAAATTTAAAAATTTGTTATCTGGGACCAGGCCCGGCCCCTTCCAAAGCCCTAGACGCCTATATAAAAAAGGAAGATTGGAGTCATTTGAGCATCAAAACAAATTGATTTCAGCTCTGCCTTAGGCAGCAAACTTCCTTCCTCTGTGGGCAGCGAATCCCATCCATTTTGGGTCAGCATTTTACATCAGAACCAAGGTGGTTCAACAGTAATATACTCCATCTTAGGCAGCGAAATAGCCCAGGATTAGCAGGGAATTGTCCTCTGCTCTGTAGCAGAAACCTACAACATTTATTGGTAGCAAATCATTCTAAGGTTGACAATGATTTCAGTTCAATAACCATTTTGTTCAGTTGGCCAAACCCCTTTACTCCAGCTTCAGTTTGATGATTTCAATTTGCTAAGTTGCCCAACCCCCTTTATATAAAGAGGTGCAGTTCGATCAATTCAAACATCTGATCCAACAAAATCAGCTTTAAGATTTAAAGGACGACATCTGTGAATTTGGGGGTAAGGGAGTGGGATTGGAATCCTCAGATTGCGAAATGCATATATATTTTCCAGATTTTGATATGTTTTGGAGTTCCTAACTTTCCTATGCTGAAATATTTAACATTCCATAAGGAGGGCGTGATTTAGAAATAATTTGTTTCATGGAAATTCTGAGTTTTTTCCCTCTTCATTTTGTTTATTTGCTTAACATCTTGCAAACTTGGTGGAATATTTCTTGACTTTGCGGGATGAACTCCAAGTGAAGACAAGGAAGTTGAATTCAAGCCTGAGAATTCAAAGTGGGAAAGCAAGCTCAAATCAGACCTTTAGAGGCAAATCCAAGTTCACAATCAGGAAAGATCGAACTACATGAGGCCAACATCAATGGCTTCACAAGCACCATCAAGTTCCAGTGCAAGTTCAAGTCATGACAATGAGAAAGTTCCCAAGAGAGTAAGGAGAAGGTTTGAAAGATGAAACAATTTGAAAGCAACAGAGATTATGATCATCCTGAAGAAGTTGACAACTTCAGAGGAGTTGATCAGACTTACTTTCTAACAATCGAACAAGAAATATTGGCAGTTTTAAAGACATTTTATCAAGCCAGGATCGAAAGCACATGTTTTTAAGTAGATCTACAAGATAACAACAATAAGGTGGCACTGTGTTGTCTCCTCCAATTTGAAAATTCCAATTTTAAGCAGAAGCGGTCATAACATGCCATGTGTCTTATGTTCAGATTGGTTGGAAAAATTATTGTAATTTTCTCATTGACCCATGATTTGGTGCCCTCATGTAATTGGTGGTGAATTTGGCAACCCTAATTAGGGTTTTTGGACATTAAATCTTGGCCCTTGATCTCCAATCAAACCTGGCCCTTCATTGTAATGGAACTACTATGAAAGGCGAAGGCCGTCTCATTTGTAAGGGGTCAGATTCATGAGATTATTGGAGGTGATTAGAATAGGAGAATAGAGTAGGCTAGCTAAGGGAGAGACTTGGTCAAATTGTTGCTATAATGCTTTCAAAGAAATGGATAGTTCATTGTTGATCCTTCATAGTAAATTCAGATGAAGAGACAGGCAGACGGAAAATGAAGAGTCACTGCATTGGATTTCAGAGAACAATGATAGATTCTTTTCAGCAGGCTTGGTTTATCCATTTCTTTTGCCAGAGCTCTGCGAGCTTCTTGTTTCAGTTCTAGTTTCCTGAGGACAGAAGCCCTTGGTATTCTTTCAGCGCATTGGACAGAACCCCAATTCATTTTTCTAGGGTAGATTCATGATGGAGTTTACAACTAGGCGAAATCGTTAAAGGTATTTCATTACTGTTTGGAAAAAACATGGCTGCAATGGTTTACCTATTTTGAGGGCAGTATACATCTCTATTTTCAGATATTATGTGTTTTCAGAATTAACTACTGATGAATAGAAATCAGTTTTGCATGAAAAGCGTGTATTTTGAGGAGAATAACACAATGCACACTAAATTTGACCTAAAACTTAAAGACCAGATACACAAATCAATTAAGCTCATTAGCCAATCTTTTGTCAATGAAGTTGTGTACTACCCATATTGACCAACATCGTCACCTTCTACTTCCTAATATAACCAATTTGAGTATCTATGATGCACTGATCCCATCAAATGTATTTAGAGAGATAGATGTAATGTCCCCAATTTTTTAAAGTGACAATTAAGTATTGCTTTTTATTAAAATGTCAAAAATAGATAAAATATTCAATATGTAGACAAATTTGTGGTAATTAGTGTAAGTACAGTTCTAAGGTAATAAATATTCACCTCTGGAAAAGTATTGTTCTGAATTTTATAATTATCATTTATTAAGTGGGACCCAATTTTTTATTTGGGACCTTAGTTCAAGATTTACATGAGCTTATGAGAAAAATCTGAAGGTCGTGTTGTATAATATTATTTGCCCTATAGCATATATTGTAGGCCTTGATATAATATTGGTATGTGAACTATAAGGCTGAAAATTTATTGCTCAAATCTTTCTAATGTTTGTTGATTGGCAATTATATCTCGCGAGGTTGGTTACATTTCAGCGAAATCTTACAAATTAAATCTTTCATGCAAACCTACCATCGGGGTACAACAATGAATTCCATGGAAGTCTTCATCAAGCAAGCTTTAGTATTGGCCTTTTTCCGAAAGCAATTGGAGTTTAATATTTTATTGGATTATAATAAGGATTATTGTGGGCTGTTCATAGTTTTCTGAATCTGACAATATTATTGGAAACGGCTCTCTCCCTCTTGGGTCTGAGTAAAACTTGGAAGGGAATCTATAACCAGCAGGAAACTATTGTTTGGACATGAGAAAGATTTAGGGACAGCGGCTACAAATCGCTAGCATACTGAATATTGACATTGCATGAACTTCCATCAACAATATTAAACATTCCACTATCTATTGTAACGTGCTTCAACGCAAATCAGTTGTTAGCTTGTTGTTGCTAATAAATTAGATGGACTTGCCTATCTCTAAGCATTTTGCTTCTGCTGCTCTGTCATTGATGATATGTGTGTTAAAGCATTAAATAAAAAAGCATATCAGAACTGAAATGAACAACAATAGTGGATACTGTTATTAAGTTCAGAAAAAGGTATTTGATATTGAGAAAAGTGGCACTTCTGTTGAAATCATTTGTTGTTGCACCAAAAGTTCAAACACTCAATGCACAATGCAAATGCCAGATTTAACCCAAACCATAGAGGTTGTTAAGCCATGTCACTAGTCTGCAAGGAGGTGCTGACCACCAAGTCCATTCTACAAGTTGCCTAATGAGAGATCTTAGGTTACTTATATGATTTGACATCGTGATACCATTCTCCATTTTGAAGCTAAACAACTAAAGTTTTAAGGAAAACTTTGTGTTAACAGCTTTTGCTCCAAATAGTTAATTTACATTATCTCAAATATCTGCAGATGATTTATCTAAATCTACATGATGAAGCTCAGAGTCTGCAAGAGCAAGACCAATGATAGCCTTGGCTATGTCATCTATACTGCTCCATTCCATCAATTTACTTGCATCTGTAGGTGATCTTTCCTTGTCGCTTACTGTACCAATCACTGCAACAATCTTTCAGTTTTGCACTCCTGGTAAGAGAATGCTGTTGAATGATATGCACTTGATGTGTGCTTGGTCTCCATAGACCATTTGCTCACAAGCATCTCAAAACATATAGCTGCCAATTTATTGAATCTCAACAAGTTCTAACACATAACACTACAGATCCCACCTATCATGTTTCTAGAGATTGCATTTCTTGCAGCATGTTGTAGAACAGTTCATACATCATTCATAAATTAGATTCAATTGATGGATGCCTCGCTCACAACACAATTGGCATAGAAGGTCAAACACAAATTCAACGTCATTGGCAGGCAAAGGAAGCCCCTATTTTTTCTAGCGGTAAGTGCAAAGATGGGAGTTCAAAAGCTAGAATCAACCTAGTATAATGACTAGATCCAGTGGCAATGGGAGCAATTACAAGTTCCTTGCAAAATCCCAAAATACCTATAGATTGAAAATTTAATAGTGATTTGTGAGATATGGTTTAAATAAGATGATTTGTTTAAAATATTTCATTAAAATAAAGACAGAAACAATAAAATTAAGACCACTTCAAAGGGGTAACCTCCAAAAAATAGAATATAATTAAATTAAAGAAAACATAAAACTTTTGATAATTTTGAAGAGCCTTACTCTTCCTTATTAATAAATATAATTAGGTACAGTCAAACTCCTTCATCGTAATTAGGTCAACCTAAGGAAATAAATAGAACTAATAAATGAAAATCTTAAGGTTAAGCATGCCATAAGACATCCACCCATAGCCTTAGTACACTTAGCAAGATAGAATATTAGGGGTATCATATTGCTAAATGTTCTAAACAAACACACCAACACCAACCAAATTAGCTAGAGTATCTGATAGCTATTCAATAGCTTTGCAAACCTAGTTTGTTGCATTTGATACTACTCAACTTTTGCCATCCAAAATGAGCAACAATGAAGATAATCTACCAAAATTTTAATGTCTTTACAAACAAGGCAAAGGTCTCTTCACGGTTTATCCCTTCTTCCTTTGGCAACAGAAAAAACTTTGTATTTGTCCATGAACCACTTGATTTGACCTTGACTTTATAAATCCATTTACGACCAACAAATTTCTCCTTTGGGGACCATATCATATTCCCCTTTCATAGTAGCTTCCTATTCATGAAAAAAAAAATTCCTTTGAACTATTCAAATGTGCTAGGCCCAAATAACTACAAAGCAATAGAATTAGAGCAAACTTACCAATTCATCACATTGCACAAATTGTTTACTGAGCACATGGACCAACCTTCCATTGTCTTTGGAAATTCATCTTTACAAATATCCTTCATTATGGTAGAGTACCAGTTTGGTCTATTTTGTTGGCCAAACTGATCTAATTGTGAAGACAACATATCAATCTCTTCTCCACCAAATCCCTAATCATGTGAAGAAGACCGATAATACTCAACTCTTTTCTCCACCAAATCGCTCCTCATATTTGAACCCTCTAATGTTTCCTGTTTGATTAATACCAACACTTGTTCTACAATCACGGTTGCCCATATGCTACAATATGTAGAGTTCACATTAACTAAAAAAGGGTATTTTCTCATTTACATCTTGAGCTCTATTAACCACAGTTTCGTTGGTAGAGATTAGTCATATGCTTTGAGCTGCTCCTTATATCCAACAAACATGCATGTGTTTCTTTTTGCATCTAAATTATTTCTCTTTTTCTTGGGATTATGTGCCAAAGCAATGCAACCATAAACTCTGAAATCACTTATAGAAGATCTTTTGCCCAAAATGATACGTGAAAAGAACTGAAACACTAAGTGGTAAGTGCAAGTTGAAATAGGATCAAAAGAAAGATTGAAACTGACCTGTAACCGGTCTGTAGGAGTGTTATAAGGGTTAAAAGCTTTAAGTTCAGCAAAGCATCTTGGTATACTTCTGAAAAGTGAAAACTAATAGAGGATATCAATTCTAAGAACTGTTGTGTTTGAACGATGTTATTTTTTCATGTTTTCTGTTGTGCAAACTGTTGTGTGTGTTGGAGCCGCAAGTTTGGAAATCCATTGGATGGGACCTCCATCCTTGAATCAATTGAAAACAGAAAAATGCATTATTTCACAAAGGTCTGTAACAGAAAAAAATAAATATACAATAAAATTATCCACAATGCAGGATTTATCACAAACCTTACCTAACCTCCTTATATATGGCTAGTTCAAGATTATGTAGCCTTGTCGTAGGACATGATTTAGATCACACCAATAACTAAATTGGCACAAACACTTCTACAATAATCAAATTCAGATGGAAATCAATTCAAATGATGCTCCAAGGAGAAAGGCAGATACATTAGGTACTTCGCAGTCAAATTAATGGCAGCACACAGATGAAAAGAGAATCAAATTCTCAGAATTGCTGCAGTTAATTTTCGCCCCAAAATGATAAAGGTTAAACAATTAAAAAAGTTGTGTTCCCGCGCTTAAATAATCTAACACAAGGTATCAATATAATACCATATATGAAAACAAGCATCGATAAAACCACAGAATCAATGCCTTCAGTTAACAGTGAATAGCACAATAAGAAATACACAGTAAAATATTATCCGGATTTGTATGGAACTTTTAAAACGAGAAGGAAAAATCTGAAGCCATGGCAAGTGACTTACTTGAAGAATCTGCGACAATTGTGTCGTGCTGTCAACGGTGCCACTGAGAAACACGAACCCTTCACGAGCAGATATTTTTTTTCAAATGCGACGATCCAAGACCAATCTCCGAACGACTGCTTCAAAATATTTAAAATGAACAAAAAGTGGATCTAAACATATTGGATTTTAAATTGTTGAGCTCGAGAAAAAAAAAAAGTTGTAGCCCTTTGATGAAAATATTGTTGGAAACTGCTCCGCAAAATAACCTTTTGGCTTTTTTGTCAATATTTTCGAGCTTTCTTAATTGCTAAAATTGTATCATATAGTTTACTCTATGATTAGGACTAATGTTTTTTATTAAAATATGTTTTCTTTTGTCTTTTTAAGAAGGGGCTGATGAGATTTTTTTAGACCTATTTTCATTTTTCTTTTAAAATAATCAAATCTGGAAAAAAAATTATCATTTCTTATTAGTAACTTTTGAATTAATGTGTTTTATATTATTCTTGGTTAATTAAATTATGTCTTCAAATTTTTTGTAATGTCTTAAAAATTATATTTCTAAAGTTTATTGATATTATTTAACTCTTTCATTTTAAAATTTATTTTTTATCATTTTATTTTATTTTATTGTCTAATTAGTTGTTCTTATTTTTACTAATGGTTTAATTAATTTTCCTAGTCAAAAATAATAAAAACAACAATCAATCATTTTTCCTGCTGTAAAAATGGCGAATATTGCAAACAATGCAAAAAATGTAGGATAGGGAAAACTCCTATTTATTCATAAACCAGATAAATAAGTAAGGGAGAGAGCTTCCCTTGGAAAGAAAAGTGGATGGGAAACCAAACACGAATTGGACAATTCCCAGTCAAAACAGCTTCAAAGCTCTAGCAAAGTTACATGAGATTAGGGGCAAAGAGATCACCAAAGCATGGAAAGGAAACATCAAACCTTTATCTGGAAAAATTGATGGCCACAAGAACAAGCAAAATACATAAATCGCACCAAAAATCCCTTGGTCTCAAATGACAAATGAGGGCAAATGCCAAACCATGCATAAGAAGAAATCAGGAAGTCCAACCCTAGACAAACAAAGAGGATGGATTCAGGCAACTTGACTCAAAATAGTGAAGGAAACATCAGGCATTTGTACCACAAGACAAAATATGCTAACGAACTCTCGAGACCAAGAAAGGTGCTTATTCTCTTCACTGGGATGTTCAATCCCATAGCAACTCTAGCTTAGAGTCAAAATAATAGCATACATGGCTCAACGCAGGGAATCAAGACCAAGGAACCAACAAATCAACAGGTAACCTACTTTTCAAAGATGAAGTATGCATAAATAGGAAAAACTAGATATGTCAATATTGCAGCAACCCAAAACAATCGGCTAGAACTAGGGAAGAATCAAAATCTCTCATATATACAAAAACTAACCCATTTGGCTAAGCCTACCCCATTCTCTCTTCAATTAAATAAAAGATTAGGAACCCTAAATCAACCCAGTTTTAAGAACCCTAACCCTAGCATATTGCATCCAAAAACCATTTATGAAGCTAACTCCATCCCTTTAAGAGGTAAAGGTATATTGCCTAAAAGTCTAGGTTATATTGATTTGCAACCTCTCCAACAGACCTGCAAGACCAACATTTACATCCCACCACATAGGCAAGCATTTCTCCCCTTAGATGCCCAGAAGAAATAAGGTTGCTATGCAAACAACATTTCATTTGTACATTGATCGTCCAATAGCCTCAAACTTGCAAAACCCAAGGATATTATGAGATCAAAAATTGTTCCAATAGATAATACTGACAACAGTTGCATCATTTCAACAGCCTAAACCAATCTGATACAAAGAATACCATCATAACCAGCAATAACTTCACTAAGAATAGATGGATGAAATATCAAGAACTAGGGCTTTACACCTATTGAATTGGCCCAAAAGCCAAATGTACCAATCTCATATGATGGTTAAAAGATTTTTGTGGGGAGCAAGTATCTCTATCATGACTAATAGATTGTCATATATTCACTACAAGAATAAATATATTAGGAATGATTTTCTTTTCTTTTTTGTATTGCTTTTACAAATGTATTTCTATGAAATTCTTGAAATGGGAACCAAACTTCAATGAAATGATGATTAGGTAACTTAAAACCCATATATGGATCATTAGTAAAGCCCTGCCACCTAAGTTCAATCATATTCAAATCCTAAAATGAATAAGCAATGAAATAGGAGACCTCATAGGTATAGAATCAAATTTTTGAAAATCAAATGATATCAAAATTCTTTTAAATATGGAAATAGGCCAGGATGAGTTTAAGAACAAAAACTAATAACCAATAGACCAATTTGCAACCTAACATTCACCAAATATGAAGGAAAGACTAAGGAAATTCTTGAAACAAACTCTATAAGGTCATTCATCCATAAATACATTAAAAGAACTTCAAGTCTTAAGGATGCATTCAAATTGATTCACATTAGAAACACGAATCAAGACCTTCAAAGCTCAGATGCAAAACCAAGAGTAAATAACAAACATAATAGGAGGCTCGACAAAATAGTATTAGTAGAAAGGTGAGAAGGGTTAGAAGAAGGAGTGATAAGGAAGGAGGGTAAGATTGAATTAGCAATAGACTAGTTGCAAAATCTCCACGAATATAGAGCAAAACTATTGATAGTTCAACTAATGAAAATGTCATAAATATAAGCAATTTCAACAACACTTAGAACATTATATTCATGTTGCTTCATTATGAAAAGTGTAAATAAACTTGTTCTTAGAAGAAATCAAAATTAACATAAATCATTAGAATAGGTTGGCGCATGATCTATTATTAACTCAAAATGATATAAATGATCAAATAGCATTATGGGAACAAGCTCATGAGGGGCACTCCCAACCCCTCACTAAGACAAACATGATAGAAGATAGAGAAGAATATAATAGAAGGAAGGTTACTGTAGAAACTTCTAAAGGAACAATTAAAGCACTACTCACAAAAGGCCCCGAAAAAACCCATCAAGCAGTGGAAAATCAAAAGGATAACAAGAAAGAGAAAATAACTCAAGTAGAGAGCTTAGAAGAAACAAATAAATATTTAGACAGAAAGGACACCACCAGAAATCCCATAAGGATACATGAAGATGACATAACAACAAATGAGCAAAATGTAGTAGATAATATGGTGACCAAATTAGTACACAAAGCAATATCAGAAAAGGATAATCAACACTCAGAATTACAACAAGAAAGAAATTAAACATTAGGAATTTAAAATGATTATGAATCAGAAAAAGTTTGTACCCAAATAGGGATGGGTAATATGAAAAGGACTAATGAAGTTTACAACCACATAACACCAAGGAAGATCAGAATAGAAAAAAAAAATGATACCATAAAAGGAAATAGATCTCAAAGATATTTATGAATTTACGCCAAATCCACAAATAGTGGGAAAGAGGAGGCAAGAAATGAAATTCCCCCCGCAACATCAGAACATTAGGAGCACATAACAGCCAAGAAAAAATCAAGAGAATCTAAAAGGAAATATTATAAATTGTGGCAAGCTCCCACAAATGGGAAGGATCAGTTTGAAGCAACTAACTCATAACTAAACTACAAGGAGGATATAAACACAGAAAATCACAACAACAATCTTATTCAAGTAGAGGTTGAAACCTTTTTGAGTAGGCTCAATAAGGAAAGACAAAGAGAAACAAAGAATGATATGGAGGAAGAAAGTAAAGGAAAGTTTAAAACAAACAACATCCACAATTGGGAAGAGTTTGGATTTCTAGAGTTTCAAGATCCAAACAAGGAAAATAGGAAGTTGTTGGAAATATAAGAGGAGTAAATGAGAGTGTAGGGGTGAATCAATTACCACTAAAATAAATCCTAGATCCCTTAGATGTCAATACATAAACTTTACTAAAAATGTCGATGCTCGGTTAATACACCGACACTCGATTTACACTAGTAAATGTTGTAACTCGATAAACACTGAAATAGCCACAACAACTCAACAAATGCAAATATTAAGCTATTATCCATGATTAGCCTTATTTAACTTAGTTGCATACACATAAAAGAAATAGCATGAACACAAGTGACACCAAGATTTAATGTAGAAACCCAATTTGGGAAAAAACACCAATTGCAATTAGTTACTAACTTTCACTCTTTTGAGTGAGCCCTATTAGGAGCCAACCTTGTTAAAGGTTACAAAACACACTATTAGGTGTGACCTTGTTAGAGGATTTAATCACCCTATTAGGAGTGGCCTTGTTAGAGGTCTTTAGACACTTCAATCTAGAAATGTCACCTTGTTAGAGGATTTACAAATAGCTGTTAAGCCAACTCTATTAAGAGATTTAGATCACTACTACAATAGTTAGAGAGTAACAATGAGATGACCTGATTTCTGATGTAACTAATTGCTTATTAAAAATCTCAATTTTGGCTTGTATACTTGATCCTTTCTGATCAAATGTATCTTTGCAACTCAACAAGGATATTTTGCTTATCCTTCTAATTCGCTTCCTCTGAGTATCTTCAAATCTTCTATTACTTGCACACATCCAATCCTCAACTTGACCTTATATTTGTATCTTATACATTGTCAAGTCAGCTTGAATACAACTTAGAATACTTAATATTCATCTCCTCAATCAACTAGAACCAACAAACAAATCAATTGAACTCAATATGCCAAAATAGAAAAATCCTTCGTTAGCTGACCTTGCTTGGTAGACACTAACTCAAAAACAATTTTGTTGTGTTAACCAAGTGAACTTGGTTAACACTACATATTCACAAAGTTCCTTTGGTAACCAAGTGAGCTTGGTTAACACTCAACTTTTGTGATCTTCTCTTTATTGCCCGAGTGAGCTCGATAGACACTGCCTTCTGAACATGGCAAGCTCTAGAATTCTCGGTAGACATAGGAAACTATCTCCATCACCCGAGTGAGCTTGGCATACATTGACTAGCAATGATATGACATTTTGTGTAACATTAAAGGCAATACACAAGTAACCAATTGTTTTCAACAATCTCCCTCTTTGGCATTGATGACAACACAACATGTCATAATACAATGAGATTTTAGAGCAAGAATAAAGTAAGGAACATATCCTTAGTTTCATTCTGATTCTTATCCATGAGAACTCCCTCTATCAGTGTGAACTCCCTCTGCCTTCAGTTTCTCCCTCTATCAGCAAAACTCTGCCTTTAACATCTTCTTCTGTTAGCAAACTCTCCCTCTATGATATCAGACCAAGTTCTCCCTCTTTGACATCTCTACAAATAATTCTTCTTTTATAAAATTTCTGTGAAATGTATACTCTCCCTCTTTGAAATTTTTTTGTGAGATATGACAAACAACAAACTCTCCCTCTTTGACATCTCATGCCAAAGACAATATTTAGAGAATATCAGTGTACCTCATGTATTGATTCATATGCAATATTCCCTTTTCAATACTCCATCAACTATTTGATCTTCAACATGCTCTGGTTGATGCATCACTAAACTTCATATAGTGAGCTTCAAATAGGGGAATGAACTCTAACTTACCTCTTAGATACAAAAATGCATCCTTCGGTACTGGCTTGGTGAATATGTCTACAACTTGTTCTTTAGGATTCACATATTCCAATCTTACCTCTTTATCTTGTACCAAGTCTCTCAAAAAATGACATTTTATAGCAATGTGCTTAGTTTTGGTATGCATCATAGGATTCTTTGATATATTAATTCCACTAGTATTATCATAGAATATAACCACTGGATCTTTGATTTTTATCTTCATGCCTACCAACAGTTGCTTGATTTTTATCTTCATGCCTGCCAACTGTCGCTGCCACATATTCTACCTCTGTTATAGACTAAGAAATACAATTATGCATCTTGCTTGTCCAAGACACTTACCAAGAAAGAACACTCCACCACTGGTGCTCTTCCTATCATCAACACTTCCTGCCCAATCAACATCTATGAATGCTTTCAAATCCAAATTGCCTCCTTTTTGTACCATAATCCATAGTCTTTAGCACCCTTCAAATATCTCATGATTCTCTTGATTTCCATCATGTGATTTTCATTGGGATTCGTTGAGAACTTGCCACCATACCAATCACTAATGCAATATCAGGCCTTCTGTGCACTATATATTACAATTTTCCAATTATTGGTCTATATGTGGTTTGATCTACCTCTTTTGAATCATCATTTTTGGAAAGCTTATGTCCAATTTACATAGGTGTTCCAACTAGTCATGAATCTTCCATTCCAAACTTCTTTAGTATCTCCTTGATATATTTAGATTGAGTAATATAGATACCATCTTTCTTCTATTGGATCTACAATCGAACGAAGAATTTTCTCTCCAATCATGGACATCTCAAATTCTTTACTCATCTCTTCTAAATTTTTTTTGCATGAATCATCATTTCCTATAAATAAAGTGTCATCCACAAAGATTTCAGCCAACATAATCTTCTTGTCTAGTCCTTCTTTTATACAAGTTGTTGTTGTCATTTGTTCTTTGAAAACCAATCTTTATCAAGTAGTTATGAAGTCTTCCATAGCAAGCTCTAGGAGCTTGCTTGAGACCATACAATGCTTTGTGTGATTTACAAACCATATCCTTTTTTTTAGGATCCACAAAACCTTCAGGTTGTTCTATGTAAACTTCCTCTTCAAGAATTCCATTCAAAAATGAAAATTTACATCCATTTGATAAACTTTAAATCCTTTATGTGCAACATAAGCAAGTAAAGTTTTAACACCTTCTAATCTAGCAATAGGAGCAAAATTTTCACCATGATTAATACCTTCTTCTTGAGAATAACCTTTGCATACTAACCTTGTGTTAGGATTTGACATATCTAGAACAATAAACAAACAAATAGTTAAATGCAAAACCAAAAGAAGAAAACCATAAGAACATAGATAACACATAGATTTAACGTGGGTCACCCAAAACCTGGGCTACATCCACCTACACAGTTGTCCAACCTTTCTTATTATCCACTAATTACAATACAAACCTTTACAACTCAATACTGTCGTAAGCACAACCTATCTCGTTATACATCACATTCTCACAATCCCTAATCCTAAGCCATTTTATATAATATATTCTCGCTTTAGGGTTACAATATGCCTATCTAAATAAGGTGTGATAAAATAGGAGCAACTTTTTTTTCAGTACTTCTCTAATCAGTCACCATAAACTAACAATCTCCCACTTGGGGATTGATCAAACTCCACCCTAGACAACAATCTCCCACTTGGAGACTGATCTTGTAGCAATATCGCTACTACATGGGGCTTCCATTGGATAAAAGTCTTTGTTTCATATTAACTCCATGATCATCAATCAAGAAGCCCAATAGAAGCTGAGTAAGAAACCAACTTCTCCTTGGGGACTGTCTTCGTGAACATGTTTACAAGATTATCACTTGTGTGATTCTTTTCAGCTGTAATTGGCCATCCTCCAAAATAGATCATAAAAAATGGTACCTAAGCTATATGTGCTTTGTCCTTGAATGAAAAGCAAAATTCTTTGCAAGATGAATGGCACTCTAGCTATCACTATACAATGGGTAATCTTCCTGCTTCTAACCCAATTCCTCTAGAAAACATTGTAACCAAATCATCTCCTTACTAGCTTCTGTAGCAGCTACATACTCAACTTTAGTGGTTGAAAGTGCATCGACCTTCTACAATCTAGAAATCCAACTAACTATAGTACCCTCTACAGTAAAAACATACCTTGTAGTACTCCTCTTTGTTTTAACATCTCCTACTAGATTAGAGTCAACAAATCCACTCAGAGCATGACTGGATCCTATGAAACATAATGCATTTGTAGTAGTACCTCTCAAATATCTAAGTATCCATTTGACATCACTCCAATGTTCTATACCTAGATTACTCATATACCTATTGACAACTCCTACTGCATGAGCAATATTTGGTCATGTGCATACCATTGCATACATCAGACTACCAACTCCTGATGAATATGAGATGTTAGACATTTTATCTACCTCTTCTTATACCTTTGGGCACATTTCCTTAGTCAATCTGAAATGACTAGCCAAAAGTGTACTGACTACTTTTGCATCTTGCATATTAAATCTTTTCAACACTTCTTTATATACTCACTTTGGGATAAATTCAAGGTTCTATTTTTACTCTCCCATGTGATCCTTATACCAAGGATTTGCTTAGCAGCACCCAAATCCTTCATAGCAAATGACCTTGCTAATTTTTGTTTAAGTTCATTTGTTTGATGCATATTAGACCCAGCAACAAGTATGTCATCAACATAGAGTAACAGAATAATGTAACTCCCATTATCGAATCTCTTAAAATATACACAGTGATCAGAATGACATCTATGGTAACCTTGTTCAGCCATGAAACTATCAAATTTTAAATACCATTGTCAAGGTGCCTACTTTGGGCCATACAAACTCTTTCTTAACCTACACACCAAATTCTCCTTACCCTTGACCTCATATCCTTCTGGTTGCTACATGTAAGTTTACTCCCCAAATCTCCATGGAGAAAAGGTTGTTTTCACATCTAGTTGTTCAAGATGCAAGTCATCTACAGCAACAAGACTTAGTATAGTTCTAATTGAAGTCATTTTTACAATAGGGGAGAATATTTCATCAAAATCTATACCCTTTTTCTGTCAAAACCTTTTACCACAAGTCTGGCCTTATACCTTTTCTTTCCTCCATCTTCCTCCTTTAGCCTATAAACTCATTTGTTAGGCAAAGCTCTATTTCTTTCAAGTAAAGGGACTGAGTCCCAAGTCTTATTTTTCAAAAAGGATTCCATTTCCTCTTTCATGCCTAGTTTCCACTATTTTATCACATCTACCTATATTGCCTCTATCAATAAAATAAAGTATAAAGAATGAGAAAACCTTTCAGGAGGTATACTCAACTGAGTAGAATGTCTAAGACTTACAAGAGTTTGCGGAATAACCTATTTTTGTTGAGCATTAGGTACCAGTGGAATTTCTTTTTCAGGAGTCTTATCCAAAACCACATATTCTTCTTTGAACTGTTCACGCTTCTTTTCCTACAACTATTTTTTGTACATGACCTTCTCATTGATTATAACATCTCCACTTCTAATTATTTTCAGATTTTCAAAATCCCATAACCGATAACCATAGTCATCTATTCCATATCCAATGAAGGTACATTTCTGAGATTTAGCATCAAGCTTGGTTTTATTTTCTTTATCAACATGGACAAAAGCTTCACAACCAAAAGTTCTCATAAATGAATAATTCACCTTTTTACCAATCCATGCTTCCTTTGGAATACCACCATCCAAAGGAGTTGAAGGTCCTCTGTTTATAAAATAGACAACATTGTTTACAACATATGCCCATAAATGAAGTGGCAGCACAACATGCAATCTCATGCTCCTTGCACGTTCCATGATTTTCCTATTCATCCTCTCAGACACACCATTTTCTTGTGGATTTCGTGGAATAGTTTTTTGCCTTCTGATTCCATTAACAAAATAGTAATCTTCAAAGGACTTGTTGCAATACTCACCTCCATTATTCGATCTAAGACACTTTAGCTTCTTTCCTATCTCATTTTCAACCAAAGCTTTCCATTTCTTTAAAGTTTCAAAGACATCAGATTTTTGCTTTAGAAAATACATCCATGTCTTCTGAGTTGAGTCATCAATGAAAATAACATAGTAGCGAAAGCCACCAAGAGATGATACCTGAGTTAGTCCCCACACATCCGAGTGCACTAGCTCCAACTTCTCACTTTTCTTCTCTTTTCCAACTTTCAAAAATCTGACTCTTCTCTATTTACCATAAACACAATTTTCACATAACTCTAAATCAATATTTTTCAACCTTGGCAACAGATTCTTAGAGTGAAGGATTTTCATCCCTTTCTCACTTATGTGCCCAAGCCTATGGTGCTACACAACTAAATCTATTCTTGCAACATTTGCAGTAGCTTTCCTTGCATTATCAATATCAGTAGCAAATAAAGTAGAATAGGTGTTCCCAGTACACAAGTACAATGTGCCAATCTTTGCACCTTTAGCTACTACTAATGAACCTTTAGTTACCTTCTAGACATTGTTTGTAAACATGACTGCACAACCTTCACTACCCAGTTGTCCTATAGAAATTAAATTTCTTCTTAAATTAAGGACATGCCTTATCTCCTGCAGCATCCGGTCATTTCTATTTGGAAACTTGATCTTTATTTTTCCTTTTCCAACAATAGGACAAGGCTCATCATCACCCAAATACACCTGTCCAAAATCACCTTGAACATAATATTGAAAATTTTTCCTATGGGGTGTAGCATGGAATGAGGCCCTAGAATCTATTACCCAGGAATCATTAGTATTATCTAAACATAAGATTAAAGCATCTTGTAAATCATTACTTGTAACATTAGCTTCCTTACTATCATCTTCATTTTTGTCTCTTTGTTTGTTTTTCCTAGACCAACAATCTTTCTTTAGGTGACTAAGTTTTCCATAGTACCAACAATCTTTCTTTCCTTTAGACTGAGAATGTCCTTTCTTTGACTTCCCTCATAACTTGTCATGTGAAGGGCCTTTTCCTCTTTGACTTGTTCTTCCTCTGTTCTCCACATTCAATGTGAAACCTAATGAGGTTGTAGTTTCACTTGTGCTTTTCCATCGCATTTCCTCGCTTAGGATAACACCAACAACTTCATCAAATTTCAAAGTATTTGAACTAGAGATAGAGTTACTTACAACCATAACCAAGTTATTCTAGCTTTCTAGCAAAGAACATAAAATTAAGAGAGCCCTAACCTCTTCATCGAATGAAATTTGTACAAATGACAATTGACTGGTGATTATGTTAAACTCATTTAAATGATTCGCTATAGATCCTCCCTCACCCATTTTCATATTAAATAAATGCTTCATAAAAAACACCTCATTCAAAGCTAAGGGTTTCTCATATAACTTAGCCAATGTCTCCATCAACTCTATAGTCATTTTTGCCTTTGATATATTGAATGTTACAAATGGCGTAAGGCACAATCGAATAGATCTAAACGCTTTCCTATCCAAGATCTCCCAATCTTTATCTGTGATCATTCCTTGTCTCTTAGCTTTCACTTCTAATGGCTTCTATAGATCCTTCTGATACAGATAATCTTCCATCTGCATTTTCCATAACTAAAAATTCTGGCCACTGAATTTTTCAATCTTGAATTTGGAATCCTCCATTGCTCCTACTCAAATCTGAAAGTCCTATGAATCTACAAAAAAAAACCTCGCTCAGATGCCAATTGTTAGGATTTGACAAATCTAGAACAATATATGAATAAAAAACTAAATGCAAAACCAAAAGAAGAAAACCATAAGAACATATATAACACATAGATTTAACATGGTTCACCCAAAACTTGGGCTACATCCACCTACACAGTTGTCCAACCTTTCTTATTATCTAGTAATTACAATACGAACCCTTACAAATCAATAATGCCACAAGCACCACCTATCTCATTATACATCACATTCTCATAATCCCTAACCCTAAGCTATCTTATATAATATATTCATGCTTTGGGGTTACAATATGCGTATCTAAATAAGGTGCGATAAAATAGGAGTATAAAAAAAATTTAACCCTAAAGAATTATGAAGTATGTACAGTACTTCTCTTATCAGTCACCACAAACTAACACTATGCTTTATTTTTTGAAACTTCTCCACCTTCATTCAACTTATTTATGAAAAACCCACTTTGTGCCAATTACATTTTTATCCTTGGGTCTAGGGACAAGAGTCCAAGTCTTATTCCTCTCTATCTGTTCTATTTCTTCATTCATAGCTTCAATCCAAATTTCATTATCCAAAGCATCTTTCACTGATCTAGGTTCAAATTTAGTAAGCAAACATGTATCTTTCACTGATCTAGGTTCAAATTTAGTAAGCAAACATGTATCTTTCACTTTTTTTCTTATCATTGTTCCATTTGACTTGTCTCCAATGATCTAATAAGGTGAATGGTGCCTTATGACATATCTTGCTAACACAAGTACTTTGGATTTGGAATTTGTTCCACTAACCTCGCCATGATCTTTCGTATCAAGCTCGGGTCCCACTATCTATGACTCAGGTCCATCAGACTTAGTTTGCTCTGGCAACAGCTTGGTAGCTTTTGACTATGACTCGGGTCCATCAGACTATGACTCAGGTTGCACTAGTTTCAACACGATAGATTTTGGAGATTTTGGGGACTTGGGAAGTGAAGTCTGTTGACTTCCAATTTGATTTTGCAATATATCAGGTTCATATTAGACAAACTTTTTGTAATCCTTAGGTTCTTTATTGCTTTCTTCCTCACTCTTTTTTGTAAACTCATCAATTCTTACATGTGCACTTTCTATGACCTTATGAGTTGATAGATTCAAACATTTATATGCTTTGGTTCTATAGGCTTATCCTAGGAATATGCCTTCATCACCTTGGACATCAAATTGACCTTTCCTAGATTCCTTCAAGATATAACATTTGCTACTAAATACTTTCAAGTAACTTACATTAGGTGTGTAGCATTACCATAGTTCATAAGGAGTTTAATTTGAGTCTTTCTTCAACTATATTCAAGGTATGTATTGCAATATTGATTGCTTTCGTCCAGCATTTGATTGCAACACTCTTTTCTATCATCAAATTTCTTGCACAATCCATGATGGATCCATTCCTTCTTTCAACTATATCATTCTATTGTGATGTACCAGGGGCTGATACTTGTCTCTTAATTTCTCTTTCAATGCATAATTCATTGAACTCATCAAAAATGAATTCACCACCTCTATCTGATCTCAAACATTTCAATTTCTTTCCAGTTTCTTTCTCTACTCTTGCTAGATACCATTTAATTTTTTTGAAATGCTTTAGACTTTTCTTTCAGATACATTATAATCATCATTCTAGAATAATCATCAATGAAAAGAATAAAATAGTTATCTCCATTGTAGCTCTCTATTCCAATAGGTTCACATATGTCTATATGAACTAGCTCTAAGACTTCTTCAGAATGATGGTCCTTTCTTTTGAAACTTGTCTTTCCCATCTTACCAATTTGACAATTTTTGCACAGGCCCATATAAGGTTTCCTTAGACTAGGAATACCTCTTACTCTTTTATTTCTTGCTTATCTTGATTAGATTATCAAAGTTCACATGACATAACCTTTAATGCCACAACCAACTTTCTTCTACTTGAGCAATGAAACATGAACTTTCACTGAGATCTAGGTATAATAGGTTACATTTTGTTTGTTTGCCAGAGCCAACCAGATTTCCTTTTACATCCAGTAGCTTGGCCTTCCCATTCATGAATTCTACCTTGAATCCAATGTTATTCAACTATGTCACACTCAGTCGATTATGTTTTAGTCTTTCAACTCAATAAGCATCATCACGTCTAAGTTCATTGTTTAGTGAGATACAACCTTTTCCCTTTATGTAGCATGGTTCATTGTTTCCAAATCTCACACTTCCACCATCATAATGTTCCATATGTTCAAAATTTGTTTTGTCACTACTCATATGATGTGAGCAGCCACTATCAATAATCCATATATCATTTTTGCTAACATGAGAGATAAGTGCCATTTTATCTCCTTCATCATCAGATTCATCTTTTACAAAAATATATACCTTTTCATCATCTTCACTACTATCTAAATCTTTAGCAATAAAACAATATTTCTTACCTTTTCCCTTGTAGTCCTTGAAGTTCTTGAAATCCTTCTTGCCTTTGTAATTTTTGTTCTTCTTTTCATCTTTGTCTCCTCTGTTTGGACATCTTGTAGCAATGTGTCTAACTTCTTCACAAGAGAAACAAATTAAAGGGATTTTACCTTTATAATTTCCTTTACCTTTGGGATACCTTCTTGCAAGCAATGCTTCAATGGCTTCAAGATCATTGTTAGAACCGTCTTCCTCTTCACTTTCAAATTGTTTGCTTTTAGATCTTTTAGCTTTCTTCTTGAGTGATACCTTGGCTTCAAATGCAGACTTAAGATTGCTAGAACTAGGAGTAATTATCATAGTTATTTAGTTCAAACGTAGTCAATCCTCCAACTAAAGCATCCAAAATTATGTTGTTAGTTGGATCACATCTCATCTCTTGAATAATAAACACTCTAATTGCATAGATAGGAAGAAGGGTCCTAAGTACCTTTCTTACCACTATTACATCTTCAATTGTTCCTCTGGAGGCTTTGATAGCATTGACACTAGCTTTAATTCTCTTAACATATTTTGCAATGTTTTCATCCTCTCTCATTTTCATTTGATCAAATTGGGCCTCTCAAGCTTTTTGCCTTGGCTTTTTTTATGTTATCATCATCTCCATAGATATCCTTTAGTTTGGTTCACATGTCATGAGCAGTAACACATCCTTTGACCTCATCAAATTTAGCATAATTGAGAGCTGATGCAATGCCAATCATCATGATGTTATGATTTTTCTTTTTAGCAATCTCTTCTACAGTAAATGTTCTAGTAGGAGCCTTGTAAGCACTTTCCAAGTATTTCAAACCTAAATCACTAATGGTTTCCAAGTGCAACTTCACAAGTTCTTGCCATGCTTAGAAGTTATATTTGTTTAGCTTGGGAATCTCTCTCTCATAAGACATCCTGATCTTTAGCTTAGGTCCTTGAAACCTTTCTCTACAAGCACCAATAAGCTTTGATACCAATTGTTGGAAATATAAGTGGAGTAACTGAGAGGGGAGGGGTGAATCAATTACCACTAAAATAAATCCCAGATCCCTTAGATGTCAATACATAGATTTTACTAAAAATGTAGATGCTTGGTTAATACACAGGCACTCAGTTTATTCTATTAAATGTTGTAACTCGGCAAACACTAAAATAGCAATAGTAACTCAAAAAATGCAAATCTTTAGATATTATCTCTGATTAGCCTTGTTTAACTTAGTTGCATATACATAAAAGAAGTAGCATGAACAGAAGTGACACCAAGATTTAACATGGAAACACAATTTAGGAAAAACCACCAATTGCAACTAGTTACTGATTCTCACTCTTCTGAAGTGAGCCCTATTAGGAGCCAACCCTATTAAAGGTTACAAGATACACTGTTAGGTGTGATCCTATTAGAGGATTTAATCGCCCTATTAGGAGTGGCCTTATTAGAGGTCTTTATACACTTCAATCTAGAAATGCAACCTTGTTAGAGGATTTACAAATAACTATTAAGCCAAATTTGTTAAGAGATTTAGATCACTACTATAATGGTTAGAGAGTAATAATGAGATGACCTAATTTCTAATGCAACTAAATTGTTGATTACAGATCTCAATTTTGGCTTGTATACTTGATCCTTTCTGATTGAATGTATCTTTGCAGCTCAACAATGATATTCTACTTATCCTTCTAATTTGCTTCCTCTAAGCATCTTTAAATCTTCTATTACTTGCACACATTCAATCCTCAATTTGACCTTATATTTATATCTTGCACATTGTTAAGTTAAATTGAATACAACTTAGAATACTTAATATTCATCTCCTCGGTCGACTAGAACCAACAAACAAATCAATTGAACTCAATATGCCAAAATAGTTAAATCCTTTGTTAGCCGACCTTTCTCGGTAGACACTAACTCAAAAATAATTTTCCTATGTTAACCAGGTAAACTCGGTTAACACTACATATTCACAAAGTTCCTTTGGTAACCGAGTGAGCTCAATTAACACTCAACTTCTGCGATCTTCTCTTTATTGCCCGAGTGAGCTCGGTAGACATTGTCTTCTAACTTGGCAAACTTTGGAATGCTCATTAGACATAGAAAACTGTCTTCATTGCCCAAGTGAGCTTATCATACACTAACTTGCAATGATATGACATTTTTTGTAACATCAAAGACAATACACAATTAACCAATTATTTTCAACAGAAGCTAGAGAGTAATATTATACAGAGAGAACACCATATCACACCAGATATAGAGAAGGTTGACTTAAGTGACCAAATGCTCAAAGAACTCATTGAAGTTGACGAGGAAAATGCAAATGAATTAATTACAAATAATCAAAAAATAGTGAATATATGGACAAATTAGGAATAGAGGAAACCACTAAAGGGATAGTTGAACTAGGATGAGGCAAACATATGCAAAAAAGAGGGAGAAAATCTCTTATTGAACTTAGAGATGCAATAGGAAAAGAAGGGAACCAAGGAAAATTAAAGATATTTTAAATGCAGGGAAGGGGAAGTTTCGTCCCACAACACAATGAAGATAATGACATAGAATGTTAGGGGATTAAATGCCCCTAACAAGAAGTGCTTGTTCAAGTGTAATTTAACAATCTTTGAGACAGAGCTAATCTTAATACAAGAAACTAAACTAAATAAAGAAGAAGGATAAAGGTTCATCAAAATACTCAAAGTATAGAAATCAGATATGATATAACCAGTAGGAGCCTTAGGGGGTATCAAGATAATTTGGGACCCTAGGAAAGTAGATTACAACATGATGATAGCAACAAATAACTGGATGGGAGGGAGAATCTGTAACTTCAAAAATAACATCCAACTAAAACTCATCAATGTCTATGGACCGATCCCTACAACAAACAAGAAGGAAGTATGGCATGAAATGAGCACGTTCATGGGGAACAATTAGGTAGCCAAAATATGTATAGGAGGGGATTTTAATGCACTATTACATTTAGAAGAAAAAATTGGAGGTTCTCAAATGATTTCACAAATAATGACAAATTTCAAAGAGTGGTTCACTAAGGACAATTTAATAGATATACCTTTGACTAATAGGCTATACACATGGAATAACAAAAGATTAAGATTCAACCACACATAAAAGAGGTTGGATGGATTTATATTCAATCGAGATTTAAGTAATTTCAACTATACAATGCACTCTTCAATCCTTCCTAATGCTAGATCAAACCACTTCCTAGTAAGATTACAGATAGAAGAACAACATAAACCATCTAGAAATCAATTTAAATGTGAGAAGATGTGATCCTTAGATGACAACTTCATGGGAAATTTCAGTCAGTGGTGGATAGAAGACAACTAACAAGGATCAAAGATGTTATGTTTTGTATCCAAACTAAATACTTAAAAGAAAAAATATTAAGATGGAATAAAAGTCACTTCAACAAAATTTTCAAATAAATAATAAATAATGAGGAAGAATTAAAGAAAATAAATAAACAATTAATTAAATATGGAATGAACAATTAAAGGTTCTTTTGATAGAACTTTGTTTTGCACATTGCCAATACAATAGCAATTGTTATAGGACCGGAATGTTCGAGCAATATCACCTGAAAGAGTAGAGAGAGGAACTCTTGAATCCCAAGCTCATGTAGATCAAATTTTGATTATGTAAGAAATAGGAAAAGTTGGATGAAGAGGTGAGAAAATTTATAATAAGGATGGTAGAGTCTTCAGTGATTTGTTGTGTTCATTGGATTTTGACAATCGGTCACTTGAACTGGGTTGGGAAAATGTCATAGGACAGGATTAAAGGGGGTTATAGAAAGAAAAAAAGATAGTAAAAAGCCTATAGAGTTAGAGATTTACTCTACCTAAAGTCCACTTTTTCACCCTTATTATCAACAATACATGCTTGGATGGCGAGACAACTTAAATACATGCTTGATCAATCAATCAATTTAACATTACTAAGTGCTACAAATGAAATACTACCAAACTAAACAATATCATTTAGATTTATCCAAGCCAAGGAAGATAACAATAACAAAATAGAAATATCTCAATACTTTCAAAGATAAATCAATCCTATAGAAAGGACTGCAAGATTCCTCTACTATAATAACAACTTAAATTACCAACAAGCACTGGGTTGAACAAGGCTTCAAGGAAGGCAAATTGCTAAAAAAAGGTGGTACTAATTTCATTCATAACAATGGTGTTACAATGAAATGGAAGATAAAATCATCAATTTTTATGACCCTAGAATAGTCAATGGTCTTCTTATTTATAGGTCATTATCTACAACTTTAGGCAGGAAACTAACTTTGTACCCTAACTAATTCAGCTACTGCCTTTATTTTTGAGATTCATAAAACCTGCTGCCATCTTCACACAAACAACTATGGAGGAGGAAATCACACTTGAAAAGCCATGAAGGATAGAAAGAAGTGGGGAATGAGGAAAGGGATTTCCCAAGGAAAATTTGATCCATAAATATTGATCTTTGGACGCCTTTTCTATTACATCTCTATCAATTTTCTCCTTGAGATGCACATACATTGATAAGAGCACTCCACTCCTTTGAGAACCTTAAATGCATCGAGTACATGGGGAAACACACAGTTTGACAAAAGTGAAATTCTTTATCTACCATCATTAACTACCTACCACATCATTAATAAGTTTTTCAGCCACCTTGGTAGTGGAAGGCCAGATTCAGAAGGAATCCAAGCACATTTGTTTTTGCATCAAAATGACTGGAGTTCTAAAACCTTTAAGCATAGAACACCAACTTCCAGCTACCATGTAATGCAATATCATATGACCAAGTCACGAGGAAAAGGAATCCCTAGTCCCAAATTTTTATTTTGTAGAGTTGTAGTGCCTCTGAAAGCAAATGAAACTCCCACTAAGAAGGTATTGAAGTTGGCCAAAAGGATCCCTATATGCAGAAGATCTTTCTTGTAGGGGGGTCCTTATTATGTATTCTCCCACATCATGACACCAGAAGGGTCAAAAGTGGAAGGGGGATCTCATCAACCTTGGAAGATAAATATTTCAGACTTGCTTAGGTAGAATGTTGATCATGAAAGTTCCATTTCGTTTGTTAACTCATTGCATCTAGGCCTTCCAATCTTGGGAAGCCTCACCTCCTGTGTTGAGGTGATTCTTCCATGGTTTGGATCTTAGGAACCAGCTAACCTAGACCCATTGGGGAATCAATTTCCCATCTTTGTCTAGAGATACCCTTTTTATCAGGTGACCTCCATCCTCTTAGAATTTACATCAATCTTTATCAAGCCATGATACTCGAACAATTTTGTCAATCGTCCAAAGCCAATACCCATTAGCACCTATGGAGACTGGACACTCATTATTACCATGATCTTCTTTTCAATAATGATTTATTTATTAGATTTAAGATTTCTAGGATTTTGGGGTTACATGCCTTCTCATCCTTACAAAGGATAAATGTGCCACATGGAGAAGGAACACAAAACCCAAAATCCTGAATAGATATAAGTACTGATAAAAGACAAAAGAAAGGTAATCGAAAGCTATACCCTGGAAGCATGAAAACTATCTCTCAGTAGTAATAGGGTAAAGAATCCTTGAATATTGAGAACTTGAAGTTTCAAAATTTGTGAGTGCCAAAATACATAGTTTCAAAACCTAAAATCATATTATTTTATGTGTATCAGAAACCCAAAAATGTGTCACACAAACAAAACTTCTGATGATGTGGCTCATGATGTTAAGTTGTCCTTATGCGATTGACAAGACTACTATTCAACATCCACTCACATGATACATGTGATTAATAAATGCTAGGTACCTTTGATGTGGTAATCATTTGAATTTGAAATACGAGAAAATA
Organism: Cupressus sempervirens; assembly: GCA_028749045.1. NCBI lineage: Eukaryota > Viridiplantae > Streptophyta > Pinopsida > Cupressales > Cupressaceae > Cupressus > Cupressus sempervirens. The sequence goes on along the minus strand of CM053792.1, from coordinate 771,425,019 downwards.
CATTGTGAATGACACAAGGCACTCATCCTGAGAAGGAATGTTTCATCTAGGTAGATAAAGAAAGTAGAAAACCATGACTCCCTTTGTTAGGATAAACCACAGACAGAAATAAAAACTACATGGTAATATAACCAATAACAGAAAATAATAGGACACACAGAAATGAACACAAGGCACCAAGATTTAACATGGTTCACCCAATCCTTGGGCTACGTCCACCAAACAGCAAGTCCGATTTTATTACAATCCAGTGATTACAACCTGATTACAATCCGTAATCCCTTACAACTCAATACCACCGCAAGAACTAATTTCGTATCACAACATTATGAAAAATACCCAACCCTAAGCCCTTTTTATACAAGTATTAAACCACTTTAGGGTTATAACATGTCGGCCATAATATGTCGGCTACCATGTCGGCTACTGCCCAAAAAAAAAAATTTGGGGCCGATGCCCCGAACCCCACTATTTATGAAGTATGTACAGTACTTTCCTGATCAGTCACCACAATCTAACAATCTCCCACTTGGGGACTGATCAGGCTCCACACTAAACAACATCCCTGCCACCCAAAATGCTATGGAGTCATTGGCGCAATACCAAACAAGCCACTGCTCACCTTACCAAGGTTGAGGTTGCCCGTGTACATGTAAATGTGTCAACATACCCATACTTTTCATCTTTCAGAGCCAAAAATTACCACCTAGACATCCATGGAGGCATACCTACAACTTCTTTAATTGAGAAAAATAATCTCACCCAATGAGATCCTACCTCACAAAAAACCTAGGACCAAAACAAGGCACCAGAGAGTACTCAGATGATAGAGATCACCTCTTGGTAGAGCAAGCGCTCATAAAAACTAGAAGAAATGGAGCTCGCACCACTGGACTAAACAACACACATGGAACTAATTACACCCTCTATTAACTAGATTTGTTCTTCATTATGAATTCAAATCACCCTTTATAGGAACCCAAAGTCTAGACTACCTAACTCTACCTATCAAAGGAACACAAAAACCAACTTGATACCACACAAAGGGTGGAGCTGAAGTGGCTTCACTTGATGATGAATGAAAGAAAATGAGAAAATGGGGCCCATGAACTTGATCAAAGGAGGAGCCACATGACCACCAAAACCATACCAAAGCAATGAGAAAAACAAAAAAAAAAAGATAAGGGAATAAATAAAAGAAAGAATGGACTCCGCAAAAAGAACCCATAAGACATAACATGTAGATGAAAAGATATGCAACAAAAGGAAAAAAATAAAAAAATCAATCTAGAATAGTGAATGGGGAGTATCGCAATGTCAAAACTTGTCCATGTCTATACATGAACCAAAACTAGCTAAACCCTAAGAAGACACCTTCACAGAGTTGCAGAACAAATACTTCTAGGTAGGGTGATGACCCGAGTGGAAACTTCTCTTGCAGAGCACAATTGTGATTATCAAACAAAGTGACAATTAATCCCTTTGGGTGTCTTAAATGACATTTGAATTATGATAGTTAGTGCACTAATTATACTTTTCTTTCATTAATGAGCATTGTCACACATCTAACCTTTGGACCATTCAAATATCCCCCCACTATTGGGGACACATGAGAGTAGATTCCCACTTGATTTTAGAGTACCAAAGACTTCATGCTCCAAGGTCGAGAATCCTCACTTCTTCCACACACAAGGATCCCATATCCTACATAGGGATATGAAAACCTGAAGACCACAAATTGAAACTAAAAAAAGGAACCTATCCCAAATGAGGTGAGTCAAAAGTGAAAAGAGGGGACCCAATGTTTTACTCACAAAAACTAAGGATGTGTATGTAGGGCATAAAAAATGGTGACTCAACTAGGCAAATTCCTTGCATTTGAGAACTCCAAAACTTAGCCTTTGAAATAACCCAAGCCTTATTGCTACGAAATTCATTCCTTTAAGCATGAACTCTAGACCTAAACATCCTAACTCACCATAACTCTTAAACTCTACTAATGTTTAATAGTGGAGTGTGCTCTTTGAATGGGATATATCATTTTAATTCTTGAAGAAAATAGAGAAATTGAGCTCATCCTAGAATCTATTTTTTTTGCTTTTTTGGATATCATGCATTATTTGAGAATCAAGGATCTCTTTCCTTCCCTCTTTTTGATCTAATATTTTCAAGGCATGGGAGGTGGTACTCCTTTCCCCAAATGGAAAATGTAATGTGTTCAGGGCAGGGGTACTTCTTTCACCATCTCATCCTTACATGCTCTCTAATTGTAAGAAATAAATAGATACATGTTTCCCTTGATATCACTTAGCTTTAAATTTTATCAATTTTGAGTAGGGATGATCTATTTGTTGTGTTCTTAAAGTGATTCTTCTCTTCCCTTTTCTTGCCAACTTATTGACCATTTAGCTTTAGACAGAAGCAAAGTTGTTTAGGTTTGATGAAGGTTGGTCATATTATGAGCTCATACTTATAGTCTACATGGATTCCAATAGATGGGTAAAGGAATAATTAAATACCATAGACAGGTTCCACTAATTCATTCATTGTTATGTGAATCATACACACCTATTGGGAGGAATAGAAAGCACAATCCCTTGAAACAATAAAAGAACAAAAAGAAAAAAAAATGGACAATAAGCAACCAAGACCCAACTCAACTTATTTACAAGGGCCAATGAAGGAAGACCACAAAAACAAAAAGAAGGAGAAGGGACAAGCAAGAATTTACAAGGTGCACCTAGAGATACACTAGGAAAAAGGTATTTATAAGAAACTATACATATGTTACAACAAAAGGGGAAAATGAACACCCTTATATTGTCTCCTTACTCAAAATAGTGTTTGAGAAACTATCCATTGATGGGCAACAAAACTCATTCTTTGGTTAATGTGTTGAGACAACATGTATTAGCCCCACATATCTCTATGGTTTGATGAGGCCCAAGCTAGAGCTATTGGAACTTTGAACATTTTCCTTTCTTCTCGTGGGCCTTATCCCATAGGAGGACTAGGTCTAAAATTTGAAAAGCCTTGAATTGGGCTCTTTTATCAAACCATCTTTTGACAATTACTTGGTGTTTGGTAAAATGCTCAAGGGTTGCATCCCTCTATTTTTCAAGGTGAATGAGATTAAGGAGGTGGACCTCCACAAAATTATCCCACTCATTGAACCCCCTCATGGATTGCAAGATTAGAATTTGCAAATTCATGGGAAACCCCAAATTTTGGCCATAGATTGGGTAAAATAGAGAAGTTCTCAAGGCGACCTTATTTCAAATGTGATCCACTCAAAGAGTGAATCAAAGTTTGTTGTTTCAGTCCTGGGGATTTCTCTCTAGCATATGTTTAGTAATCTCCAAGAGGTTCTTCTTGGTTAATTATGCTACTTTGTTACTCTATGGATAGTAATTTCTCAAATATTTTAAGGTAATGTTCATGTTATAGGTCCACTCTAAAAGTTGGGTAGAGGCGAACACCATGTCATTATTGTAAACAAGGGTAAAGGGCATTCCAAATCTCATAGCAATGTTCTTCTCCACATACCAAATCACTACATTCACTGTATTTTTTTTTGCAAGGGATAACTTTAGACCACTAGGTGCAATATTTTGTAGTGGTCAATACATACTAGTGTCTAGTGGATAGGTTGGGGTTAATCTCCCTAATAAAATCAAATTCCCTTTAGGTGAAAGGTCTAGCCTAAAAAATGGGTTAAATAGGCATTGCACGATTCCACTCTCTAGAAGAAAAAGTTTGGCAAGTGTGATATTTTCTCACGTGGTTATGGACATTATGCAACAAAAAGGCTAATAATACCCAGCTAGAGGATCTAGTAGATAATGTCATCAGTTGAACCATGTCTAGTTCTTATCTGTCCATGAAATTATTCTATTATTTTCTTTGCCTAACCTTGGTCCTAACACCTAAGATATATGCTCTTGAAATTTATATAGAAAAATATTCTATCCTTAATCATGAAATGTGCACTCTTAAACTGAAGTGCACAATGTTTATGGGTTGGGAGTTCCTCTAGACACTTGTTGTGCAAAAGGAAATATGCCAAATCAACATACCATAGGTCCTGAGTTAATTTTTTGGTGTTTTAGATTAGACATTCCAATTGGGGATTAGTTGAGGCCATAGGTTTTGATAAACCTTGCCCACAAACCAACTTCATGGGTTGCATTTCTAAGTTGTACTCTTGGAGGACAGTCATTCACTTCCTACGTATTTCATCAAGTTCACTCTACAAGAGCAAATATTTGACCACTTGGTTTAGAATGATTACATGCACTTTTCTTTGGAGTATATAGTGTCAAAATTTCTTTTTTTCCTTGACAAGAGAAAATGCTTTTTTTTGTGGGTGCAATATTGCAATGGTAGAGTGTGCAGATGCAAATGAATAAATATAAAATATGAGGCTGTAATCATGATTTTCCAAGACTAGAGTTTCAATGATTGCCTATTTTATTTGTTCAACTACCTTCTTTGCCTCCACACTTGACTTGATTTTACTATCCTTCTTCATGATGTCATTTAAGGGTTTTACTACTTCGATAAATCATGTGATGAAGCATCAGACAAAGTTTATCTTCCTGAAGAAATATCTCATTTCTTTCTTGTTGTTAGGCATTTGTAAAGTTAATAGAGCCTCCACTCTCTCAAGGTCAATGGTGATACCCTTCTCAAAGATGATATTGTCCTAGTAAATTTCCTTCAGTGACCCTGAATGTGCATTTCTTAGGGTTCAAGGAGATACTAAATCACCAACATCTCTCACAAATCTTGGCAAGGTGGGTAGGGTGATCTTTCCTATCCTGAAAAAGATTGTCAAATTATCCATGTAGATGATTATGCATTTTTTGACTAATCCCTCAAAAGTTGTATCCATCGCGTTCTAGAATGTGGCCCTAGTATTGATTAGCCTAAAGGACATTCATTTATAGATAAACATTCCCCACTTAGTCGTGAACTCCATCTCTAGTTGGTCTTCATAATTAGCCATTATGTGATTGTGATTGGAGTATCCATTTAGGAAGGATATCATTTGCATCCCATTTGTAATCTGTAAGACTTCATCTAATGAAGGTAAAGGATGGTTGTATTTCATTGATTCTTTGTTCAAGTTCCAAAAATCCACACATAATATGATTTCTCCACTTTTCTTCTAGATCGTAACCAAATTAGCTACCCATGTGGTGTGCCAGAAGTGAAGATTATACTTTTGGAAAATAGCTTTTGAACCTCTTGGTAAATCAAGGGCTCAATCAGGGGGTTCACAGGTTGTTATTGTTGCCTAGATGGCTTGGTGCCTAGTTCGAAGGGTATAGTGTGTGTCATTATGGATGTGTCATATGTCTTTAGATCTTTGTAGTTCTAGGAAATGACATCAATGTATTCTCAAAGAGTTGCAAGAATCTCCCCCTTCTCTTTGAGGGAGGAGGAGGAACCAATACGTACATTTTTCTCCTCAGTTTCTGTCCTAAGGTTAACCTCCTCATACTTCCCTCCTTTAGAGAAAGGAGGGAATCTATATTTGACCTAAGGATCTACATCAAAGACATGTTCTGGTGCTATCATCCCCTTTAAGATGGTGTTGGTGGGGAGATTAAGGATCTCACCCATATCATTTTCTTGTCCCATGTCATTGAAGGTTTCTTCTTGCATAATCTAGTCTTTGAATATGTCACTGCTCGCTAGGAAAATTAGGATGTGTCAATCATCCTCAAAGACCTAAAGATGCTTAACATTATTCGGGGGAAGATGGGGGGTTGCTACTATTTCTACAAAAAAATATTGGAGAGGGGAATCTACCATGGGCTTGAGAGTGTTGGTAGGTACAACAAGGGTTTTAAAGACATAATTTATTGTTGCAAAATGACTTCAATGCCAAAGGCTTCAAAGTCCTCATGTAAATCCTAGACCCAGTTTTGGTAAGTTGTTAGTTATTTATCATGTCATGTATATTGGCTCCGAAATTGTTTGACAATGAGCTCAGAATCCCCCAGTGCCCAAAGGTGGGTGAGTATGTTTTGTAGGGAAAATAAAAGCCTCGACACTAAATCTTTGTACTTGGCCTTTTTTTTTTGCATTCAAATTGCAACCAATAGGATACAAGGAAAGATTTTCCTTTTGGGTCAATCAAATCTACCCTTGTATCGACTCTAGCCTTAACTTGCCATCCATCAAATTTCAAGGTTCATAGACTAATTTCTATAGGTAGAGGTTCAAAGGGTAGGGCAAAGGGTAATACTTGTGGTAGAAGAGATTCCCATATCTCCTCCAAGGTAGGAGACAAAAGGGTGGGGATTACCTTTGGAGGTGACACCAATGAGGTCCCTTAACACTTAGCTCTTTAGATATGATCATTGGAGGGTTGTCTAAGGTGGGAATTCCTTCTTGTTGCCCTTCCCATGGCACATTGGAAAGGAAAACAATGTCTACATTTATACAAGGTTTACACATTAATTCATAATGTTACAATGGACCCTACACCATGAGTTAGACAAGAGATTGGTCATAGATGCATGGTCACCTTGAAGGGTGATATCATGTTTCAATCACACAATGAGGTCATGAATTCTCTATGTAATAACTGTATCCTCATCGTAAAGTGTCTCTCCTAGGACAAAATCCAGTGCTAAAGTATCCATAGCCCAATACAGGATAGGCTCTAGTTAAGAATAGGAAACCTTGCTCACCTAACCATAATTAGTGAATGCTCACCTCATTTGTGATTCACTATCAAACTTGATATGGTTTGTCTCCTCTCTCTAACAAAGTCATAGGTGGGAAAAGTTTGTGGAAATATACCCATTTAGGGCCTTTGACCAATTGCAACTTAGCATCACCCCATAAGTTTCAAGGATTTCCTCTACTTGGATGTCAATGACGCTAGACACCTAAGGTTCTTAGATGAGCTAGATCTAAATGTTTTTTAGCTTGCCCACCATCTTTACAACATTCTTATCAAGTTGCACCACAATAACCTTGGAAGGTGTGGACACCAATCTAAGCTTATTACATATGGAAATGGGAAATGACATTACTTGAAGCTCTGGAGTCCACTAAGTAGTTATAAAATTCTTCCCGTAGATTCTCAAACTGAGCAAGAAGGAGGGTTCTCGGTATTTTCCCAAAAAATGGTCGAATTGATGTCATTGAAGGTCACATTTTTGGTAGTGATGTTAGAATAAACCACGGACAGAAATAAAAACTACATGCAAATATAACCAATAACAGAAAATAATAGATCACACAGAAATGAACACAAGGCACCAAGATTTAACATGGTTCACCCAATCCCTGGGCTACGTCCGCCAAACTGCAAGTCCAATATTATTACAATCCAGTGATTACAACCTGATTACAATCCGTAATCCCTTACAGCTCAATACTACCACAAGAAGCAATTTTGCATCACAACATAATGAAAATACCTAACCCTAAACCCTTTTATAAAAGCATTTTATGCCATTTTAGGGTTACAACATGTCAGCCATATGTCGGCCATATGTCGGCTACAACCCAATTTTTTTTTGAAGTATGTAGAGTACTTTCCTGATCAGTCACCATAATCTAAAAAGTGATTGACCATGCTTTGGGTAGATCAAGTTGTTTTAAGAGGGCCTTCCACTTCTCATGGATAATTAATAAAATATCCATCAAGGACATGGTTGTGTTGGTACTTTCTATCACTCGTCTAATATCAAAATTCACCCTAGAGGAGCCCAAGCCTTTCATCACAAAGCAGTGAGGTTACTAGGTTGGTCCTACTAAAGGAGGTGGATTCACATTAGCATGAGGTTTGAGGGGTATGGAAGTAGTCTTAAGTGGAAAAAATGTTGTGAAGGGTCCCTTGTTGGATTGACTCCTCATGCTATAAGGAGGCCACAGATTAGTGAAAGCATTGGCCTCATAAGCAGAGATGGGATCATTGAAGAATCCTTGGAGAACATGCTTTTTATCTTCTCACTCATCCTTCCTATAAAAGATTGTTTTTCAAATTAAGGTAGAGTTGGATGGTTCCACCAAAGTACCTAGAGGTGTCCGGTTGGACTGTGGCTACAAGTATGTGTGGGAAATTTGTATTACCTTTTCTAGGGTGGTGCAAATAGCCTCTAAATGTGTTTTGGTATCATGTAACCAACACTAGTTGGTCAAGGGATAAAATTCCACCATGAGGGCAATATTACTAGGTCCTACACTCCCTTGGTTATCTAGTTGATTTGGGGCAAATCCCCCATTTTTTGGTATGTTATTCCATGATGGTGTGGTTTTTGGGGTTAAATTAGAAAATGAAGTCCCAGGTACTAGGGGTACTATCTGTTGAGTCCAATTGGAATATTCCAAAGTTGGGGGAGAAATAGCCTATAGTAAATAAGTATAATGGGAGGAGGGATAAGTTGGTAGTGTTGGAAATATATGATAGGCTAAGTTACTGAGAGGGGAGGGGTGAATTAGTAACTAATAAAAGTTAATCTTATTTCACCAATTAATCCCTCATGTGTATTTTGATCTAATTGCATACATGAAAAAATGAAAGCATTAAAACATTCGTAACACTTTGACACACAATATGGTGACCCAAAAACCTTCCAAATAGAAAATAAAATTAGGGTGGGGATGATACCCACAAGCTTTAGTATTGCATTATAAAGTTGGCCTATTAAGGCTTATAAAGATCACTTCTGATGATCTGCCCTGTTAGGAGCAACATGGACTACTAGGTCCACCTTGTGAAAGGATTTACAAAACATGCAATGAAGTATGCACTCAGTAAAGAGATTTACAGAAGATTTTTAAGTCTACCTTGTGAAAGGATTTAATTGTTCCACCTGTTAGGATGAACTAGTGGTTGATCTTTGATCTGCAACTTGATTTTGCTGAATGAGATTCCTTTGTAATGATCACCTTGCTATGATAGATAAATCTTTGTTGCTCCTTATACTGTTGTAGCCTTTTACTTCACACTTCTTCTCTTCAAATTTGCATCATACTCATATCATCTATTATCTTTGGATGTCATACAATACATTACATATATACCAATCCAATTTACAAATCAACAAAGTTGGATACAATACAAGTTTCACCAAAATACACAAAGTCAGCCCAAATGCAAGAACTTAGGTTTTGAAGACTAACTTGGTGAGGTTTTGATACTCAACATCCATTTTTAATGCTCGACATCATCATGTACGTGGTAGACTTAGAAGCTTGGTCCATACTAATCACTTCCAAGTAGTCTAAACTCAGTTTGCACTAGTGACTCAGTGAATACTACAAAACTCAACATATAAACTGAATCACTTGATTTACACTGCATAGCTCTGTCAATGCTATTACTATGAGCTCAATATAAATTTAATCACTTGGTTGACATTACATAGCTCGGTCAACACTGGATTCACATCACTAAAACTACAAACTCGATAACCACTGTAGAACTCGGTTTGCACTAAGAAACTCGATAAATCTTATGAAGTTTGATTTACACTGATAATCACCAACTTGGTAGTAATTGCTTGACACAAACTAAATATTCTTCCTAGTACTCGGTAGCAACTATAGAACTCGATAGAGTCTAAACTACTTGTTTAACATTGTTAACTGTACACTAAGCTTGGTAGTTGTTATCTGCTTGAGTGTGTGTCACTAATAAACAAATTGGACAAAAATGTCAACAATATGCCCCTTTGGCATTAGTGACAAAAAAAATTATTAATCAAAACTGAATTCTCAAAAAGTTCAAATACTATCTAGTGTCTTCAACTTGGTAGCATACTTTGTTTTTGAGATTTTTCAAAATTGCTTTTGTAAGAGATGTTTCCCTAAATATCTATACATGTATATAATATGATATTATGATGCTCCCCCATACATATATATGCTTTAAATAATATATACATCTTCTTCCTTTATATCACATCTTCTCCCCCTTTGTATATTACATCTTATATTATATCTTCTCCCCCTTTACAATATGTTATATACATCTTCACCCCCTTTTTGAAATAAATGCCAAAGGTGTATTTTACATGGTTATTCCAATATGACGAGAAGTTAGAATGTACCTTTAGAATCAATGACAATGTCTTGTCCCAATTTTCTTGCAACACCTTGCATGTATGCAATGCAATCTGCACTTCTGCTGATAATTCTATGATGTGGTCAACAATGGAGAAGTTGTTGTCATGGATGAGGGTTTTACCATGTGTAAATGTTTTTGCAATGTATCCATGATTGGGAGAATCATGCCTTTTATATTTACAAGTGTAGCTCTTATCCTAGCTTCTTCCCTTAGCAAGTATGTCTGCATATCAATTAGAAATCTGATCTTTATATAGTGAGTAGAATTGTAGCTTGGGTCAAGGAACAACTAATGTGCACTTGCCTTTAGATCTTCATCTATCTTGGAGTGTTTTTCTTTAATTTCTCATGTGAAGATGGATGTATCATAGAGTTTTTTGATTAGAGAAGTCACATTGTTGGTAGAGATTTCCAATGAGCCTAGAATAGTAGAGAAGTCTACTTGTTGTATGGAAATCTTTTGTGCTACTAGCTCCAATACTTTATTTTCAAAAAAATTATCCGCTCTCTAGAACAATTTCTCTTGTCCATTCAAATCTTCATTGAATTTATAGACCACTTCTGCTAGTTGTGCCAAAATAGGTTGAGAAGTGTCAACCTTAGTGTTGAGTGCCTCTGCAATAATGTTCTTTGCATCTTCAAGCACTTGGAATTATATGTTCCTTTCTTCTCTAAGCCTTTGCTGCTTAGCTTTCTTCTGTAGTAGCTCTCCTACTATATGTATTTGATTAGGATTTAGATTAGTGATATCAAAATTCAAGATAACTATATCCTCATCAAGATCAATTTCTTCTTCCTTATCTTTGCCTTTGTTGAAAATTTTTGTACTTGGTTGAGGCTTGGTCTCAAGTATCTTAGTACTTATTACTTGCATGCTTGGAATGGAAACAATGGTAGAAATAGAAGAACTGGTAGTAAAAGTAGATATTGCACTTATTGAAGAAATACCTTAATGTTGAGAGACCCAAATTGATGGAGGAAGTACTGATTGCTCAATAGATGAAGTGCTGGTCACTTCTGTTAATGAAATACTCAGTTGAACAGGTGCAAAGATTGGTTGAGTGATTGAGTTTGTAATGTTTGACACAACCAACTTGGCAGTAGCTTTCTCTGAGCTACATGGCTTTGAAGATTTTCTCAGAGAATGAGGAAGTGAGGCTATAATTGCTGCTGCAATCTTCTCAAGGTCGATCTCCTCAGTGCTCTAAATCTCAAGAAGATTCTCCTTAGTTTCTACCTATTCTTGTTCCTCATCATCTATATTCTCATCATTGGTTTCTTCTTCATCATCTTTTTCCTCTTCCTTGTCATCTTCTTCATCATCATCCTTGTCACTAACATGAACAACAAAATCACTCTTCTTATGAAGATTATAGATATTCTTCCATGTGTTGGTAGCATTCTTTACTATGGGTAAAAGCACAAACGTGTGTCACCTTTTATAAAGGAAAAGTGATATCAAAATTTAAACTCTTCAATTTTAACGACGCAAAAGTGGCATTTGTGTTTAAAATTTGAAGTTGATGTAAACTAATGAAATGTGTAAAATTGGATGAAGTTTATGTCTGTAATTTTTTTTTAAAAAATTGAGTGAAAATTTTATTTATTTTTTAATTTTTAAAGTCTATTTTTTAATTTTTCATAAATGCTAAAAATATAGAGTTTTTTTTTCTCATCAAACAAATATATGCAAATGTTCATATTTTGGTCTAATTTTGGAATATGTTAGAGTTGACTTGTATACCTAGTGCATCAAAAAAGGAAAATTGAAATTCGACTAATATTTTTCAAGTTATAACTGGTCAAAGTCAAAGTTATTAGAAATTGGTAGTTTTTTTCTCCCATCAAACTTTTTCCATCAAATCTACATATTTTTTAAAACAAATTACATATTCTTGAAGAAGACTCTCTCTTCTAGTGCAACATTAAAAAATAATAGTTTTTGAACATGATTTACTATTTTTTTCTTATTTTTGAATAGACATCTTCCTGAATCTTAAAATACCTATTTGTAATATTTTCAAATTATAACATATTATTCATGATCAAAATAAAAAAAAAATTATATGATCATAATCGTGATTCTGAGACCTAAAAAAGTACATTTTTAGTTTTAAAAAAACTTCAATTTAGTAGGTCAAATTGACCTTCAAAGTGAGATGTTTATAGAAGTTCTTATTTTTGCTTGTGTGGCTGCCACCTAGGATGCCACATAGGCGGTTACGGCCGAAACCGTTTCAGCCATAACCCTTTTGGCTAGACCTGTTTCGGCCAAAACCCCTGTTGGCCGATTAAATCACAAGCGGTTAATGTCGTTGTTTGATATAAAATAAAGTTTATTTTTCTTTTTTTTTTTAAACAAATATACAGAACAACGAAAATTGGAAGAGGATTTTCGGAAGACAACTAATTTTGAAGCAATTTTAAGCAACTATTCTGTGGATTTAATCAGGATTACAAAGGATTGAATATTTTGAAGGTGTTTTTTCCCATCTACTTATTTTTGTTTTTATGTATTCTATATTGAAGCATTAGCTGATATTTAGTGAAATCTAAATTTATTTATTTTTGTTTCTATAGATTAAAGTATTCAATGGGCAGTAAAAGGAAAAGATCAAGAAAATATTATAGAATAAGAGATGACAAAATGAAAGGTCATACAAAACATAATCAAAACCAACCTATTGAAATTCTTGAACAGGATGAGATTCATGAAGAAAATGAAAGTAATGAAGAGGAAGAAATTGGTAGTTCTACTGATAGAGACAAATTAGAAGGCATACAAAATTTGATGGATTTGGACGAGGAACTACTTTTTAACCAAATTCTATCTAAAGATATGATAAATGATAACACTATAAGAAAGTATTGTCAGAACATGTGAGATGAATATTTCAAGGATAAAAGTATATTTGGATAGGCATAATTATTTGTCAAGTTATTTAGGAGAAAAGATATGAGACCTATTTTGGAGTTGTTGGGTGTTGATAACAGGAAAAGCCATGCGCATAATATTAATAAAACAATAGTTGAAATCTTGCAAAATGCTTATAACAAAATTGACAACACAACTCGAGGAGGTGATTTGAGTAATAGACATAGAGCATTGATGACTACTATATCTAGTAGAAAATTGACACATAGAAAATAGGTATGTGCAATTTCTGATGTACTACATATATCTAGAAGAATTGTCCATAGATACATCAAGAGGATAAATCTGCTAGATGATAACATTGAGAATAACTAGGTGAATATTTGTAGAGTTCCTTGAAAAGGCAAAATTTTTGAAGATGTAAAAAGACAAGTTATTGAATTTTGGACCACACATTCTCGTGTTTCTTCCAATAGGCGTGATATTATACAAATTAAAGATCAAGAGACAGGGGCCAAAATTGGACATCCAAAATATTTCATAGATATAACTCAAAGTGAATAATTTCAAACATTCAAATAAGAATTTTCAAATGTCAAAATATGTTAGAGGATGTTGAGAGTTTGTGTCCTTCCTTTGTATGCATAAATAAGATGTGTGAAACTTGTTGTTGTCGAAATCATGTTGAATTTGGTCTACACTTGCAATCATATAAAAAAGTTATGGTAGTACTTGATCCTAATTTGGTCATCCGTAGCAATATAACATAATTTGTGAGGTCCATATTATGTGATAAATTAGAAGATTCAGATGAATTCAAAGTGCAATGCATCAAAAATCAGTGTGAAGATTGTGGAGATTTACACAAATTTTTTGAAATTATGCAAGTTGAGAATATTAATGAATCCACACCAGTTTCATGGATGAGATATGAATATGAGACATACCAAAATAAGATAGGAGATGAATCTAGAAAAATTGTATTGAAGGAGAGTGAATTGCATTATGATGAGTTCATGACCAAGTTCCATCCATTGATATATCCACATATCCAACATTGTCATGGTGTACAATGGTAAGCTAAACAGTTTAATGATTCCAAAAATTGTTTTCCACCTAGTTGTATACTTTCAGTTGTTGATTTTTTAGAGAATTATACATTTGCACCTCAAATAGAGCTTTAAGGGCAATATTATCTATTCTGAACAAGTTGCAATATTTGTGCAAGTGACCTATAAACATGCACAATTTGAGGTGGATCAGATAGAAAGGTTGGATGAAAATGAACGCATCATCATCAATGAGGTTCATTTCTATATTAGTGATGATATAGTTCATGATAGGAGTTATGTGGCTCATTTTTTTGCAATGTTCTCTAAAGATCTCGAAAATCGTGGAATAAATGTTTCAAAGCACTGGATTTGGTTTGATGGCTGTGCAGGTTAGTATACACGAACTTACACATTTATTTAACTTTATTTTAACTTATATTTATTTTGACATGTCTATTTCAATTTGATACATGTACACAGATAATTGTAGATACTTATCATGTTTCATGTTCATAGGACAATTCAAATCTGCAAAAGCATTTAATTGGTTAGCAATGCAACATGCTAGAACCAATGTTAGGTTTTTATGGAATTTGTTTGAAAATGAACACAAAAAAGGGGAGCATGTTGAGATTGACATTGACATTCATGATCCTGTATATTCAACTGATTATGAGCGCATTTCTAATTTAGTTATGGCAGGTTTGTGTGCATATATACATATATATAAATTAATATACATGTATATTCATTTTAAAATTAATTTATATTTATCTATATATTAATATACATGTAGGAGATATTTTTGCAATTCAAGCCTTACCAGATAATGCGAAAAATATGGACTATTTTCTTTTAAGATGCACAAAAGCAAAACACAAGTTGCTAGAAGGAACTATAGATGCTGATCAACAGTCATATCCAATTGGATTAGTTGTTATTCAAGGAACATATTATCAACAAACAAGGGTAACTGATAGTGGTATTGAATTTATTGAATACAAGCCTAGAGGAAAGGTTTTACATTATAATAACCATGTTATAGCAACCGAATTACAATTTGAAGCAATACAAAGAAGATGACATCGTGGAAATCAAAAGTGGAAATTGCCTATTGAAGAACATGAAAAACTTCTAGAGATAATAAAAACTAGAGAGGATCCTAACAATACATTATTTGTGGAGCTCCAGTTTACCTATGTACTTATTGTGGAGCTCTAGTTCAGCTATGTCTAGATATCTCTTATACTTTCATATTTAATGTTGATAGGATATTTGTTTTATAAATTTGTATACATTGGATAATTTATCTCAAGGATATGCAAAAATAGACATGTTTTGTTATTTTTATTTAAATTCAACATGGATATCTCATTTAAGACCACCTCTTAGGACCTCCCCTTAAGACAATCTCTTAGGACCTCCCCTTAAGACCACCTATTAGAACATCACCTTAGTACCACCTTTTACCTAATCTCTCCTTAAGACAAACCCTTTAGTATTTGTACATATTTATATGTACATTGTTTATGTTTTCTTACATATGATTGTTAATGTTGTTATGTATTTATGTACATATAATCTTTATATGTTCTTATATGATACATTCTTTATGTTTGTATATAATCATTATGTTCTTGTATGTATTAAATTTTGTTAATTAAATGTTGTAACATGCATTCTTTCGGTCATACTCTTTATATGTTCTTACATGTATATGTTATATTCTATGTTACATATTACATGTTATATTTTATTAATTAAATGTTGTTAATTATAGTTAATTAATACATGTCATTAAATATAGTTAATTACAGTTAGATTAAATATAGTTAATTATAGTTAATTAAGGCATGTCATTAAATATAGTTAATTATAGTTAGATTAAATATATAGTTAATTAAGACATGTCATTAAATATAGTTAATTATAGTTAATTAAGACATGTCATTAAATATAGTTAATTATACTTAGATTAAGGCATAAAAAATAGTAACATATATAGAAACATGAATATTGAAAACATATACATGTATTGACTCTTATTAATTAAATGTTGTAACATGCATTCTTTAGGTGATAGTCTTTATATGTTCTTATGTACATGTATATGTTATATTCTTACTTATGCATTAATCTAGACATTTTTATAACATATTAATTTTAGGATCTCTCCTTAAGACATGTCATTAAATATAGTTAATTATATACTTAGATTTTAAGGCATTAAAAATAATAACATATACATTTAAACATGATTATTGAAAACATACATGTCTACATTTAACATGAACATATTTACATACATCTATGAAATAAAATATGCATTAATCTACATTCTTATGTATAATTTAGGATCTCCCCTTAACACATGTCATTAAATATAGTTAATTACACTTAGATTAAGGCATTAAGATGAATAACATATACATGTATGTAAACTTGAATATTGAAAAAATGAATATAAGGCATTAAGATGAATAACATATACAGAAACATGAATAACACATACATAAACATAAAAGATTAAGACATTAAAAGATCAATAAGATACATGTGTACATTAAAAGATCAATAACATACATGTACAAATATCTAGAGAATAATGTACCCATATCAAATGTATAAAAATATCATGTATCAAATGTCTAGAAATAAAATATATAAAACATCAAAATAGATCCATATAAATATGTATCTCAAAATAACATATAAAAAATCAAAGTGTCCATATAAACATGTATCTGGAAATAACATATAAAACATCAAAGTGTCCATATAAACATGTATCTGAAAATAACATATAAAACATCAATGTGTCCATATAAACAAGTACCTGGAAATAACCTATAAAACATCAAAGTGTCCATATAAACATGTATAGATGGAAATAGCATGTGTGTAATAAAATAAAAGGCCATGATGATAATCAGCTACATCCCCCTCCTGATCTTGGCTGTCCCCAAAAGGGTCTATGAGTTGCATCTGAACCTTGTGTCAAATGATAGTGGACCATTTAATTATGTATAGAAAAATTATATCAAGATACATGTATATAAATCAAATATATATATTTAAATTGTAACATACTTGAGACTTAGGACATGTAGGATCTGTCGGTGTCTACAGATCAGCAAAACATAACATACTATCACTTAGACCCTATAACACATACACAAACACACACACACACACACACACACACACACACACACACACACACACACAAATTTAAACATATAGACATATTATTTACCATAATTAAAATAAATTTAAACATATAGAGATATTTACCATAGCGATGTGTAATGCTCTACCAATCTGACTAATATTTGAATCATGCAATGAAAAAACACTATCAACGTCCAAGTCAATAGTGCGGCCCTGATTTGAAAGCATGGAGGTAAATAGACTAGGCTATCTAGCAGTGACATCCTGAGTAGGGGGGGGTGTTGTAGGGTCCTGAGTAGCTGGGGCTGGTGCTGTAGCCTAGGCTTGTGTAGTAGCAGGAGCAGTAGAAGGTGCACGAATGTCCTCCTACCTCTGTGAACCAGGCTCTGATCCTAATGTATGTGGCAAAATATGACTAATCTAAGATGGGGTGTCACGAAGTGGAATCCCTATGACTATAGATAATGCTCGATATGCATCTAAAAGATCAGATGCTAAATATGATCCCAAATGCCGCAATGCATCCACCTCTGAGACTGCAAAAACCTTTAATGGAGAAGGTATGTCTACTACTCCATAATCATCATCAATAGGTGCGTTGGATGATGTAGCTATGGGAATGGTACCTCGAGAGCATAACATATATCTACCACACCGATCAGAAGAAATCTTGTGCAACTATGTGGTGATAGTGGCGATGCTCGAATAAATCTGTGTCCTGATTGTGTCATCAGGACCACTCTGCCCTACAACAACCATCTGTGGGCCTCTCATCATAACCAAAAGGTTTGGACCCACCATTGCCTATTTGTTAACAGGTGTAGGAGTGTTTGTGGGTCTAAATCTATCTAAAAGTCTCCCCAAACCCTACCCAACATGCCCTAGAGAATCTGTGTAGTCAACATTGTAGTGCAAATGAAATTCTGCAAACAATTATTTGCAGAAATAGAGAGGGAACTCATCCTTCTATGGCCATCTATGATGAGAGGCCAACCAATGAGGATACATGAATAGTGTGATGAGCTGATTAGTACACTTCATCACAGAGTAGCCTCTAACTCTGCAATGATCTCTATAAAATGGAAACATGGTTTTCACCATGGCGGTGGAAACCTTAGTGTCAATTTGTGTGTACTTCACAATGCCAGTGACACTGTGAGATAGAGAAGAATAAAATGTCTCAATGCTCATATCATCAAAAGGATTGTATGATTCAATGGTCTGAATCTTTTGAAACAACTCCTCTCGCATCACTATGATCTTCTCCCTATTAGGGAGGGTGGTAGAAGAGGAAAGTGAGGTGTCCAAAACCTCTATAGCATGAGATAATCTCACAACTATATCTCTTAATAACTGCTCTCTATCCTGAGTGGAGGAGGTCGATCTGTGTGTTGTACCAGACTCAACACTCTGACCCCCTCTATGGACACTAGCATCCCTTGAGGATGCAAGACCATTATCCCCAAAACCATATGCCATAATGTGTATATGTATATAAATATGAGGATATGAATGTGAAGCTACAAGACTGATGAATATCTAGAGATCTGCACATGCATATATATACAAATATAAACATACAAGTGTATAAATTAAAATATTTAAAAATTAAATTAAATTTGAAACACACGTACATATAAATACACAACATTAAATGTATGGTGT
Source organism: Cupressus sempervirens (assembly GCA_028749045.1). Lineage (NCBI taxonomy): Eukaryota > Viridiplantae > Streptophyta > Pinopsida > Cupressales > Cupressaceae > Cupressus > Cupressus sempervirens. The sequence goes on along the minus strand of CM053792.1, from coordinate 771,406,161 downwards.
TTTTCAATCATGTAACATGTATGTATTTTTAAACAAATTATCTTAGAGACCATATCTAATGTATTGTAATGTGCTCATGCAAATGTGAAAAATAAATATTCGTACATGTACATACATATATGCAATAAAAAAATAAAATTTCTTGATTAAATTATAACTAAGTGTACACATGTATATCAATAAAAAAATAAAATTCTTGACTAAATTCTAGATTTTAATGTAAATGCTTTGATGATTATGAGGAGTGTAGATGAGAGTTCTAGGACATAGGGATAGAAAATTTACTAAACTAAAATAATAAATTAATAGATATATTTATTTTCATGTTTGTGAATTTTGTGCAATTTAATTTTATAGTCTAATTAATATGGGTAAAAATACCTAGAAATGTATCATAAGAGGTTCTTATGTGTCATATGGTAATGTAAGAATCATTATTACCTAATAAGACCTATTATATCCTAATAATACATATTAAGACTTAGTAGAACCTATAAAAAATATTATGATTTATTAGGACTCCTATGTCCCCTTAAGACACACATGTATGGATAACGTACCTAAAAATGTATCATAAGTGATCTTAATGTGTTGTTTGTTAATGTAAGACTCATTATTACCTAAAAATACCTATTATGTACTAGTAAACATATCAATACCTATTAGAACCTATAACAGACATAATGACCTAGTAGGACTTCCTAGGTCCCCTTAACATATATATGGGTAAAAATACCTACAAATGTATCATAAGAGGTCCTTATGTGTCATATGGTAATGTAAGAATCATTACTACCTAGTAAGACCTATTATATCCTAATAATACATATTACAACTTATTAGAACCTATAAAAAATATTATGACCTATTAGGACTCCTATGTACCCTTAAGACATGTGCATGTATGGATAACATACCTAAAAATGTATCATAAGTGATCTTAATGTGTTTTTGGGTAATGTAAGACTCATTATTACCTAAAAATACCTATTATGTGCTAGTAAACATATCAATACCTATTAGAACCTATAACAGATATAATGACCTAGTAGTACTCCCTAGGTCCCCTTAACATATATATGGGTAAAAATACCTACAAATGTATCATAAGAGGCCCTTATGTGTCATTTGGTAATGTAAGAATCATTATTAATTAACAAGACCTATTATATCCTAATAATACATATTAAGACTTATTAGAACCTATAAAAAATATTATGATCTATTAGGACTCCTATGTCCCCTTAAGACACATGCATGTATGGATAACATACCTAAAAATGTATGATAAGTGATCTTAATGTGTTATTTGGTAATTTAAGACTCATTATCACCTAAAAATACCTATTATGTGATAGTAAACATATCAATACCTATTAGAACCTATAACAAACATTATGACCTAGTAGGACTCCCTAGGTCCCCTTAACATATATATGGATAAAAATACCTACAAATGTATCATAAGAGGTCCCTATGTGTCATATGGTAATGTAAGAATCATTATTACCTAATAAGACCTATTATATCCTAATAATACATATTAAGACTTATTAGAACCTATAAAAAATATTATGACCTATTAGGACTCCTATGTCCCCTTAAGACACACATGTATGGATAACGTACCTAAAAATGTATCATAAGTGATCTTAATGTGTTTTTTGGTAATGTAAAACTCATTATTACCTAAAAATACCTATTATGTGCTAGTAAACATATCAATACCTATTAGAACCTATAACAGACATAATGATCTAGTAGGACTCCCTAGGTCCCCTTAACATATATATGGGTAAAAATACCTACAAATGTATCATAAGAGGTCCTTATGTTTCATATGGTAATGTAAGAATCATTATTACCTAATAAGACCTATTATATCCTAATAATACATATTAAGACTTATTAGAACCTATAAAAAATATTATGACCTATTAGGACTCCTATGTTCCCTTAAGACACACATGTATGGATAACGTACCTAAAAATGTATCATAAGTGATCTTAATGTGTTGTTTGGTAATGTAAGACTCATTATTACCTAAAAATACCTATTATGTGCTAGTAAACAAATCAATACCTATTAGAACCTATAACAGACATAATGACCTAGTAGGACTCCCTAGGTCCCCTTAATAAAAATACCTACAAATGTATCATAAGAGGTCCTTATGTGTCATTTGGTAATGTAAGAATCATCACTACCTAATAAGTGGCTCATAGAAATAAGTTCAAAAATTTCTTAATTAGTGTAAACATAATGAGACAATGGGTTTAAAAAGTAGCAAATCCAAATGAGCACACGAGAACACCATAAGAAACTTGTGTAGGTAGCTTGAACTCTATTTAACTTTATAATTAGATCTACAACTGAATTGCATGAGTAGATTAGAATATTAAGTCCTTAAACACTTTGTAAGTGATATGTCATGTAGACTACACTATTGAATCCTCAAGCACTCTATTATGACTTGTGTAAGTGGTTTATTAGAAAGTAATCCTTAGAGTTCTTTTGAGTGACTTGTTTGAGCGACGTTACTCCATACACTTATCACTCTTGTTTCAACATCCTTATAGTTAGGTAACATTTAAAAGATCATTGTTTTTATATCCCCTTTTCAATATTTCATTACGATCTCACCTTATAGATTATTACATTGTCTATTGGGCACATATCTTACCTTATTTTGTGTTCTTCATTGATTTGTGTTCTTGAAGTTGGTTGATTCTCCATAGTTTTATCTTTATCAACCTATTATGTTTGGGGCATGTGTGTGTGTGTGTGTGCGCGCGCGTGCGTGTGCATGTGTCTATCTTGTTATATGCTTTATTATTTAAGCATAAATATATAGGTAAATGACTTTATTTAAAGGCATCATTGTATTCCTTCCACACTTGTCTTTCTTGTTCTCTAACTCATATTAGTAAAAGTTTTTGGGATATTGTTACTATGATTTAAATTTTAAATAAAAATAAATGCTTTTTAATTGAGAGAGTTTTACCTCAAAATATTTATTGTTCTACTAATATGGTGCCTAATTAATTATATTAATCTTACGTGTTATAATATCAAACTAGTTGTTAAAATGAACATCGTGAATATCCAAGTGTGGTTCATTCGGTTAGTAAAGTGCCTATGTTATGGTTAGAATGTGGTATAGGTTATGATTGTAGTTGATATAGGGTTATGTTAGAAGGTGTATTTAATGTCAGAATTAATTTCACCATAAGGGATTACTGTTTCACCTAGATCCATTAGGTTATGTTAGAAACTGGACAATGTGCCCTAAAGTTTTTCTATATTTTTAACTAATATTTTTCTACATTTTTACCTAATATTTTTCTACATTTTTAAATTAATTTTTAAAACATTTTTACCTAATATTTTTCTATATTTTTACCTAATGTTTTTTCTACACTTTTAACTAATGTTTTTCTACGTTTTTACCTAGTGTTTGACTACATTCTTGCTTATGTTTTAAATAATTTACTAACAAATTAATTTAAGTACCATTCTAAAACAATTTAAAAAAATTTAATTTCTAACAAATTAATTAATTAAAACAATTTAAATATATTAAAAAATTAACAATTCTAAATATTTCACTCATAAAATAGGTAAAAAATAATTAATTTAAGTACCATTAACATTTACTAATCAAAAAACACATTAAAAAAAATTTTAAATGGAAAAAAAACACCCACTAACCTGTTACGCCAAAACACCTAGACCGCTCTCCAAGAACTCAGGAGTCGTGATAGTCAAAATGATAGCTAGAAAGGGTTTTTTGGCCTTTTTATAAAACTACAGGGTTTCGACTGTAACACTTTCAGCCAAAATAGTACACATCACGTGGGCATGGGAAACCACCATGTATGTATGGTTGGAACTATTTCGATCGAAACTCTTCCAGTCGAAATACCTTTTGGTATCACCAAAGGTGACACAGGTTTGTGCTTCCACCCACATGTTCAATGTCATTGATCAATATCAAGAAAGAGTTAAACTTCAAAGTAAGTTTCTCTTCATTCTGCTTGATGGACTCATTAAATTCTTTGTCACTCAAGCTTGACATGAGTTTCCTCAGGGTTTGCTCATATATGTCTTTAGTAGTTTTCTTGGCTTGTTCCCATCTTGGCTTGATTTTCTCCAATAATTCACTGGGAATCTATTGTGCAAGGTGGTCATGAGAACATTTCCATTTACCCATTTTAGACATAACCATGTCTTCAACTTGCTTCTACTCCATTGCAGTTCTTATCTCATATGTCAATGATTTGAAAATTGCCATACTGGTTCTAGAGTCAATTTCCTTCAACTTTTCTTGGAATGTGAGTAGAGGCCGCTTGAAAATCACATCTCCTCCTTTATCGAGTTTCTTTCTATATGCCCTCCTTGTAAACACTATAGTAGATGGTTTGGTAGGTTTGGTTATAATAACCTTACCATTCTTTTTTATTGGCTCTTCTTCTTCTGATTTTTCTTCATCTTCTTCTATGTCATCTCCTTTACCTTCTGTCAATAGGAGAGTAGAGTTGGTTTGTTTCAATTTTGCTATTCTTTTCTTTCCTTTGTTGACCACTTGAGGGAATTTTATCTCTAATTCAATTCTTGCTTGAGCTTTATCATAAGTGCCAAAATAAGTAGCCTTTGGATCAACAGGTTCATTTAACAATGCTTCAATGATGTCCTTGGTTTCATCAATATTAACCTCATAACCTAGAGGCTTAACCCATACAATTCTCGATCTGGCTGCTTGAATAAACACTTTATCACAATTAACCATAAAACAAATATCATCTTTGTAGTCTTCTACCAATTTCTTTGGTATCATGAATGTGTTGTTCATCTTGTCCTTCAATGCATCAAAATAGTTGTCCATGATACTGATATAATTTTCTCCCATTTTTGCTATATACTCATTGATTTGATAGAGAATAGGTACATCTTTTCTCTATACAATTGTACCTTTTGATGGGAAAAAAATTTGTACAAAGAAAAATAAACAAGTTAAGAGTGAACTGAACTTACAAGGGTTATTCTTTGAAGTTCTTATGCTTTCCATATTTTTGTTGAACTGGTTCAACATCAACTCGGCAAGGTCAAAGGACATATTGTTCTTGACCACTTTGAATGCGAGATCCACAGCTTCAGATGATACACTATTGAGTCTACTTGAGCTATATATCTTATGTGCAATTACATGTATCCCAAACTTTAGCTCCATATCAGTAACACAACTGATCTTCATACCGCTTCCATCCCATTCAGCAAGGGTTTTCTTCTCTAGTTCCACCTGACTTAGGGTTTTGGTGGATTTAGCCTTGGACAACATTGGAAGACCTGTGATCCTATGAATCATTTTCTTCGTTATCAAAATAGGTTGCTCCAATCACAACTGCCCGTTACGCATACGGCTGAGGATAAATCTCATCCACTTTATCTGAAAATCTTGGGGCATGTGTGGAATGCGGGTCAAACCCTTTGCTTCAAGGTGTTGATGCTTTGACTACGGTGCCGTCTCTATGCCCATGTCTAGACTGTATTGTCCTTCACTGAGAGAAAAATAAATAAGTTTCTATTCTGTGCAAGATAATTTTGTTCATTTCAAATTACAATGATCAATTAAATATTAAATAACTTATTAAAGTGATTACTTTATCCTTTTCAAACTTTTTAAATATGTTTTAATAGCACTATTAATTCTTTTAAAAACTAAACCTTTTTATATTTACTATAGATTTAGTTTAATTCTAAAACGATAGATAATATTTTTTATGTGAAGATTTAAAATGATGTGTAAATTTTTTTTTCATTTAATCTTAAATAATTTTAATATAAATAATATTAAAATTATAATCAATACATTAGAAAAAAATAATTTAGTTTTGAGATTATATACACTAAATTCTAATTATAATTTGACCAAAATTCTATATAGTATTTTGTAATGATTTAAATTTTATTCATGCTTTTATATATTCAAATAATTGTATTAGAGATATTTTTTACAAGAAGTAAAAATGTTATATTCCACTTAAAATTTGGAACGACAAATTTAAGAAATGATTTCTAATTGATTTAAAAAATTATGAAATATTTCTAATACCTTTTATTTTGATATGCATAATAATACTCATAATTTAACTTAATAAATATGTAAACTTAAATTTCTAAAAATATATTAATTTTTTATAATATTATATAGTAAATAATTTAAGTAAGCTAAGAATTTACTATTAAATAAATTATTTAAAAGTAAATAGAATATATTTTTACTTTATATTGAAAATAATAATTAAATTAGAAAAAAATTAACTTAGTTTCAAATATCTAAACTATTATTTTTAATTATAATTTAGCAACGTTTCTATATTATTTTGTAATGATATAACTTTTACTATAAATTTATTAAATGTTAAGTAATAAATTTAAGGAAATTAAGGACTTGTTATTAAATAAATTATTTAAGATTAAATAAAATATATTTTTACTTTTAAATCTAAATATTCTATATATATATATATATAATTTTTACTTAGATGATTTCAAATGATGTTTAAAAAAGTAATTAATTTTTTATTTGTATATTTTTTATTTTTAATTAAATAAAATAATTTTAAACTATTGAAAAAATATTAAATTAATATAAATTAAAAATTATATCTATAATAACATTTTCAATTAGAGTTTGGCTAAAATTTAAGTTTTATTTATGCATCTATAAAATAAAAAATTGAAGAAATGATGTTTAATTGATTAGCAAATAATATGATATATTAACATATTAATTTTTTAATAATATTATAAAGTAATAAATGTAAGCAATTCCAACTAAATCTTGGTCTAAAAAATATTAAACTTTCCTCAACTAAGATTCTATGTTTTAGGCAAGAGCCTACAACACAATGGTAAATTGTGAGCCTCTTATCGAAGAGGTCTTGGGTTTGACTCTACCCAAGCTTAATAACTAGTATAGATATCTTAAATAAATCTATCTAAAGAAATGCCGATAGATATCCACTACAAAATAATTATAATTTAATTTACTACATCTAAAATTATTTACATTTCCTTTATCTCCATTTATTTATTTTTTTTACTAATTTAAGCTTTTTATTTTAATTTTTTTTTAAATGGATGATTTATATCTACAAATATTATTTTAAATGGATATTTTATGTTCTATTTATTAAATTATTTTTAAAAGTATATTCTATTTATAATAAGATTTAAACTTTTGACATGTAGATGGTTGTCAACTTTAACTTAGAAGAATAAAAGTTAACATTAACACACTCACACCATCCCACTCCCCCATTTTGCCCTTGTAGAATGTCTATAGGCATTAATTAATAATAATGAATCTTGACTTCGGCCTCTTACCAATAAAAAGAAGAAGAAAGATTCTATGTTTTAATTTTTTACTAGTACAAAAATGTCCAAGGCAAACAATATTTTAGAGTATGTCATTTTTTTTTTTGTTCGGTAAATGGCCTAGGCCATAATAATTTATTAGAATAAATAAGATACAATAGCGTTCCTCCATTCAAACGAGCACTGGTAGGAAAGAACGAGGAAAGAAATCATGCATCTAGCTCGGGACCATAGTCCTTTATTATTACGGAATAAAAGGGGCATACCCTTGTCCAAATATCCACAATACAATTATTTCAAAATCAAATAATGATGAGCAATATGAAAGAATTATATTCCTTAGAGTTCCCAATCACCTCTTGAATGAGGATATAAAGCTTCTCTTACATATACAAAATCTGAATATTTTTGTCCCTGTCTGATCACTCCAAACAATCTGATTAATAAAATAACATCATAATAAGCCAAAACCTCTTTATCTCTAATTAAAATAGGAAGAATCCTTTAAGAGAAGTTTAATGGAGAGTCCAAAAATAGAATTATCCTAAATTCCATACATGAAGAAAAGGACCTGACCATAGAAGGAGAGATAGTCATCTACTCGAGTATACTATAAGGAATAAAAAACATTGGCCAAAATTAAACTAAAGTCATAAACCTTATTATCATAGAGGCCAACATCAGACCATCATTAAAAGATGGACCTCCCAAACCGGGGGGTTAACCATAGTGAACATATATACTTATCATAATATCATTCCAGCTCCTAATACTAACCTACACATGGAATGATGACCCTACACTAGTTTAGCATACCTAACAATATTCATATCCATTAATGATAATGCTTAATGGGAGAAGACAAATATTACTGCGAAACATATCACTAAATATGTACTATTTGGAGAAACTAAAAAAGAGAGGGGCCAGAGCCATCATAATTCCTTGCAATCATTATCCACTTACTAAAACTCATAACTCGAATGGGAGAGGAACACCCGATCCTTTAATTATCTATTTGATCCTACCATCTACATCTAATAAAACAAATGAGATACTTTGCCAAACTAAACTACTATCTAATCTAAAACCTACCTCAAATACCAATAATAATGTTGCAATAGAGTACTATGAAATAACCAAACATCAATCTCATTATCCAATTAATTTGAGACAAGAAAATTACCAAATATCTAATCCTTAATCAGTATTCCTTTAATACTAAATGCCGCATCATAAGGGGTGAACCATAAGTTGAAAACTTCACGCAAAATTTGAAAACCATCACCAAGATTTGAAAAACATAAACCATACGAAATTGTAGAAGAAGCTACATAAAAGGTATAATCGATATATTATCATTATAATAGCTAATGCTAGGTACATATTAAAGGAGTTGCAAAAAATCTCCTTACGATTGCTATAAAAGTATTTCATATAACATAGTATGATATGTTGCTTTACATAACAAAATTTATAGATTCCAGTCCCAAATGAACTAAAGTACATACTATAATCACTAAACCAGAGACTAACACTATTGCATATAGCCAACCCCTTCCCATCCACATTACATACTATTTGACTTAGCATCCAATATCTCTTATTTTTGATATACCATTATGACCTCAGAGACTTCATTGGGGTTTTTAGCTTGAAAATTTGGAGCGAATTCAAAATCAAACTTTTCCTTGCTTGTCTTCTCTGTGTTAGGCATACAGAAGTTAAGGGCATCCAAATTCTCAAAGGTAACCCTAGGTTCGATGTATGCATTGAAGGCATTGTGATAATTAGTAAGCCAAGATTTGTTCTCATCTTCCACAATTCCCATCCATTCGAGCAGTAAATGGATGCTGGCCTCCATCCTAAGCCATTCCCTATAGAATGCATAATTTTCGCAAACAGCTAGAGAGGGACAACGAAAAGCGACCTCCAGCTTTGGAGAGCTTGGTGGAAGCTCCATGTATCTCTCTAGCAGCAAGATTTGTAATTTGTCATTGATGCTTCTAACTGCTTGTTCAAGCCCCTTCCTCTACGTAGGATTGAAGACCTTGCTCTAGCCATGCATCCAATGAAGGAACCAATTATATCATTGTTTGTCCTCCAAGTAAAGCTATAGTCAAAGATGCCTTCTCCAATGGCTCTATTCATGGCTATCCTAGCCATGTCATCCAAAGGGTTTAGAATTCTACTCCATCGCTCCAGCTTAACATTACCATAAAATGCCATGGTATGGGCCTCCGTTGTGTGGAAAACATAAATGTTAGAATCCATTGCAAAGAGGATAGAGCTAATCGCGCGCCTCGATAGTGACATGGAAATAAATAACCCAAACCAAAGGACACTAGCAAACTAAGGCATGGGCTAAACACATAAAGATGAGATAAGAAGCTAGATCCAAAAATGATGATTAAGCCACCTCGACATCCAAAAAAGTAGGTTCCCACCTTTCACAATGATTTGCAAAGGTGGTAGACTATTAAAAAATGCTATATAAAAATCTATACATACTACCAACAACTTATGTTATATAAAGGGCCGCTCCCCAAAGTAAAATAGATCCTCTATAACCTAAGCAAAATTGACCTATTAACAACATAGGGTAACAAATTAAGGAGAAGGTTAAACATAACCTAGGGTCATGAAAACTCAAAAAGAGAATTCATTATGATCCTTTAATAACTTGGAGATTTACACCATCCACTCCTTTGTTTGCTAAAGCATCTGCCTTCTGGTTTCTTTCTTGAAATATATGGCATATCGTAGAATTAGCAAGCTAATCAATAATCGTAAGAACATCGCTAAGTTTAGAATTTAGTACCCAATTTGGGGTAGCCTATTTAATAATCACATTGAGGATGATCTGAGAATCACCTTCTATAATGAATTTTGTCAATCCTAACTCAAGGCATAGAAGGAGACCTTTTTCCAAAGCTTCTAATTCTTCTAGATTGTTGGTTGTAGGCCGAATTGACAAGGCTTTTTTGGCAATCTAGTTTCCTAAATCATCATTTATAATACAACCAATACTTTCCAATCTCGGATTGCCTCTGGCTTCTCCCTAAAAAATGATTTTATACCATCCATGCGTGGGGGGGGGAACCATTTACAGTCTTTCCTAGCCTTCTTGCTACTCTTGGTATATACAAGAGGTGAGTTGATCAGATTACTCCAATTCTTCTTCATGAGTCCATCCCAAGTGAAAAAGGAACCTTCCTCTTTCTTAACCTTCCTGAGATGTGAATTAGTAACTTCCACAATGTTAGCTTAAGAAGTAATCCTTCTAGCTCCATCTTAACATTTCAAAAAATACATCTATTTCTCTCCTTCCAGATTTCCTAGGACACAATAGCTGGGCATATGTTCCAGAGCTTGCTATAGATCCCTTTTACCATATTAGTAGGTCATCCTTTCAAGAGCTCGGAAAAGGATCTCGGCAAAGGGGATGACCATCCTAACTTTAGTCTAAGCCATTCCCAACAAGATTGGGAAAATGGGCATCTATATAATAAGTGATCTACATCCTTGATATTATATTTACATATAACACACCTAGATGGGCCTTGAAAACCAAATTTATGTAGCCTATCTTCTGTCAAAATCCTATTTTGAGAGGCCAGCCATAGAAAGAAGCCTGACTTGGGTAGACAAGCGACATCCCAATATAGATTGAGAGGAATTTCTATATGATTCCATCTTTGTGAATGAATTAGGGTATTGTATCCATTTTTGACACTGTAATTGCCATTCTTCAAAGCTGCCCAAATAAGTTCATCTTTTCTCTCGATTTTCTTGACTCTCTTATCCAATAAAATCTTTTCATAAGCCTCTCTTACCTCGGAGTCTATCCTAACTCCATCCAAATGTTTTGACACCCATTTGGTTGATCCTTCTGAAGTGATTTTCATCTTATAGTCACTTACTTTGTCCCCCAAATAGAAACTAATTTATCTTTGAGGTCCGTAGGGAAGGGTCTAAAGACTATCGGGGGGAAACCATCCCAAGAATCCTTCCAAAATAAGGCCTCATCACTCAATCCTACGTCCTAGGTTAGAAATTTGTTGATAATGTGAGGACACTTTGTCATGAAATTCCAGCTTTCAGAACCCCTGTGAAGGTTCCTCATTCTAAAAATTGACAAAGGATCATCCGCATTAAGATATTTATTGTATAATATCTTAGCCCATTTTTGGTCCTTTTCTTTAAACAAATGCCATATAAGTTTGGCACCAAAGGCTTCATTTTTCCATTGTAGGTTCTTAATCCCAAGACCACCCAACTCCTTAGGTTTGCACATATTATCCCCTTTAATAAGAGCTAGTTTCTTATCTTCTTCGCAATCCTTCCAAAGGAAGTTTCTAAGCTTTGATTTCAATGTACTCAATGAACTCTTAGAAAGGGAAAGACGGGAGAGAGGAAAAGTAGGAATGGCTGATAAAACAAATTTAATTTTTGTACTTTTTTCGGCCTTGGAGAGCCATTTATCTTTCCAACTCCCAATCCTAGCATTAACTTTTTCAATGGTGTTCTGCCAGATCTTGCTGGATTTAGAACCCTTTTCCAGGGCAATGCCCAAATATTTACAAGGAAACTGACCTTTCTTGAAGCCCATCACCTTGCAGATTTGGTCTTCTCCTTCTTTACTAGTGTTTAAGAAGTAGATATTTGATTTTTCCTTATTTACTTTTTGACCAGATGCTGCCATATAGGAATTAATTATAGATTTTAAATTCAAGGCTTCTTTGACTGTACTTTTTCTAGGTAGGATAGTATCATCAAAATATTGTTGATGTGTGTGATGTTGGGCATATTGCTAGCCATAGTAATACCAGAGATTTCCTGATTGTTGTAGGCATCTATCATTACTCTCCCAAAGGCTTTTTCCATAATGATGAAGAGGGAGGGGGATAATGGATCACCTTGTCTAATGCCCCTTGATATTTAAAAAAATCCCTCAAACGTTCCATTAATTAGGACTCACATTTTTGGAGTGGAGATGAATTTGAAAATAAGATTTGATCCATTGATGTGAGAAACCAAACATTTCAAGAACCTTACAAAAGAATCTCCAATCAACCATGTCATAAGCTTTTTGAATATCAAGTTTCATGAACATACTGGGCTCTTTACTTTTAGAGGCAGAATGAACGGTTTCTTGAATAGTGAGGATACCATCAAGAATAGATCTACTTGGAACAAAACCTATTTGTTCCTTTGAGATTATCTTCGAGAGCAAGATCTTGGGTCTATTTGCTAAGATCTTAGAAAAGATCTTATAAATAGTATTGCAAAGAGCAATAGGTCTATAGTCCCCAGCAGTTTCAGGATTAGATTTTTTGGGGATCAAAGTTAGGAAGGAGTAATTAATTTTTTGATAATAGAGCTCCACCATTCCTTGATGCTTCAATGGCTTTCCATAGGTCTTCTCCGATAATGTCCCAACATTTTTGATAAAAGAAAGTTTGAAAGCTGTCCGGGCCTGGGGATTTATTGGGCTCATATTGAAAACAACCTCTCTAACTTCCTCCAAAGTAATAGCTTTATTGAGGAGTTTGTTATCCTTGAGAGTAATTACTTTTGGAATAAATTTAACTAATTCAGCTTGCGCCTCCTTGTTAGACCCTTCAAAATTATTTAGAATCTCTTGATAATGTGTAAAAAAGGTGTTTGCTATTTCACTTGGATTCCCAGTGAGGAATCCCATCTTATTTCTAATACTAGTTATTTTACTGCTTGATCTGTTGTATAGGGTAGAGTTGTGAAAGAATTTTGTACTCTAATCCCCTTCATCTAACCAATTCTCCCTAGATTTCTGCCTCCAGAATATTTCCTCTTTGGATAATATATCCTCCTGTTTGGCAAGTAATTCTTTTTCTAACATATACCGTTCATTATTCATGCCTTTCTTAATTACTTACAGATTTAAATCCTTTAGTTTCTCTTCTATATCTAATTTTTCTTTAAAGATATTATTAAAATGTTCTTTGTTCCATTTAAGGATATGTTCTTTCATCATCTTCATTTTTGAAACAAAAATGAATATCTTGGAGCCTTCAAAATTATCTGGATCCCACCACTCTTTTATATTTTTAATAAAATTAGGATCTAAAAACCACATTTTTTCACATTTTTAAAATGGATTCCTTGTTGGTTTCGATGGCTCTATGAATTCCAGTCTAACTGGGTAATGATCTGATCTAGCAATTAGCAAAATGGTAGAATGAATGTTAAAATTATTCCCATCCAAATCACCTTTAAAGAAAAATCTATCTAGTTTTTTTGCTATATATGCAAAATCTTTCCTCATGTTATTCCAAGTGTACTTCCCATTATTGATTGGAATATCAATAAAATTATGACCATCACACCATTCTTTGAAGACCAGCGAGGATTGCAAGAGATTTAAGATAGTAGGAAAGATTTAATCTAGGTAGGATTGCATCTTTTTAAAGTTTAATCCTTCTACCTTACTTAACTTTGTTTCTTGTACTAAAATTATATCCGAATCAAATAATTTAAGGTTTTTTTTAGTAACCTTTTTTTGCTAGGGGCATTTAAGCCCCTAGCGTTCATGTAGTAATCCTCATGGCTCCTTTGGAAGGCTCTTCCCCTTCCCATTATTAAGTAAATGATCTATCTTCTGCTATTCCCTGCCGAGTCCATCTACTTCCCTAAGTTCCTTCAAAGACCTGTTATAATTCTTTATAATAACTGAGAGGGGGGGGGGGGGGGGGGGGGGGTGAATCAGTTATCCAAGGTCCAATGCCACTTTTTCTCCAAATCCTTAATGGCACATAATTGAAACTATCATGCATGCAATTTGAACATTTAAATAACTATAAAAAGTAAACATGCTTCACACCATAACACTAAGAATTTGATAACCCAAAAACCCTCCAGGAATAAGAAGGTAAAACTGGAGTGGGGATGATACCCACAAAATAACTATGCAATTGATTTCAACCACTTCTGATGGTCTGCCTTGTTAAAAGCCTGCCTTGTTAAAGGCTACAACACATTGTTAAATGTGACCTTGTTAGAGGATTTCACCATACTTTTAGGAATAGGCCTGGTTAAAGGACTTTGGAACATTCACTTGGAATGTCACCTTGTTGAAGGATTTACAACATGGCTATTAAACCAACCTAAGTCCATAGGATTTATTTTAACTGTTACAATTGCTTGAGAGTAACAATAATGACTTTTGATCTGATACAACTTACAACATATCTTGCTGATTACAGATCACACTTCAGTTCAATCCTTTGCTTGGCTTTAATCACTACAGCTCTGTAAGCTTGTCATCTCAAGCTTTGTCACCTTGAGTCTTCTTACTCATCATACCAATGCAATCATATCTATGGTCACCTATTGAAGCAGAGTATTTGTGCTCTCTTCCATCTTAGCACCTTCTTCAACACTTCATGCTTTCATGCTCGACCACCTCACACTTGCTTCATGACCTTATGACTTCTTAAATAGAAATCTAGAATACCTTTCCCGCTCGATTCTCCCTCTCCAACTTTATGGTTTCAATAGATTAGGTAAGATACGATGTCTCTATCCCATATCTTGCTCTTATCTAGAAACTTCGTCTAGAATCCAATTATATTCGTAAAAAATGTTTTACATAGTTTTCTATGCCACCAGCTCATCATTCTTATCTTCTATCTTATTCATAGAATTCTAGATAAGTGATAACCACCATGTCAGCTTAGATCTGGCGAATCTTTGATTTTCAAAATAATGTAGCAACTCGACATTATTGATTTACTGATGCTCGGCACCTGAAGAAATTTTGTAAAACTCAGCTCTTGAAATTCACTCGGCACTTCAATATCACTTGGCACTTATATCTTGCTCAGCACTTGAAAACTTACTCGACACCTATTTCTTTTCTGCTACTCGACACCTGATCTTCACTCGGCACCTGCAGACTGCTCAACACCTGAAGACCACTTGGCACACACTAAGTTGAACTTTGCTCGGCTTCAACTGAGAATCTGTTTGGCACTAACTAGCTTGCTCGGCTCTTGATATTTGATATGTCTTGGTGTGTCCATCCTCTGTGTCTTAGAGTATGTCATCAATACACTATTTCATCAATGACTTAGCTATTCCTTATACTTCATTACAACATCATAACTTCAACCTTTCTCTAGGTACGTTAGCTATATCTTTTTGATTGCCACCTCCTTGTCAATCAACCAACTTATAGTATTTGGATCACTAAAGAAATTGTCATTCCTGCAAGTAGCAAGTTTGACATCAATGACAAAATAATGATTGAAAACATTCTTTAACTAGTTCCATTACTCTTCATTCATGAGTTTTTCAATCATTTCCAACAAGACCTTCTGCCTCTTTTAACTTTCACTCTTCCATATTTGGGTGATCTTAGTCCTTCTTGATTCATCTATATCCCTAGATATTCCATGTTATTCTAAGAACTAAATATTTTCTCACAGACCTTTCCCTCCATTTCATCAACTTCCAGTTCTCTAATGATTTGGTCTATTATGCTTGGCTAATCTCTTTCTTTTGAATACAGGTCTTTTTTGTTAATCTTAGCAGTCCCCTTGCCTTCTTGCTTTACATCCCTTGCATATTCTTTTGATTGAATTTGACTTTTGTTGTTATCCTCATCCTTAATCTTCTGTAAATCACACCTTAGATATTTGTAAGTGTAGTTGTTGTCACCAAGTTTAACAATTCTCTGCATCAATTCCTCCTTCTGAGCTTCTGTGCTATTATCAATGTTCTCAAGACAAAATACTTGAACTAGTTCCTCAGTTAGCTACTCAAGAAACTCATCTTTTGATCTTTGAATTGCCACTTCTAGGTCCAAAGCACTATCCTTATTAAGGAAATTCTGGAGCTCGTTTGCCAGGGTTCTTTGTGTTGCCTCTGTATTGTGGTCCTCAACATTCTAGTTGTCATCTGGAGTAAATGTTGACCCACCATATTTTATTGGGGTTTGCCAAAACTTAGATCTATTGCATACCTCTTTGACTAGAGTTATGTTTCTATCTTCTAAAACTCGTAACTAACATTGCTCCCTTTTGAAATCTTTCTCTGGATCTTTGTGATTTTCTCCATTACTTGGACTTAATTCAAATAATGAGTTCTCAATATCTTCTATGTTCTTTTGACCAATCATCCCTTCTTCTTTGGATTGTTGAAGAGACATTTCCTTTGATTCTGGAGTTACCTTGCCTGTACCATTAAGGTCATTGTCCATTAATGCCCTACATAGTGGAGTTTTTGAGTCTTTTTGCTTAAATCTTAGCAAATTCCTTCCCCTCTCATTGGATTTAGACTGATTTTGAGCACTTTACAAATTAATCTCACAATCTCCTAAACCTTTAATCTCTTTTGAATACCTAATCTACTATGTATTACTCTTTTGTTTTCTTTCCTTCTTTTCGACCGCTATTTTGTTTTTGATTTGTTCTTTTGAGTCGTGTCTAGATTCTTCTTAGATTCCACCACTATGATTGATTTGAGTCTTGTTTTGACTTCTGGAATAATCTTATTATTCTCCATGATATTCCTTTCATCCTACAGATGCTCGGTTAGACTTTCCTCTTCCTAACTATACTGTGAAGATGTCTCTTGAACTACCGAACTTAACCTCAATTTCTTTTTCTGAATTTTGATCTATAGGAACTTGCTAAGAAAATATGACGTAAGTAGCAGGATTCTAAATTTGATTTTCTTGATATCATCAAACTTAATGATTTTTGATATTTCCCCTTCAAAAGTTTGAAGATTTATGTCATAGGATGCTTTGTTGGTTATAATCTTCCTATGAGTTTGAACTAGTTGATTAAGCTTGGTTTTGATTAGCAGTTTCACATTATTACAATACTGAAATGAGGAATCAATGCCTATCAGATCTCCCAATGCAGACCCTAATGACCTAAGAATCTTGATTTGGATTAGCTCTGGTGGTAAAGACTGAATGCTGTACAACCTAGGCCACATAATATCTATCCCCTCTATTCTAAAATTCAGACTCCATTCTACAAAATTAACCGAGTACCCATTGAAAAACATTAAAAAAAAAACTCTTCTTTGATGGATTCATCCATACATCTCAAATAAAGGATTCTTTCCAAAAAGTGAGAGATACTTACCTATTCTTCGTAGTTATCTTCTAACCAGTAAGCAAGTAGAGCAAGATCTTTCTTTGGGAAATTCCATATCGCAAAAACTCCAACTCTTTGACATTCATTTCATAATTCTTCAATTTTTGCATTGGAGATGCAGATGGGTATATCAGCAATTTTGGGACTCTCTTGAGAATCTAGGGCACCACTAGGGTTTTGAGAAACTCTGGAAACCTCGACCATAGACCGATGGTGGGGGAAAAATAAGAGCGCCTATAAGTTTTAACAGGAGATTCATTAGGTTTAACCCTACTAGAATGTAGAGGCACAAGAGTCGCTACTAGATCTAATCCTACTATGAGAGGTGGGGTTTTGAATTTGAAAGGCTGAGCGTAGTTAGTGAGGTTAAAAACTTTAAATTGATTGTCTAACTTCTCGATTGTGAAGATAGGCTGAGCTCGCAGACTACTTGAGGAAACTGGATTAATGAGATAGGATTCAGCTTGAGCATTATCCGAAGTTGTATGCTAGGATAGTTCTTCAAGATCCTCTAGCTTCTCCAAAATTGAGAAGCTATTCTTCATTTGAACTTTGAAGTCAGTATATCTCTGTTGCTTGGATGAAGGCCTAGATTTAATGTGATTTTTCAGTTTCATCCATGAGTTTTTGCCTATGCCCTACCATGATCTAGGATTATTTCATTTACCAAAAGCCTACTCTGCCTTTTTTCGCTTGAAAACTATAATTCATCATTTTAAAAAAAAATTTATTATCTTTATTCAGATTGATAATCATACAAAAATAGAGTATATCATTTATTATTTTAGTATAGTTATTTTATAATAATTAGTTTTTAATCCAAATTTTTACTTGATGACAAATCAAAATAAATTAAAAAATTTAATATATGACTTCAAACATTAAAAACACTTCAAATTCTTAAAAAAAGATGTCCTAATTTTTTTTATACTTACTAATAAATTATTAAAACTTCAACGAAATATTTTTGTTCTTTAAAAGACTTAAAAATAAATAAATTATCAAGTAATTTTATATATTTTTTTAACCATTCAAATATTGAAATAAAAAATGTCTCCTTTCACTAAATGAAACAATGAAAATATTTATTTGTTATCAAGTAATTTTTTATTCTTTTAACCATTCAAATATTGAAATAAAAAATCTCTCCTTTCTAAAACAATAAAAATATTTATATGATACTAATTTACTTTTCATTTTGCATATTTGAAATACACAAAATTATCTAGCACAAAAAAGAAACTTATTTATTTTCCCCTTGTCAGTGAAGGACAGTACAATCTAGACATGGGCATAGAGACGAGAAGTGGTTTGGTGCAAATATGTTGCGCTGTAGCTGGTGCCCATAGAGACGGGCAATGTTTTGGTGCAAATATGTTGCACTATAGCCGGTGCCTTAAAGTTAAAGGTGATGTTTTAAAGTTTTAAAATGATCAATCCCTTTCCAACATCCACTCTCATACCAAGTCAAGCCCATGGTGAATACTCACGCACACATGGCAAGGATGATGTTAGCACATGGAAGAGTAATGGAGTGCTTGGTTAAGGGTTTATAGGTGAGAGCTTTTTGGAGGGGAAAGGTGGTCATACTATAGATATTTTTGAATGTTGATTCTTTTTTTTCTATTTCAATTTTTATTAAATTATTTAATTTATTTACAAGACATCTTTAGAGAATATTCTCTATTACAAATTAGAATTAGAAATCTTCCCATACACTTTCTAGAGAGCATTTTGGCTCTCTCAAATAGATGAAAATTATACGTTTTCCTTTCTCCTTCAAAGTACTAGGTTTCCTCATAGGAATTTTATAATGGCATAGTGTGTTAATGTTTGGTCATTTTATTGAGTGGATTGTAATTAAAATATGGATATAAATTGTTTTGTATCCAAGTTAGGAGTGATTTTAGGTAGTTTACAAACAATGCAATGTAAGGTAAAATCCATTGATTTAATAAAACTTATAGAAGCTAAGGTTTTAAGGTGCAACTAAGATGAATGTATCTAAATTGAACATTGACTATATCTCATGATCTTAAGGATTAATTATTGCATATATAGATTAAGTAATTCATACATGCACATCCTATAACATGAAATCTTGAATACAATAAATTAGATCTAAGATTTCGCGGAGAAAGTAAAGAGTTTTCAACTTGAACTTTTTGCAAAGCAATATATTTGAAAGTAAGATATGATTTACAATCTAATAACACTTGATCACATAAATTTCTTATTTCATACAGTAACTAAATTTCTATTTATCATTATTAAAGTTACAACATTTAATCCATTGCTTTCATATTTATTTTCAACATGAATTACAATACAATAGGTGGTATTACAATAGAGAAATCTCCAATACAATGACATCAAGGACACCATTAGTTCCCCAAAATTGGGTTACCCCATCATGAGGACCTATCCAAGTAATCTTAAAAATATAAAGAACAACCATGGAGAGCTCACCTCCCATCCTAGGCCCCAAAAGGCCACCTATCGAGCTAGGAGAAACAGTAACCAACCAAGTGTCATTTAGAAACCAAACACAATGACATAACTCAACATATGATTCCCATCCAAGGTATGCACAATAGGTTACATAATGAACCTATGACTAGGGAGAAAGTGGATTTTGTCTAGGTCATTGCATTAGATTATTTGGGTTAATGAATTACGTCCCCAAATTGCTTGTTTCTTAAGCTTATGAATTTTTTTTGTGATATTGATGTATATCATAATGTTACATTGCATGGAAAATAATTAGTGAAAATGTAGTTATACATATGCATGAGCTCATTAATGGTACAATATCTTATGTGTGTGAGTGTGTTTGCTAATGACGCTAGTAAGATGTATTCCTTAGCATTGTGTAGCAATTAATCCATCTTGTGTGGCATCACATGTAGTGTGATTTGGTTGATGCCTTATTTTATTTGGCTGGTAGAAGTTTCCACATGTTGTTTGGGCTAGTATTGGTTTTCATTGTTTTCCTTTCTTGGACTAGTCATCACAATTTATCTATCTTTCTCCTACGACAATTTTCACCTTGACTTATTGTTTAACTATACACATTTTTTAGATTTACTATTAGAATTAATAATTCCCCCACTTAAAAGCTTTCATTATGTTTCACAGTGACCATTCTAAATATCTTTTACTATTGCCCAGTTGTGTGTTATGACTCTATCATGTCTATTTTGGACCACTAATAGGATGTACAAAGGATAACATTGTAGAAAACATACTGGCATGTGTGTTAATGGATATAAAGTTGTAAAGAAATGTTGTTTGGTTCAATGCTAATAAATGTAGTGTTTTTACGAAAGAGAAAGAAAGTTGATTCAACCACATGCTTATTAAATGGTTATTTATTTTTACTGCTTGCTTTGAAAAATCTTTTAGCTAAATTGTTCTTAACTTTTTGTAAGATGGGTGAATTAATGCTGGTTGTCTTAAATGGGAGTATATGGCTTAAGAATGTTATTTTACTCTCTTACCTAGATCTATTGTAGGTCTTAGCATTCCTCCTCTTCTATAGTTCGAAGCATTTTGTTGTTGCATTCTTTGACAACTAGGATTCTAAGTGTTTTACCTTGCCTTGTACTGCTGAGTTGTGGCTAGATGAGGTTTTGGTGTATTATTGGATTTTGTTTGGGCACTTGGGGTACTTGGTCTTTATTCTTGGATTACAACCTTATAGGAGTAAGCCTAGTCTTTTGGGGGGGGGGGGATGATGTGGTGCCTCTCCTGTTTGATTTCTATAAGTCATCATGATGGATGCAATCTTGATGATCTTTCTTTGTCAGTGATAATGATTAGGACCCATGAGTGGTCTACATCCTTGGGGTTATTTGAATACTATTGCTTTAGTTGGTTGCTAATGCTTATGCTTGATTGATGAGATTATGGTTCTAGATCATCGATGGATATTGTTGGATTTATTGTGATGTGCTTATGCGACAAATATTTACATCATTCTTGCAATACAATTTTATTATAGTGCAAATAAATTATTTGAATAGATAATTTAATGGAATTAATTAAATAATTATTTACGTGATTTCACACACTGTTGCTTCGACTATCTTATTATCATGCATCTAAACTTGATCAGGTTGTTTATTGTAAATGACTTATATCATTGGTAGTGGCACATGGAGTTAGTGATTTGACTGTCCATACTAAGCCAATATCATCCTTGTATGGGCAACATATCTTGTTAATTAAATAATAAACTCTTTGATTAATTGATATATCTATATTCATTATGCATTTTTGATTAGAACTATGAGAATGTCTATGCATTTAGGAATCCACAATGATTGTGGAATTTATTTAATTATTACAATTTAATAGTTTCAGTGGAATTTTATATTTGATTTAATTTATTTTAATTTACTGACTAATTGACGTAGTTGAATTCCAATTCAATTGAAATTGATAGATTTATTTGAGTTAAGGGAGCCAATTAGATTATTTGATTTAAATAATCTAATTTAAATTTCACTTTGTAAAAAGTGGTTATATTGGCTAAAAGTGAGTTATATTCTCACTTCTCATGTTGAAAATTCAGGATTTTCGAGAAAATACTCCAAAACCCTCTTGTAAGAAATTGGAATTTTGTTCACTGTGAGAGCTATGCTCGTGGGATCATCATGAGGATAGGCTTGTTGGATTCAGAGCATGAAACACCTTCTTTGCTAAGTGTTTCATCACTGCTGGTGGTCCCATTATTTTTGTGGTGTCCATCCTTCTTTTAGCCCTTTTGGTTGCGAGGTAGGGGTCTCTCATTTTATTGTTTTGGCTTTATTTTAATTCTAGTTTTTTATAGTTATTTGATTGGAGGTTGAGAACTAGTGTTGATGCAATGGAAGGCAAGAGAATCCCCAAAGGAGATGTCCTAGCCCCCAACACCAAAACCACACATTGGAAACACAACACAAAACAAGAATAATGCAGGATCTAATACCAAATCACAACTCTTTATTCATAGATATAACTAATTACATGCAATATGCCCGGCTATAAGGCCTTCCGGGTTAGGGCCAACAACTAACAATAATTACAAAAATTAGTTTTGCAAGATCCACAAGATCCAACTTACAAATCCAATCCTAGCTAGCCCAAATGCACAATTGGATAAGAACCCCAAGAAGAATCCACACTTGTACCTGTAGGTCCACTAAGAGATCCTCTAGTTCTCAAGCCGTAGCCCTAGCTCTTCAAAATTTGCATCTACTTCTTCCCCAAAAACTTCACACTAAAAGACTCAACAAGACCCTTATTTATACTTGCCAAAATGGCTTACAGAACATTCTAGAATATACAAAATAGGAAGGTTGACCCAAAAATGGCCAAGACACATCCCAAGAAAAGATCTTAACATAAATATCGCGATCAAAATAAGTCTTGCAAGTTAGCTCATAGAAATCACGTCCAAATGTTGACACTCGGGATACACAGGAAAACTCGGTGCATGAAGAATCACTCGGCATACACTCGGTAACTCGATACATGAAGAGTCACTTGGCA
The DNA here is from genome assembly GCA_028749045.1 of Cupressus sempervirens. Taxonomy (NCBI): domain Eukaryota; kingdom Viridiplantae; phylum Streptophyta; class Pinopsida; order Cupressales; family Cupressaceae; genus Cupressus; species Cupressus sempervirens. The sequence goes on along the minus strand of CM053792.1, from coordinate 771,383,094 downwards.
TACACTAGGGAACTCGATAGCAACTGGAATTTGGTAGCAACTGGCACTCGATAGTAACTGGAACTCGATAGCAATTGAAACTCGGTAACAACTAGAAACTGGAACTCAATACTAACTGGAAATTGGAACTTGGTAATAACTGTCACTCAACAATAACTAGAACTTAGTAATAACTATCACTTAGCAGTAACTGGAACTTAGTAACAACTGGCATAATGAACAAAAGTGTGTAGGATTACAAGGAAAACCCAGGATGCTCCTGCATTAGACAGCTGGAAGAACATCTTTTGGGATTCAATAGATAAATCCCAAATTGGTTCTTCACATACATATCCTCCAAATCTTCAACTTGTACACTCTTTCCCTTGTTCTTCTTCTACTTCTTCTCATCCATCTGAGGTGTGCTACAAGTCTGCTTTTCATACTGATCTCCAACCTTCTCAAGATCTGCTAACTCAACTCGGCTACCAATACTCAGGTTCTTACTTCCAAGCTCTTTATTTTGCAAAGGAATTAGGGAAAACTTCATGCCACTTTTCTCAACAGTAAACACATTCTTGACATAATCATGCATAGCCTTGCAATCATACTACCAAGGTCTACCAAGCAACACATGACAACTGCTCATGTCCACAATGTCACACAACACTTTATCCTTAGACTACCCAATCTAGAAATCAACAAGGCATTGCTCCCTCTAAAGCATGTTCACCTTGCAACCAACCAATCCTATAAGGATAAGAATGTCTCATTCTCTTCAAACCAAGTTTCTAAACCATCTCTTCAGCAACAAGGTTATCAGTACTACCACTATCCACAATCACTTTGCAGACTTTACCACCTGACTTACAACAAGTCTTGAACAAACTAGTTCTCTAACAATAATCCAATGTCCTCTCACCAACTAGTACTCGTCGAGCCAACAAACTCTCTCCTTGCTCCGGCTGACTGCCTTAGACTTCAACCTCATTCACAACAACATCTGTCCTACCAATTAGACATTCAAAAGATCTATGCCCTTCTTGACCACACTTAAAAAAATTACCTCTGAACCCACCTCCACCTATCCTCTTTTTCTATTCAATAGGTTTTGGTTCACCTTCTTCTTTTGGTTTAGCTTGTGTTGAACTATCCTACTTCTCCTTCCCTTGGGAACTACCTTGATTCTTCCTCTTCAACTTTTCCTCTGCCCCCAAAGCATACTGATAAGCATCCTCAATTGAAGAAATATTCAGCATACCCACCTCATCTTGAATATTAAATCTCAAACCATTAATATAATGTGCTACCTTCTCTTTTGACAATTCTCTATGACTAGACTGAATAGTCAATTTGTAGAACTCCTCTGTATAATCTTTCACAGTCATATCCTTCTATTTTAGATTCTATAACCTCTTAAACAACTCAAGTTCATAATCAACATGAATGAACTTAGCCTTCAACTTAGTAACCATCAATTTCCATTTAGTGATCTTCATTTCACCTTCCTCTTCTCCATCTCTTTGTAGTTCCTTCCACCAAAGAGCAGCATGTCCCTTCAACTTTTTTTGTGCCAACCTCACTCTAAGTGGATCCTTAATATCCTCAAGCTCAAAGTAGTCTTCTAATTGACCAATCCAATCAATCAGGTCTTCAAGATTCAAAATACCTGAGAAATTAGAAACCTCCATCTTGTGCTTCAACTTCAACTAGGATCTAGGTCTACCAGCCCTATTTCCCATAGGTCTCTCCACATTATCAATTCTATCCTCACCACTAGATCCAGTAGCTTCAAAGTCTTCAACAACTTCCTCATAACTTCCTTTAGTACCCACATGCCCAGGTACACCACCTAAAGCACTTACAATTTCAGCAATCATGTCACTCTTCATCACTGCAATCTTAGATCTGAACTTTGCTCTCATCTTCTCTGAGATCCATTCTTCTACAACATCACTAAGATCAACAATTGCCTTGGGATCCAATCTTCTTAGAGGCATCTTCCAAAAATTTAGCAAACCCTAAGTAACAAATCCACCAACCAAAAGATCAATCAGTTGCAAGATCAACCTTTGTTAACCGAAGTCTTGGTGCAAACTGCCTCAGCTTCGGTGATCTATCTACACACTCAGGAACAACCTTTGCTCTGATACCACCTGATGCAGTGCAAGGTAGGAGAATCCCCAAAGGAGATGTCCTAGCCCCCAACACCAAAACCACACAGTAGAAACACAACACAAAACAAGAATAATGCAGGATCTAATACCAAATCATAACTCTTTATTCATAGATATAATTGATTACATGCAATATGCCCAGTTATAAGACCTTCTATGTTAGGGCCAACTACAAACAACAATTACAAAAATTAGTTTTGCAAGATCCATAAGATCCAACTTACAAATCCAATCCTAGCTAGCCTAGATACACAATTGGATAAGAATCCCAAGAAGAATCCACACTTGTACCCACAGGTCCACCAAGAGATCCTCTAGTTCTCAAGCTGCAGCCCTAGCTCTTCAAAATTTGCATCTACTTCTTCCCCAAAAACTTCACACTAAAAGACTCAACAAGACCCTTATTTATACTTGCCAAAATGACTTACAGAACATTCTAGAATATACAAAATAGGAAGGCTGACCCAAAAATGTCCAGGACACATCCCAAGAAAAGATTTTAACATAAATATCATGATCAAAATAAGTCCTGCAAGTCAGCTCATAGAAATCATGTCCAAATGCTGACACTCGGCATACACTAGAAAACTTGGTGCAGGAAGAATCACTTAGCATACACTGGGTAACTCGGCACATTAAGAGTCACTTGGCATACATTGGGGAACTTGGTAGCAATTGAAACTCGGTAGCAACTGGCACTCAACAATAACTAGAACTTGGTAGCAACTGGAGCTCGATAACAACTAGAAACTAGAACTCGGTACTAACTAGAAACTGGAACTCGATAATAATTGTCACTCGACAGTAACTGGAACTCGGTAATAACTATCACTCAATAGTAACTAGAACTCAGTAATAACTAGCAGAATGAAAAAAAGTATGTAGGATTACAAGGAAAACCCAGGATGCTCCTGCATCAAGTGTTCCCCTCCATTTTAGTATGCTAGTTCTACCTAGTTGGGCAGGTATAATTTTTTTAGTGTTTTTGAGGGTTTTAGTTTGAATTTTTGAGGTGTTATGTTGGCTAATTTTGTATAGGAGCTTAAAAATTGGTTTTTATTTGATTTTTGGGAGTTTTGCAACCATTTTGATTATGGTTTTTAGTTTCATCTATTTTTGACAATGTTAATTTTTGAACAATTTTCATATTGCCTCATTTTGCATGCCACCCAATTTTCTTGGGTATTTCTTGGCATTTGTCATGGTCATGGATTTGGAATGTTTTTTAGGTTTCTAATCTTACCATAATTTTACTTTACCATCATTGGGATTTGTGTAGAATCCATACTCCTGAATTTAGGCTGGTTGAGTGAGTTCATGATCTTTGGTGTTTTGTTGTCTCATTGGGATTCATGTTGAATTTGTACTCCCACATATATGTTAGTTTAGTAAGATTATTACTAGTATCAGTTTTTTCATTTTTGATATCCAACCCTCACATTGGTAATATGTGATTACATTTGTGAAGACAGGTATGCCCACACATGAGCACGTGTGCATGTGTATGAGGGGATCTTGTAAGACCCAAACTCTCAAATATAGGCAAGTTGAGTGATTGTTTATTTGGGCATTGGGTTGGGAACTTGCATTACCTTTGGGAACTCATTATGTGATGAGAATGTGTATTTAGGGTAGGCAGAGTCACTTCTCTTGTGTACCTAGGTGTATATTTTGAAAAGGTAGCATGAATAAGTTCTAACAAGTGATAACTAAATTAATAATTAGGTAATAAAAATTAATGATAAGATAATTGAACACCTATACAATTGATCTGAGAGTGTGTTCCTATGTGATTCATCTGAGGGCATGGTGTGATTATTTCTTGAGGGATTTGTTCCACACTGCTGTGATGGTTTCTTGAGGGATTCATTTTGCACCAAATATAGCTTGGGCTTTTTGATGCCAAGCAACTTACACTCCACTTGAGTCCCTACATAGTGAGGGGTAGCTTTAGTGGTGAATATTCATGAAATGGTAAATTTCACTCATCGAGGACCTTGAATTTGGCCAAAAATATTGCACTTTCAGGGTGGCCATGTCACCCACATTGTATGAAAATTGGGTCCCATGCTTAGCCCAATGCTTAATAACAATACATAATTATTTTTATTTTGGTGATGACTTTTCCAATGTAATATAATATTTCCACATGATAAATTAAATATTTTCACCTACAATTTCCAAGGCATGTCTTATTTGATGGTCACATTTGCCAATCTATGGTAAAACTTTAAGTCAGGTTACATGTAAAGTACATAGACTTGACAAGTGTCTCTATTTAGAAGACTTTTCAAGGAATTTTTTTATCCTTCTAATCTTTGGCCAGAAATAGATTTTATTGTGGACAAGTGTCATAATTTTGGAAACTTTCTCTGAAACTTGGTGTTCTTTAACAATTTTAGCCTGACATAAGATTTATACCATTGATTTAGGATCATCTAATAGTTATTGAAAAGGATTATTGTATTTTGGATGATATAAAATTATGGTTTTTAGGTATTTGTACTTTTTGTCATGATTTTCTAAAATAATTAAAAATTTACCAAGGTTTTACATTTTTTATTTGCAAAGGGGGGTTTCTTAAAGTTATCCCTATACATAGTTATCCTTAGTGGATTTGACTAGTGACCCAATGTATTGCATTGTCTTCATGATCATATAGATGTTGTTATCATGTTCTTAATTGGCATGCATGTTAGCCATGGATGATTGTCTTATATGATTGTGTTCATGTCATTTTATCCATGAGCATAGTGGGTGTGAACATATGGGTACCATGTGGTTGGGAGGCATAGTTGCCTTTACCATTTCAGGGGACTGGTGTACAAAGATGGTCTACTTCTAGTTCAAGGCCGGTGGTAGATATTCACTTGGTACTTCAATGTATCTGAAGTATGTTCTCTTGTGATTTATGTTTTACTTTGAATGCATTTGATTTTATGTTTACATGATGTTTAGTATATTACTTGATGCATTCCTTTATCATGATGTTGTAACATGTTTCTTAATTGAGACTTCTTACCACTACTTTGGATTAGTGGTTCTATTGGTAGATTAACATGTTGGATGTACTTATTCTTATGATGTTAATTGATGGTTATTGGTAAGAAAGATCTCATGAGACAATGCCAACAATCTTGTTGAAAAATTGAGATTCATGCTTGGGGGTATGGTTAGGATCCTTAAGATCTCATGATTCCATTATGGCAGGGAGGAAACAAGCATGATTGCATTGAGTTGGTTATTTCACATGTGTATTCTTCCTTTTCCATTGCAATGTTGCTTATGATCATTTTGTGGATTGATGTTGTTGATCAAATTGATGTATGGTATTGCAATGTATATTTTAGTTTCATTCAAGTTCTTAGATCTACTTTTATGCTCTCAATTCATCATTCCTCAAATTGCATGGATTTGGTACTCTCTGGTGTGGAGGTTTCAATGTTTTTACTTATTTCTTCTTGCTTTGTTTTTGTGTTGTTAGCTTTTGTTGCATTGGAAGAGCCATCTTTCACTCGAGTATGTATTCCCTCATGTAAGCATGTATTCTTTATCATGATTATGTGCTCCCATGTGAGGAAAGATAAAATCTTGCTAGTGTATTATGGGGAAACTCGTGTGGCTCATAGGGAATACTCACAGTAGAAAGAATCCTGCCTCGCGTGAGAATCTTGGCTATTTTATCACATGGAAAATAGTGAGTGTTTGCACGCACATTGAGAAGGTTTGAATTATAGTTTTGATTACCCTTTTCAGTCTTGCATCTTCCCATATTATAACAGATTAGCTATAAGGTGTATAAATATAACGTTCAAATATCTTAAGATATATTTTAATATATGCAATGATTTAGTTAAGAAAATTTCTAGCTCTCCATGAGTTAAGATAAAGATTCTAGAAATTTTTAGGGCTTCACGGTTTCAGACTTAGTCAATTTTCAGGGCTTTAGGATTTTAGACTTAGTCAAATTTGAGGGCTTCAGGATTTTAGACTTAGCCAAATTTTAGGAGTCAACATTTTCCTTATAGCATGGTGTCCAATAGATGAGTGGTTGTAACCTTGAACCCTTGTCTTGTGCATGACCATTTGAGGGTCTTTGCTCGCAATTATTGATTATGATATGGTTATTTGGGAATGGAATTGTAAGTTTAACCCTGCTAAGAACTTTTACTTTGGGCTTAAAAAGAACATCTATTTTGGGTATTCTCATGAGTTGTGTGATCTTTGGTTTGTAAGTTATGATTTAGTGCTTGGAAATCTTTGGAAGTGTTTTTAAGACTTAAACTGATGTAGGTGGACATGTGATTTTAACCATGTTTTTCCATTTTATTATCTTGATTAGATGTTTTATTCTTGCACTTGGTTACTTTATGTTGTTGTTAAGTAGCTTATCTTAAGAAAAAAATATTTAGTGCATGTTTTATCATTGTATTCCAAGGATCTTTAGGTAGGGAATTACATCTGATATTAGAGCCAATGTTCAAACATTGGGAAATTTTTGTATATGTTATCCACATGGTTGATATGGTGGTTATGTGAGTGTGAGTGTCTCCTTGTGAGCTTGTGATTTCTTGTTGTTTGGGTACCTACTTGGGATGAACTTTCTTATCTAGTAGATGTGACTCGAGTAATGTGAGGAGAAGGAAGTGAGTCTTTCCTTGTTGTGTAGATGGAATCGATGTGCCTTATCATAGTTGGTTTCTTGTATGACCCTATTAGACAAAGCTCCTGATTGGTATCCATTTGTTGGCTTTGAGTACCTCTTGTGTTGCTCCTTGTGGAGTAAGGAGCATTTTTTCCTTAGGTTATCCTATTTAAAGTAAAGAAATGAAATGTATTTGAAATTGATTATAGTAATGAAATAGTTCTTTTTTGTTAGAATAAATGAGTTTATATTGTGAAATAATTGAAAAGGAAGTAGTCATTAGATTATTTGGGTTAATGACTTATGTCCCCAAATTGCTTGTTTCTTAAGCTTATGAAAAGTTGTAGTGATATTGCCGCATATCATAATGTCACATTGCATGGAAAAAAATTAGGGAAAATGTAATTATACATATGCATGAGGTCATTGATGGTATAATGTCTAATGTGCGTGAGTGTGTTCTCTAATGATGCTAGGAAGATGTATTCCTTAGCACTGTGTGGCAATTAATCCCTTTTGTGTGACTATTCTTAGTCATCCAATGTAATGTGATTTGGTTGATACCTTATTTTATTTGGCTAGTGGATTTTTCCACATTTTGTTTGGGCTAGCATTGGTTTTCAATATTTTTATTTCTTGGATTAGTCATCAAATTTCTCTATCTTCCTCTTGTGACAATTGTCGCCTTGATTATTGTTGAACTATGCACATTTTTAAGATTTACTATTAGAATTGATAATTCCCCCACTTGGGATTTTTCATTTTTTTATATGGTGACTATTCTAAATGTCTTTTATTGTTGCCCAGTTATGTGCTGTGACTCTAACATGTCCATTTCAGACCATTGATAGTATGTAGATAGGATAAAATTGCAGAGAACATACTAGTCTATGTGTTAATAGATATAAAGTTGTAATAAAAATTTTGTTTAGTTCAATGGTGATAGATGTCATATTTTTATGAAAGAGAAATAAATTGATTAAATCACATTCTTATTAAATGGTTATTTATTCTTAGTGCTTTCTTTGAAATTTGTTTTGGCTTAGTTGTTCTTAATTTCTTGTAAGATGGCTGAATTAATGTTGGCTATATTAAATGAGAGTATACGGCTTGAAAATGTTCTTTTACTTTCTTACCTAGATCTATGGTGTGTCTTAGCATCCCTCCTCTTGTGCAACTTTGAGCATTTTTTTGTTGCATTCCTTGATAGCTAGGATTCTGATTTTTTTTGCCTTGCCATGGACTATTGAGTTGTGGCTAGATGATGTTTTATTGTATTATTGGATCATTTTGTTTTTGCACTTGGGGTTCTTGGTCTTTATTATTCGATTGCAGGCTTCCACGTGTAAGCCTTGTCTTTGGAGGGGATGGTGTAGTGATTTGATTCATGTAAGTCATCTTGATGATCTTTCTTTGTAAGTGATAATGATTGGGACTCGCAAGTGGTCTACACCCTTGCGGTGATTTGAATATTACTACTTTAGCTAGTTGTTTATGCTTATGCTTGATTGATGAGATTATGGTTCTAGATCTTCAATGGATATTCTTGGATTTATTGTGATGTGCTTGTGCTACAAATATTTATATCATTCTTGCAATAAACTCTTATTATGGTGTGAATAATTGATTTGAATAGATTATTTTAATGAAATTAATTAAATGATTGTTTACACAATTTCACATACTGTTGTTTCAACTATATTATTGTCATGCATCTACACTTGATCAGTTTATTTATTGTGCAAGACTTATATCCCTGGTGGTGGCACATGGAGTTAGTGATTTGATTGTTCATATTGAGCCAATGTCATCCCTGTATGGGAGACATATCTTGTTAATTAAAATAATAAACTCTCGAGTTAATTGGTAAATTCACATTCATTTTGGATTTGTGATTAGACATGTGAGTGTGTCTGTGCATTTAGGAATCTGTAGTGGTTGTGGAAGTGATGTAAGTATTGTGATTCAATAGTTTAAGGGGAATTTTATATTTGATTTAATTTATTTTAATATACTGGCTAATTGCTATAGTTGAATTCTAATTCAATTGGAAGTGCCAAATTTATTTGGTTTAAGGGATCTAATTAGATTATTTAATTTAATTAATCTAATTTATATTTTACTTTGTAATAAGTGCTAAGATTGGCTAAAAGTGAGTTTATTCTCACTTCTCATGTTGGAAATTCAGGATTTTGGAGCAAATCCTCAAAAACCCTCTTGTGAGAAATTGCAAATTTGTTTTTTGTGAGAGCTATGCTTGTGGGATCACCGCGAGGATAGGGTCATTGGATTTAGAGTGAGAAACTCTTTCTTTATCAAGCGTTTCATTACTATTGGCAGTCCCATTATTTTGTGGCCTCCATTCTTTTTTTAGACCCTTTGGCTGTGAGGTAGAGCTCTCTTGTTTTATTATTTTGGCTTTGTTTTATTTCCTATTTTTTATATTAATTTTATTGGAGGTTGAGAACTAATGTTCCCGTCCATTTTGGTATGCTATTTCTACTCGCTTAAGCAAGTATGACCATTTTAGTAATTTTAGGGGTTTTAGTTTAAAGTTTTGATATGTCATGTTGGCCATTTTCGCATACGATCTTAGAACTCAATTTTTATTTGATTTTTGGGAGTTTGGTAACCATTTGGATAATGGGTTTTAGTTTTGTCAATTTTAAACAATGTTGATTTTTGAGTAATTTTCACATTGCCTCATTTTGTGTACCACCTAGTTTTCTTGGGCATTTCTTCATATTTGTCTTGGTCATGGATTTATAATGTTTGTTAGGTTTTCAATTCAACCATAATTTTACTTTATTATCATTTGGATTCATGTAGAATCCATACTCCCAGATTGAGGTTGGTTGAGTGGGTTCATGATGTTTTGTGTTTTGTTGCCACACTGGGGCTAATGTTGAATATGCACTCCTAGATATAGGCTAGTTGAGTGAGATTACTACCCGTATCATTTTTTGTATTTCTCATATCCAACACTTTTATTGGTAATATGTGATTACATTTGTGAAGATGGTTGTGCCCACACATGAGAACATGTGTGTGCATATGAAGAGATCTTGCAAGACCCAAACTCCTAGATATAAGTTAGTTGAGGGATTGTTCATTTGGAGTTGGGTTGGAAACTTGCATTTCCTTTGCACACTCATTGTGTGATGAGAATGGGTATGTAGGGTAGGTGGTGGAGTGGCTTCTCTCATGTACCCTAGTGTATATTGGGTGATAAAAAATTATGATAAGATAAGAGAACAACTATATGGTTAAAATGAGGGTGTATGCTTCTAGGGTTGATCTGAGGGCATGGTGTGATGGCTTCTTGAGGGATTCATTTTACACTAGTGTGATGGTTTCTTGAGGGATTTGTTCTACACAAGATATAGCTCAGATTTTGATGAAAAGTGACTTACACTCACTTGAGTCCCTACATAGTTATCCTTAGTGGATCTGACTAGTGATTTGATGTACTACATTTTCTTCATGATCATATAGATTTTGGTATCATGTTCTTAATTGGTGTGTGCATTAGCTATGGATGATTGTATTATGTGATTATGGTCAGGTAATTATCTCCATGAGCATGGTGGGTGTGGGCCTATGGGTACCACATGGTTGGGAGGCATAGCTACCTTTACCACTGCTAGGGACTAGTGTACAAAGATGGTCTACTTCTAGTTTGAGGCCAGTGGTAGATATTCACTTGGTACTTTGGTGTATCCAAAGTAATTTCTCTTGTGATTTATGTTTTACTTTGAATGCATTTTGATATCATGTTTAGACAATGTTTAGTATGTTACTTGATGTATTCCTTTATCATGACGTTGTATCATATTTCTTACTTGATATTTCTTACCACTACTTTGGATTAATGATGCTATTGGTAGATTAACATGTTGGGTGTACTTCTTCTTACGATGTTAATGGATGGTTATTAGTAAGAAAGATCTCACGAGACAATGCCAAAAATCTTGTTGGGAAATTGAGATTCATTCTTGGGGGTATGGTTAAGATCCTTGATATCTCATGATGCCATTATGGTAGGGAGGAAATAAGCATGGTTCATTGAGTTGGTTATTTCACATGTGTGTGTTTCCTTTTTCATTGTGATGTTGTTCATGCTCATTTTGTGGATTGGTGTTGTTGATTAGATGAATGTATATTATTTCAATGTATATTTTATTTTCTTTTAAGTTCTTAGATCTACTTTTATGCTCCCAAGTGATCATTCCTCAAATTATGTGGATTTGTTACTCCTTGGTGTGGAGGTTTAATGTTTTTATGCATTTCTTCTTGCTTTGTTGTTGTGCTATTAGCTCTTTTTGCATGGGAAGAGCAGTCTCTCATGTGAGTATGTATTCTTTTGCTTGAGTATGTATTCCATCTTTCCAATATGCACTCCCTCGCATGTCATGATAAAGTCTTGTGTGTGTCTAATGGAGAAACTCACGCGGCTCGCAGAGAATACTCTCACTAGAGTGAATCCTGCCTCGTGTGAGCATCTTGGCTAATTTCTCACATGGAAAATAGTGTGTTTGCACACACTTCAAGAAGGTGTGAATTATAGTTTTGATTACTCTTTTGGGTTCTACATCTTTCCATATTAAAATAGATCAACTATATGATTTATAAAATATTTTATTTAAGTATAAGATTTCTTATACTAATGATATATTTTAATATATGTGATGATTCATTTGAGATAAGTTCTAGCCCTCCATGAGATAAGAAAAAGATTCTAGAAAATTTCAAGGCTTCAGGATTTTGGACTTAATCAAATTTTTGGGGCTCCAAGATTTTAGACTTAGTCAAATTTTAGGGCTTCAGGATTTCATACATAGTCAAATTTCAGGGCTTCAAAATTTTAGATGTAGTCAAATTTTAGGGCTTCATGATTTCAAATTTAGCCAAAGTTTAGGATTTAACATTTGTCTTTTAGCATGGTGTCTAGTAGATGAGTGGTTATAACCTTGATCCCTTGTCTTGTGCATGAATGTTTGAGGGTCTCTGCTTGTGATTCTTGATTATGATATGGTTAGTTGGAAATGGACTTGTATGTTTAACCATGCTAGGAACTTTTACTTTGGGCTTAAAAAGAAAATCTATTTTGGGTATACTCATTAGTTGTGTGATCTTTGGTTTGTATGTTATGATTTAGTGCTTGGAGATCTGTGGAAGTGTTTGTAAGACTTCACCTAATGGATATGTGAGTTTAACCATGTTTCCCCATATTATTAGCTTGATTAGATGTTTCATTCTTACACTTGGTTACTTTGTGATGTTGTTAAGTAACTTATCTTGAGAAAAAATAAAATTTGTGCATGTTTTATCCTTGTGTTCCAAGGATCTCCAGGTGGGGCATTACATTTGGTATTAGAGCCCATGTTCAAACATTGGGATCTCTATGTGTATGTTTCCCACATGGTTGATATTGTGATTGTGTGAGTGCAAGTTTCTCCTTGTGAGCTCATGATTTCTTGTTTTTTGGGTACCTACTTGGGATGAACATGCTTATCTAGTAGATGTGACTTGAGTAATGTGAGGAGAAGGAAGCAAGTACTTCCTTATTATTTATATTGAATTGATGTGCCTTAGCATGGTTGGTTTCTTGTGTAATCCTCTTAGATAGAAATGAAATGTATTTGAAATTACTTATAGTGATGAAATGGTTCCTATTTGTTGGAATAAATTAGTGTATATTGTGAAATCATTGAAAAGGAAGTAGTCATTGCATTATATTATTTGTGTTAATGACCCACATCCCCAAATTGCTTATTTCTTAAGCTTATGAAAAGTTGTAGTGATATTGTTGCATATCATAATGTTAAATTGCATGGAAAATAATTTAGGGACAATGTAGTTATGCATATGCATGAGTTCATTAATGGTATAACATCTGATGTGCATGAGTGTGTTCTCTAACAATGCTATAAAGATGTATTCCTTAGCATTGTGTGGTGATTAATCCCACTTGCGTGACTATTCTTAGTCGTCACATGTAATGTGATTTGGTTGATGCCTTATTGTTTTTGGCTAGTGGAACTTTCCACATGTTTGGACTAGGATTGGTTTTCAGTATTTTCCTTTCTTGGACTAGTCATCAAATTCTTGCTATCTTCATTTTGTGGCAATTGTCACCTTTACTTATTGTTGGACTATGCATATTTTTGAGATTTATTGTTGGAATTGATAATTACCTCACTTGGGATTTTTCATTGTAATTCATGGTGACTATTCTGAATGTCTTTTACTACTGTTCACTTGTGTGATATGACTCTATCACGTCCATTTTGGACCGCTGATAGTATATACAAGGGATAACATTGTAGAGAACATACTAGTTTATGTGTTAATAGATATAAAGGTGTAATGAACATGTTATTTGGTTCAATGTTGATAAATGGAATGTTTTTACAAAAGAGAAAGAAAGTTGATTAAACTACGTGCTTATTAAATGGTTATTTATTATTACTGCTTGCTTTGAAAATTATTTTGGCTCAATTGTTCTTAATTGCTTATACGATGGGTGAATTAATATTGGCTAAGTTAAATGAGAGTATATGGCTCAAGAATATGCTTTTACTTTCTTACCTAGATCTATGGTGGGTCTTAGTAGTCCTCCTCTTGTGCAATTTTGAGCATTTTGTTGTTGCATTCTTTGGTAACTAGTATTCTGAGTGTTTTGCCTTACCTTTTACCATTGAGTTGTTGCTAGATGAGATTTTGGTGTATTGCTAGAATTTGTTTGGGCACTTGGGGTGCTTGGTCTTTATTCTTGGATTGTCGGCGTCTAGGAGTAAGCCTAGCTTGTAGTGCCTCTCCCAATTGTTTTTTGTAAGTCATCCTGATGGATGCAATTTTGACGATCTTGCTTTGTAAGTGATAATGGTTGGGACCTGCTAGTGGTCTACACCCTTGGGGTGATTTTAATATTGTTTCTTTAGCTAGTTGTTTATGCTTATGATGCATGATTGATGAGATTATGTTTATGTATCATCGATGGATATTGTTGTATTTATTGTGATGTGCTCATGCTATAAATATCTATATTGTTTTTGTAGTAAAATTTTATTATGGTGCAAATAATTGATTTGAATAGATTGTTTTAATGAAATTAATTAATTGATTATTTACGCTATTTCAAGGAATGTTGCTTTGACTATCTTATTATCTTACATTGACACTTGATTGGGTTGTTTATTGTGCAGGACTTATATCCCCAATAGTGGCACATGGAGTTAGTGATTTGACTACTCATACCGAGCCGATATCGTCCCTATATGGGCGACGTATCCTATTAATTAAAATAATAAACTCTCTATTTAATTGGTAAATCCAAATTTATTATGCATTTGTGATTAGACTTGTAAGTGTGTCTATGCATTTAGGAATTTGTACTAGTCGTGGAAATTATTTAATTATTGCAATTTACTAGTTTAAGGGGAATTTTATTTTTGATTTAATTTATTTAATTTATTGGCTAATTACTATAGTTGAATTCTGATTCAATTGGAATTGCCAGATTTATTTGGGTTAAGGGAGCCAACTAGATTATTCAATTCAAATAATCTAATTTATATTTCACTTTGTAAAAAGTGTTTAGATTGGCTAAAAGTGAGTTTATTCTCACTTCCCATGTTCGAAATTTAGGATTTTGGTGCAAATCCTCCAAAACCCTCTCGTGAGATATTGGATATTTGTTTATTGTGAGATCTATGCTTATGGAATCATCGCGAGGATAGATTCTTTGGATTTAGAGTGGGAAAATCCTTTTTTGCCAAGCGTTTCATCACTGTTGGTGGTCCTGTTAAATTGTGGCATCCGTTCTTATTTTAGTCCCTTTGGCTGCAAGGTAGGGCTCTCTTATTTCACTGCTTTGGCTTCATTTTAGTTCCTATTTTTTATAGTAATTTTATTAGATCTTGAGAACTAGTGTTTCCCTCCGTTTTGGTATGCTAGTTCTACTCGGATGGGTGGGTATGAACATTTTAGTGTTCTCAGGGTTTTAGTTTGAATTTTTGAGCTGTTATGCTGACCATTTTTGCATACGAGCTTAGAACACAATTTTATTTTTATTTTTGGGAGTTTGGTGACCATGTGGATAATGGGTTTCAATTTCATCAATTTTTGACAATGTTGATTTTTTAGTGAGTTTCACATTGCCTCATTTTATGTGCCACCTAGTTTTCTTGGTTATTTCTTGGCATTTGTCTTGTTTGTGGATTTGGAATATCTATTAGGTTTCCAATGTGACCATAATTTTACTTTACCATCATTGGGATTCATGTATAATCCATACTCTTGGATTAAGGTTGGTTGAGTGAGTTCATGACGTTTGGTGTCTTTTTACCTCATTGGGATTCATGTCAAATTTGTACTCCATATATAGGCTGGTTGAGTGAGATTACTTCTTGTATCATTTGTTTCATTTCTCATATCCAAACCTTGCATTGGAATTATGTGATTACATTCATGAAGATGGTTGTGCCCACACATGAGCACATGTACAGTGTATGATGACATATTATGAGACTTGAACTCCCAAATATAGGTCAGTTGAGGGAATGTTCATTTGGGGCTTGGGTTGGGAACTTGAATTTCCTTTGGGTACTCATTGTGTGATGTGCATGGGTATGTATGGTAGGAAAAGGAGTGGCTTATCTCGTGTACCTTGGTTTATATTATGACAAGATAGTGTGAAGAAGTTCTAACAAGTGATAACTAAATTAATAATTGGATAATAAAACTTAATGATAAGATAAGAGAAGACCTGTATGGTTAATTCGAGCATGCATGCCTATGTGTTTTATCCAAGGGCATGGTGTGATGGCTTCTTGAGGGATTTTTTCCACATTGGTGTAATGGTTCCTAAGGGATTCATTCTACACCAGATATATCTCGGGCTTTCTGATGCCAAGAGACTTACACTCCACTTGAGTCCCTAAATAGTTATCCTTAGTGGATATGACTAGTGAACTAGTGACCTAATGTACTACATTATCTTCATGATCATCTAGATTTTGGTATCATGTTCTTAATTGGTCTATGTGTTAGCTATGGATGATTGTCTTATGCAATTATGGTCATTTCATTATCTCCATGAGCATGGTGGGTGTGGACCTATGAGTACCATGTGGTTGGGAGGTGTAGCTACGTTTACCTTTGCTAGGAACTAGTGTACTGAGATGGTCTACTTCCAGTTTGGGGTTGATGCTAGATATTCACTTGGTACTTCAATGTATCCAAAGTATGTTCTCTTTTGATTTATGTTTAAATTTGAATGCATTTGATATCGTGTTTAGATGATATTTAGTATGTTACTTGATACATTCCTTAATCATGATCTTGCACCATATTTCTTACTTGATACTTCTTACCACTACTTTGGATTAGTGATGCTATTAGTGGATTAACATGTTTGATGTACTTATTCTTATGATGTTAATTGATGGTTATTGGTAAGAAATATCTCATGAGACAATGCCAAAAGTCTTGTTGTAAAATTGAGATTTATGCTTGGGGGTATGATTAGGATCCTTGAGATGCCATGATGCCATTATGGTAGGGAGGAAATGAACATGGTTGCATTGAGTTAGTTATTTCACATGTGTTTTCTTCCTTTTCCACTATGATGTTGCTTATGCTCATTTTGTGGATTGTTATCATTGATTACGTTGATATATGTTATTGTAATGTGTATTTTAGCTTCATTCAAGTTCTTAGATCTACTTTTATGGTCTCGAGTGATCATTTTGTGAATTACATGGATCTAGTACTCATCGGTGTGAAGGTTTCATGTTTTTATGCATTTATCCTTGCTTTGTTATTGCACTGTTAAGCTTTTGTCACATGGGAAGAGTAGTCTCTTGCGTGAGTATGTATTATATAAAATGAGCATGTATTCTCTCTTGCAAGTATGTACTCCCTCACATGGAAAGAAAAAGTGTCACACACATCTGATGGGGAAATCACGTGGATCACAGGGAATATTCCCACTAAAGTGAATCTTGCCTCATGTGAGCATCCTGGCTATTTTTGCACATAGTAAACAGTGAGTGTTTTCACACACTTTGTGAAGGTGTGAATTATAGTTTTGATTACCCTTATGGGTCTTGCATCTTCCCATATTAAAAAAGATCATCTATAGGGTGTATACAATATATCATTTAAATATAAGCTTTCTTATACTTAAGATATATTTTAATATATGCAACAATTCATTTGAGATAGGTTCCAACCCTCCAGGATACAAGATGAAGTCATAACAATACCGAATAAAGAGTAACCCATGTTTTCAAAATCACATTTTTAAATATCTATTCTAAATGCATTGCATTGGGTATGTAGAAATTTATATCATCAAAATGACCATAGGTGTACTCTTTTTATTTGGTATATATTAGTATTTACTTGAATTAATCAATGGAAATGTACACTATTGATACCAAGATTCAACTACTATGAATGGAGGAAAATTCACATGTTCAAAATCAACTTACCTAATCTTTGTCTAACATGTATAGCCATGGATCAATAATTTAAGTATAAAAATTACTAAATTTAATCTCTATTTGGCATACTAATTGTTTCTAATCATCATGTTCTATTGTAAAAATCACTATAACTAATTTCTAATGGAATCCAATTAATATAATCAAAATCACCTCTCTCTCTCTCTCTGACATGCGCGTGCGCGCCCACACACACACACACACACACACACAAAGTGGATTACTATATAGTCCTAATTTCTATAGCCAATCTTGTCTTATAATAATAAATTGTCAAAATTACCATACCTAATTTATATTTAGTATTCTATGTTGTTAAAATTAATATAGCCAGTCTTTTGATGATTTCTATGACCGATGAGTGAAACAAAATTAGGGTGCAATTGCTATAGTAAGAAGCTAATATACACAATCAATATCACCGCACCTGATCTTTATTTGACATATGCAACATGAATGGTGAGGAATTAATGTTTAGTTAGAAAAATATTTTTTAAAATTATATTATTGGAAACATTATAGTTAATCTATAGTTGACATACTCAAGATTGGTGACAAATATATAGCTAATCTATGACTGACATAATTTATGGTCAAATTATTACAACTCATACCAATTTGACATATTAAATTTTTAAAATTTGAAAACCACTATAGCTATCTATTTGGCATAAACTATTATAGATGGAGAGATAGAGAGAGCAATGCATAGAGTCAAAATAACCATAGCTAATCTTTGTTTGTTATTCACTACCTCGATGAATTTTGGTCAAGTTTTGTCATTACTATCACAACTAATCTCTTTGGAAATAATATTTTCCAACATCAACCTACATAAGATTTTCTATTCTCTAAATACTGCTAAGGTTGGCGGGGAAATCTTTTCCTTCAAATTCTCAAAAGATAATCTCTATTTGTTATGCATTACCTTGTATGGAGGCCAATCCATGCCATCACAACTAATTTACATTTGGATTGTGGTATTATGTCCATAGCGTATTAATGACATAAAAAATGTTGCAACTTATATCTATATGATATATATTTTCTTTTATGCAAGGAAATTAAGGCCATAAAAATCAATGCTAGTGCATCTTTATTCTATATATCTTACTATTTCTTGAGGGAAGAATTTATTGGTTGAAATAACTCATCTAAATATCTATTTGATGGATGGTGCCATTGATAGAAGATAAAAAATCCTATCAAAATCATTACATCTAATTCCATTTAGCATAGGTTGTCATAAATTAAAGACAATCTATGTGAACAAAATCTCTACAACTAATTTCTAATTGGTCCTATCTATGTTGTCAAAATCATAGTAATTAAAATTGATTTCACATAAGCTATTATAGGCACATCAGAAAAAAAAAATGGTCAATGTTAGTGTAATGAATGTCTATTTGGTGTTTACATCGCACACCCATGGAATTAGGCCAACCTACACAATTACAAATCATTTTTAAAGGACTAAGTGTCATGGAGAGGAGATAGTTTTTATTATCAAAATCACTCTTATATAAACTTTATTTTGCCATTGAAGAGGAATGTTTGCTATTAGAGTCACCTTAACTAATATCTATCCAAGTGAGTTCCTAAATAGCAACTTTTTTGTACTAGCATAACTAATTTCTAATGGAATCCAATTAATATAATCAAAATCACCTCTCTCTCTCTCTCTCTCTCTCACACACACACACACACACACACACACACACACACACACACACACACACACACACACACAAAAATGCATGCACATACACAGACACACAAACACAAATACACACACACACACACACACACACACACACACACACACACACACACACACACACACACACACACACACACACACACACAATTTTATGAAATTTACTAAAATTTATTTGGCTTACTATATAGTCCTAATTTCTATAGCCAATCTTGTCTTAGAATAGTAAATTGTCAAAATTACCATATATAATTTATATTTGGTATTCTATGTTGTTAAATTAATATAGCCAGTCTTTATTTGATGATTTCTATGATCGATAAGTGAAACAAAAATAGGTTGCAATTTCTATAGTAAGAAGCTAAGACGATTCTCTGCCTTCACCCTTTGACACTTGAGGCATCTCACAATAATGCTAGCAATTTGCATTCCAATTCTTGGTTAATGATATAATTGTCTCAGATCTACATGTAGCTTCTTAACACTAGGGTGCACTGCATAAGGTGCTATGTGAGCCTCAAGTACAATAAGCTTACACAAACCCCCAATGGAAGGTACATAAATATGTCCTCTATGACACAAAATTCCATCAAACTCCAATAAATACTCTTAGTACTTCCCTTCTAAGGGTCTCTGAGAATGTACTAACTGTTTGACTTCCACATAAAGCTCATCATCTAGCAAATGACATAGTATACAATCTCTCAAATTAGTGCAAGTAGTCATAGATGAAAGCTCATGGTGCCTTCTACTTAAGGCATTTGCAACCACATTCTCTTTTCCCTTGATGTAATGAATATCAAAATCATACTCATAAAGGAACTCCATCCACCTTCTTTGCCTAGAATTAAGGTTTGGTTATGTAAATATGTATTGTAGATGGTCAGAATGAATCTTGAATCTATGACTTAGAAGGAAAAGTCACCATCTCACTAAAGCACAAAAAATTGTTGCGAGATCTAGGTCATGAGTAGGTTAATTAAGTTCATGATTCTTCAACTTCCTAGACTCGTAGGAAATAGGTCATCCATCCCGCATAAGAATTGCCCCTATACCATCCAAAGATGCATATGTGCACACCAAAAAATCTATAGAAGGATCTGGAACTACAAGGATCAGTGCACTCGTGAGGGATCTCTTGAGCTCTTGGAAAGCTCACACACACTTCTTTGTCTACTCATACTTCTTCTCCTTTCTTTGGAGATATGTGATCGGGTGTGCCAATCTAGAGAATCCCACAATAAATTGTCGGTAATATCTTGCTAGTCCCATAAAACTCCTCACCTCTATGAGATTGGTGGGTGCTGGCCAATCTATGATTACACTAATCTTCAATGAATCTTTTGAGACTCCATTGCCTCATATAACATGACCCAAATATTTTATCTTAGGTCTATAGAACACACACTTCAACAAGCTTCCATACAACTAGTTTTCTCTCAACTTTTGTAACACTTGTCTCAGGTGCTTCTCATGCTCCTTCTTATTAGGAGAATATACCAAAATATCATCTAGGAATATGAATACAAACTTATCCTAAAAGGTATGAAATACTTCATTCATGAGGCTCATGAATACAACTAGAGCATTAATGATGCCAAATGGTATCATGATGAACTCGTAGTGACCATACCTCGTATGGAATGCAGTCTTGTGGATATCACTCTCCACGATCCTCAACTGATGATAACTCAACCTTAGATCCATCTTTGATAATTCTTAGGCACCCTATAACTGGTCAAAGAGATCATCAATCCTGGGAAGTGGGTATTGGTTCTTAATGATTATTTTGTTCAACTGTTGATAATCAATGCACAACCTAAGTGATCCATCCTTCTTCATGAAGATCATTGGTGCACCCCAAGGTGAAAGACTAGGTTGAATATTCCCTTTCTCTAAGAGTTCCTCTAACTGAGTCTTTAGCTTACCAAGCTCATGATTAGTCATCCTATAAGGTTCTATCATTACTTGCTCGACTCCTAGCACAAGATCTATATGAAAATCCACTACTCTAGGTGGAGGCATACTAGGGAGCTTTGAAGGAAATACATCTGCAAACTCCTGAAGAATATGAAAATCATTGAGGGATGGATCTCCCTCTAAATCCTCCTCTCTATCATTAATGGTGATAGTGAAAAATTGACATCCCTTTCATGTGCACTGTCTAAGCTACATTGTGAAAATCATACAAAAATATACTGGTCTCTTCACTCCAAAGATCACTCTAGAGATCTCATATTAATCCACACACTCTACCCTCTTTTGTCAACAATCCATCTTGGCACTATGGGCATAAAGCCAATCCATGCCAAGGACAACATCATATGAACCTAGAGGGGTAATGCGTAGATTAGACATTGTGGTCATATATCTAATATGAATTTGACAATTTTGTACTACTGAGCTATCATTTTACACGATGCTTAATGACAGGAATTCTTTAAAAATCCTCTCTTCAAAAGCTAATCTAGGATCAACTCCAGGGTTTTGGGCAATCTTGCAACCTACTGGAATCTACTCAATTAAAGATAAATGTGTATGTTTGGGCCTTTTCTGGTTCCAACCAATTTTGGATAAGATTTTTGATCTACTATTTTGAAAAGTAACCACAAAAGAAATATATTTTTGGTATTTTCTATTTTATGATGAATGCATTTTATTAATGCAACTATATGAATTCCTATTTTAAACAAGTGTTAGCAAAGCAAATAACAAAGATAAGGTAATGAGAGATTAAAGAAAATAACTTGAAAGATAAATTGCTAATGGACATAAACCATGGTAACAACATGTTTATGAGTTAAATCATCAAAAAGATCGAGTAGGAAACCAATGAAAATAGGAGCAATGCTTCCTCAATTCCACTAATGCAATCATCGATGAGAACTCAATAATAATTGAAAGATATTTTGAAAGGCCACAAAAAGTGCACTCATGCAATACAAGAAGCTATGTAGGAACCATAGGTGATCTTTTCTCCAATGTGGTATATCAGAAAAATTTGCTAACACAAGGAAAATACCAAAACTGAAAGGTCGCACAATCAAATCAACACAACAAAACCATTGGATCCATTATTATTCATGAATATGCATTCACAAAAATAACACTTTGGAAAGAATAACTACACTCAGCATGAAAGCACCAATAGCATATATTATTGCATAAAAAATAATGGCCTAGAGTACATATCACATCCATGTATTTATAAGAAAACATCTCCTCTTTTTGTGTTGAGAGTGAGAGATCTTAAAATTGCAAACACATGCTAAAAACTAATAAAAAAATTCTAATTATATACAAATTGACTCTCTAAATGGTGCTAAGTAGGTCTCCACCCTTGTTTATATCAATTAATGGGTGCACGAGCCTTTACATTGTAGACACCTAAATTTGATTACACCGCTTTAGTAATCCTATTTAGTTATCTTTAAAGGCATCATTAATTAAATTCCTATTTAATTAATCCTTTGCCATCCCTAGTTGATTAATTTAATTAATCATCTATAGTCCTAATTGATAAATCAAATAACCTATTATTTATCAATTAAATCCTTTTCTCCTATCTAATTCCAAAAATCCCCATTTATTAAATAAATCTATTTGATAAATAAAATCCTCAAATCTAAAAACCCCTAACCTATCCCTAATCCTCCATTTAGCCTAATCCACCCCATCCACCCATACTAACCAAGCTTAGCCACTAACTCACCCACCCTCATTAATCCCATCCACTTGCACATCTCTAACATTCCTAATCTAATCCTAAACCCAAGCCTAATCCACCCCCTAATGTTGTCACATTCCCTAAACAAGTTTAAGACTTTCCTAAACCAAATCAAAGTCTCCCCTCAAAAATCCCAACCACCAAGTCATGAGTGCTCTTACAAACCATAAAAGACTCTTACAAGCCCACTCATGACTCTTACATCCATCTTCCACACTCTTCCCTCTTCCACACTCATTCCTCTTACATCTCTCTTACATAATCAACCCCACTCATCATGCCTTTAACCAACCCTTTACCCTACCCTCTCACACTCATCCTCCTTGTGACAAGTGTCACCTTCCCATTGGTGCTAAACAAGCACAATCCATGTGCTCTCCTTTGAGTGCATCCTAGCCCTCCTTAAGCCT
Source organism: Cupressus sempervirens (assembly GCA_028749045.1). Lineage (NCBI taxonomy): Eukaryota > Viridiplantae > Streptophyta > Pinopsida > Cupressales > Cupressaceae > Cupressus > Cupressus sempervirens. The sequence goes on along the minus strand of CM053792.1, from coordinate 771,359,928 downwards.
TCATCTCTCCTTGCATCTTAGCCCTCCATCCCTCAAGCCCTTAGCCTATAAATTGAATCCCATCCCAAGCCATTCAACAACAACCATTTGAGTAAAGTTATCATGCCCTTTTGAGAGCCAAAAGCCATACCCATACCCTTATAATGCCAAATTGAGAGCTCACAAAGCTACCAATTTGCCATTTACCCATCTCCACCATTGAAGCAACTTTGGGCAAGAAATTGAGCATACATCCCCAATCTATACATAGACACATCTCAAAAACAAGAGAACAAGCTCATTGAGAGAGCCTATCCATGGCTCACATTCTCATTTGAGTTTGTCTTCTCTTTGTCTCTCTTATATGTTATGTTAGTTTAATGTGTAAATGCTTTCATTGAATTAGTATTTCTAGCACATTAGATTAGTGTATACATACATCACTTAAAAAAATGAAAGAAGAAGTAGATAAGAAGAAGCAAGCTACAAAAGGATCTGAGAGTCACTGGAAGCTCTAAAAATGGAAGCTTGAGCTTCTTTGGGTATTTCTAGAAGTTGAACTACCATCAAAATGCATTTCCAATGCATGAAATGCTCTATATTAGGAACTAGCAGTTAACTATTAGTGCACTATTACTTCTCCAAAATTGTCAACACACCTCTATGAATGGTGCACTTGTGCACCTTGACAACAGGTTTCAAAAGTCCAAAAATTTTTCAAGTGTCAAAATTGAATTTCCACCATCTAGGATTTTTCCTTCCTTATCCCACGATGATGCGTGGATGTTTGCTCTTGAATTTCTCTATAATCACCATTACTTGGGTTAATGTGGGAGCATCCTAGGCTTATTTGCAATCTTGCATGTTGGAGCCGAGTGCCAGTGGTTTTCAATTTTCTATTGCTGCTGAGTTGTCTAGTGGATGGCTAGTTACTATAGCTCTAGTGGGTGCTGAGTTACTATAGCTCTAATGGATGCTGAGTTACTATAGCTTTAATGGATGTCAAGTTACTGTAGCTCCTAGTGGGTGCCAAGTTACTATAGCTCTTAGTGGATGCCAAGTTACTGTAGCTCTTAGTGGGTGCTGAGTGAACTTGTTGGTGCCAATTTTTCTAGTGGATGCTGAGTGTTCCTATATGTGCTGAGTGCCAATATTGGTTTTGGTTCTATTCATGCCGAGTTGTCTGTGAGCCAACTTTTGGCATTTAATTTATGTATGGGTATTTAATTTGTGTTGTGGCCAACTTGTGGCTCAACCTATATTTAATGTAAGGGATTTAATTTAGTTTGTAATGAGCTAGGTCAACTTGTGGCTTAGTTGGGTATAAGTAAAGGGTTTTGTGGAGTCTTTAGGTAGTAGTTATCATTCCAACTTGGAGAAGAGGATGAAGTGTAAATGCAAATTTTGAAGAGCTAGGGTTGCAGCTTGAGAACTAAAGGATTACTTCGTGAACCTGAGGGTACAAGTGTGGATTCTTCTTGGTGTTCTTATCTAGTTGTGTATCTAGACTAGCTAGGATTGGATTTGTAAGTGGAACTTGTTGGATCTTGTAGAACTAATTTTGTAATTGCTGTTTGTATTTGGCCCTAACTCAGAAGGCCTTATAGCCAGGCATATTGCATGTAATCTGTTATGTTTATGAATAAAGAGTTTTGATTTGGTATTAGATCTTGAATTATTGTTGTTTTTTTGTTGAGTTTCTAATGTCTAGTTATTTGTTGGAGGTTTGGACATCTCCTTTGGGGATTCTCCTACCTTACACTGCATCATGGGTAGCTTTTGGAAATTCCAAAGTTGCATATTTATCTTTAATTGTTTGCCAATAATTGCTAACCTCCATATGAGTTTCCACAAAATCCGAAAGTTTTTGTCCAATTCCAACAATACCTCTTCAATTGTAAATGTTTTCTTGATATCTTCATCTAATGAAGCATCCTTGAAAGTTCTTCGAAATTGTTGGACTACCAATTGCATTGAATTGAGCTTGGTTTTCAACTCATCTTCAAAAATGTCAAGGTAGCCAGTGTTGTAATACTTCTCTGCTTCCAAAATATGCTCTTGAGTCTGGTCTCTTAATCTTTGGATATCCTCATGTAGTCCCTAAATAACTTTATTACCAACAACTATTTTCTCTATCTAATCCTTGAGCTTATCAAGCTCTTTTGCTGTGTATACTTCCATGAGTGTACAATACCTTTAACCTTTTATTGATGTCAAAATCTGTAGGTCTTTTGCCTATGTATGTACCTCATCCATCAACCCAAAATCCTAGTTCATTATGGACACAAATTTACCTACGCTCGAATGAATGTAGTGTAATAGGTTCAAATTGCCTCATATTATTTGTACACCCTTTTCCTCAAAATTGTCAAGCCATTGCTGACATGCTCCCAGAAATGAATCCACCTATACAGTCCTGTTGTCTTTTCTCTCTAGTGCTACAACAAGAGTGATCTCTGGATGATCCAAGTCTATTGAGCCCACTACTCCATGCAAATAGACTCTCAAAAGCTCATTTTTTTCCTATAGCATCAATAGTTTAGACTCATCTTTGTCCATATGCTTAAACACCTCTTTTATGCCCATAGTAATCAGTACTTTGGAAGTATCTACCATGGGCCTTCCTAATAGAACCTCCTTGATTTGATAATCTTTAGGAGTAAAATCCTTAGTGTTAGCATGTGGAGGAGGGATGGCTATGCATGCAAGCAAGTCCTGATCTTGGTTCTTCATAATGAAGGCCAGTGGGGTGCATCACCCGTAGGTGGCTCGGTCTTCTTGGTGGCTTTTACTAGCTCATCCATTCCCTCTTTAGTAGTTACATTTAGATGCCTCTTCTATTGAACCATGACCTTCCTCATCAACCAAGTAGGTGGAGTTCTTATTGGAAACATATATTTAATTGAAGAGGGGATTCACACTACAGGTCCCTTTCCCATATCAGTCCTCTTTGGAGTCTTTTCTCATTGAGAGAGATCACTAGTTTGAGTCTCTATATCTTCTTGGGCTAAGGTCCCAGCCTCAATATCATGAATAATTTTTTGAGGTTCCTCATGTATTTTCCCCTCCTCTGATACTTTATCATCTTGCATTTACTAGGGCTCTTCTTCTTTTGTTGTCTATTCTTTTGAGTCTATCACAAGAGGAAGTAGTGTTGCCAGTATTTTGTCTAGGAATGACAAATCTTGAGATGGTAGTAGTGGTAGGCCCAAAGGTCCTTGAGGTAGAGGTGGTAATTGGTTCTAGACCTCTCATAGGGATTAACTCATAGGAGTATCCCATATCTTCTCTCCCATCAGCTCAGTGCCCATTGGCATGAAATCAAAATCTAAGAGGTCAAAGGCATCTATCTCTTGATCCTTCATGTTTGTGATCCACTACTACTACTCATCCTCTGAAGTAGTATCAGGAATAGGTTCTTTTGGAATAGATGATGGTGTTATAGTGGAGATTCTTCTTCCTTCCTCTTCCATGGTCCTAGCCAAGTGAGTCCTCTGACTCAAGGGGACATATTCAATTTGTTCCCCTTCTTCTTCTTCTTCTTCTTCTTCTTCAGATGTGAGAATTTTTTTGGGCACCTATGGGGGAGGAATATTCTTTTTCTTCAATCTTCTCCTATGTGTCCCTCCCATAGTGGGCTCAACCCTATCCTTTTTAGGAGTTGAGGTGGAGGCTTCTTCCTCTTGACCTAATGATGACACCCTCTATTCTTCCTCTTCACCTTGTTCCAATTCTTGTTTCTGTCCTAGTGGAGGCACTTGCTCAGTCTCTTGGACTTGAGATGCCAACTCATCTTGAGGCTCCACTTGTTTAGGATTTTGATATGGTTGTTGAGGTGGCTAGGCATGAGCTATTTGTTTCTTAACCTTTTCCCCTTTTTTCCTTTTCACTCCTCTATCTACTTCAAAATACTCAACTTCTCATTCACATTCATGAATCATTTTCAACCTCACCGGGGATTGAGCTAGAAAGTTGGTACAATGACCTTTACACCTTTTCTTTTGATAGGTTGTGGCTTGTAAAGAAATAACTTGTGGAACTGGATCAAGTTTGAAAGGCTTCTTGATCCATTCCCTCATTAGTTGGACTATATGGAAAGCTCTATCATTGATGTCCACATTCTCATCCCTAACAATCTTAGCATTCATGATTAGCCAGTTGTAGATTTTTTCATGATTGTAGAATGGATCTAAGACATCTTTAGTGTCTTTCTTGATAGTCTTAAATGAGATCTTCATTTTTAAGGGCTTTTCTACTAGATATAGAGTCATTTTATAATAATCTCTTATCCAGATATCATAGTCATCTATTGCATTCATCTATTGATCCTCTAGTGCATCTTCATGTACAAACTACTTCCCTGCTAGATGCATGACCATCTCTATGTTGTCAAAATAAGGGCAAGGTGAGTTATACTCTTCTAAGAGATATCGATCCCATTCTAAATCAAAGGTCATGATGTCTTGCTTTTTATTGGCCTTGAAAGCACCTATAGTGATTAGCCATACCCATGTCTTCTTGTACTATTTCATCACTCTGTCATATGCAAATGTGAGTTGCGTTGAAATCTCCAACAAAATGAGCCTATCCGATGGATATCTCAAGAGCTTATTTAGGTTCACTTGTGTGCCTTCAACCTTGAGGTATGTGAATGTTTTGAACTAAACATAGTAGGCATCGATCTCTATGATTATGGCTGCTACCTCTATTGACATCCATTTGGTATAATCACCCTCTATGAATTAGATGATTGCAAATATAAATCTATCATTCACTATCCTATACTCTTTGCTGTGATTTGAAAGTTTCTTCTTTACCAACTAAAGATATACCACATAAGGCCATGCATTAACATCTTACATGCTATCTCTTTTGTAAAATCTTAGGTTGTTGGTTGTTCTAGTTACTAATAAGTACACCAACTATGATGTCATGTAGAATTTGGGGTCAACCTTAATAGCTATCAACTACTCATCCAGGTTATCACTTAGCATTGTGGCCTAACCAATTGGTATCTTGGCTATTCAGATGGTTTCTATGAAATGTACCATCCAAATATTGAGATGTCTAGTTGCTGGTAGACTTATGACTTTGCTTAAAAGCACAATGGTGTATCCCACATCATCCTTCATGTATCCACAAGTCATGTCTACTTTTCTAACTCTTTGGTCCACTAGTGTTCTATCAATAAAAAATGATGACTGGATTATCTCTTTGGCTTCCTTCTTATGATCCTTATACCATCTTTCTGCTCTTTCATAAGATATGTATACATAGTGATTGGCTTTGGGCAAGTGGAACACTTTATTAATGTTTTGAGGTTGGAGGTCTAGGACTATCTCACATGTAACACTCTTGACAACATTTTCTTTAGGGACATAGTTTTTAGTGAGAGCCATGATGAATTTTTTAGATTGCATGGAAGTAGGATGTGATGCTGCATTGACTAACCCTAATTGGATGAGTGCTGACACTATTGTAGATCTTTCTCTTGGCTTATTGTAGATGGTGAGGAAGGTGTTCTAGTCAATGTGTCCAAGCTTAGTGTCTCTTATTTTAGAATGTCAATCTTGAAAGTGAAATTTCCTTGGTGTACCTTGATATTTCAAAACTATAGGTTTGGGAGCAATCTTTTTTGCAAGTGAGGATGATGAAGATGCCATTTTATCTGCACAAGAAAGGAGACACTAGTCCAAAAAGATAAATTAAATCCAAAACAAACCTTAACTAATAAAAATGTAGCCCAAAACACTTGAAAATAGTCAAAAAAGATTCTAATCCCCCCCCGCCCATAAGCCCTCACATGCAAAATAACACACCGAGTGCACCCTTATAGGTGTGCTAAGTGCACTAAATGACCATTTTTAGATTATTATAGCATAGTTGCACACCTAGATGAGGTGTGCACATGTGCATGTGCACAAATGCACACATGCACAAGTGGCAAGTGCAAGAAAGGAAATAAGACTTAGCTCTCTATGCTTAGGAGTGCATAAAAGGTGCACACATGTGCACCTTGGTGGGGTGCGTACCCTATATACCTTAGGTTTCCTTTAAAAAAAAAAGTGTGCATGTGTGCACCTTGGGGAGGTGTGCACATGCACACCTTTCCTTAACTTAGTTTTGTGTTAGGTTGTTAGGTTCATTTTTTAGGTTTTCAAAGGTGAGAAAAGGTGAGCATATGTGCACCTTTAGTTTCTTACATTATTTGAGTGTTTTTTGTGTTTCTTATAGGGAGAAAGCACAACTAATGACGTGTATAGGTGTGGGAGTTGATTAAGCATAGAGACAAGTGAGGGGAAAAGGAGGGGTCTTGGGTCTATATAAACTTGAACTTGGGGTGTGAACCCTCCAGAGGTGCACACTGTATGCATCTTTGAAGGGAGATAAGTGTACACTTGTGCACTTAGTGCACTTGCACACCTAGACAAGGTGCACATGTGTGCTAGTGTGTATTTATGCACTAAACACTTAGAATCTTCCAATTTTTCCATTTTTGACACCCTGAACTCACCCAATCAGAGACTGAGGCTTGACCCAGATTCGTGAAGAGTCTTAAAATGACCCAGGCATACATTGTGAAACCACAACATGTACCATGGAACTAATTGATAGTCTAGCTTCTGAGGCTAACTCTACCTCCCAATTGACATCCTATCTAACTACCACCAGCCCGTAATGCTCCACTATAAATAGAGATATAAAGGAGTCAGTAGCTTTGGAATCAAGTAAAACAACAACCATACTACCTTGCATTATACCTATGGCCTCAATAATTGTGGCTTGATGCTTAGCCTAGTGGTTATCGACCTCTACAAATACTTTGTGGAATCTACCCATATCACTAACTATAGGCTCTGAGGTAGCCCCTCTCTGACCATCAGCTGACTATCCTTGTAGACAATCTCTAGCTAGGTGACCCATGCCACCACAAGTGTAGCACAGTCCTCAGGTATAAGCATGTATGCTTTGTGATCTAGACTTCTATGGACCCCAAGACCTACTAGATCCACTATGTCCACCCCTAGAAGACTATTGAGTCTTTGCTGACTATGACTGTGGGGCTTGTGCCTTTTGATCTTGTTTAGGACCCTGTGACTACCATTGCTTGGTCTTTGAGCCCTGATAACCCTATGATGGTTTTTGCTTAGAGTCCTACTTTGGTTTCTACTACTGGGACTGTTGGCCCTTAGAGGATCCTACTTAATAGTTCTAATTTCCTTTCCAAGGGGGTTTCTATTGTCCTTACTACTGGGTAGAGTTTTGGTTTTGGGATCGATCTCGAGACTCCTATCTACCTTAAGTATCCTCAACAACTAGTGCTATCTCAACTACCTATCTGAAAGTAGTAGGGAATGCAAAGAAAACGTTACCCTGGAGAGAGAAATTAAGGCCCATGATGAAATGGTGGATCCACAGTTTCTCATCCTTCATGTATTCAACATAAGGAAGGAGTTTGAGAAATCAGCTCTCATACTGGATTACTATGAGGCCCATCTATTGTAGAGAATGGAACTCCTCTATTTAATTTTTTTTAAAGTTCTCGAAAAGATACTTCTCTTAGAATTTGGCCAAAAATGTCTCCCATTTGAGGGCGTCAATCTCACTCCTCTAATAGATTCTTCTTGCTACCACTAGATAGAAGTATTCTCCCTTGGTAAATGGATTGCTAGTCATGCCTTTAGATTACTCTAATAAGGACGTAATCCAAAACACCATTGTAGACTCTATAACAAGCCTCTACTACTACTCTATTAGTGGAACCCAAAAACAATGGTGGCTAGAGTTATATCAACTCCTTGATCTCATCTCCTACATGTCTAAGAGGTCTATCGGGTGGTGGCCCTAACTGAATCACCAGCTCACCCTCATGATCACCATATCTCTCAACTTGCCCCAATGGGGGACTCCTACTCCTCTCTCTATCATCTACCCCACCTCCCCCAACTGCTTGTGCTTCCCCTTTGGGAATCTTCTACTTGAGCTATACTATGGGTGGTAGCCTCTACTAGACTACTCTAATCAGGGTTCGGAGGGCATCCAAAATTCCCTAATTAGGATTCTCTAGTGGTGGTGGTGGAGGTAGTAGTCCATCCTCCTATTTTCCCTCAACTGTAGCTCTATGACCTTTGCCTCATTAAAAATTTTGTGTGATGGGAGGCATCCTACAAAAAATAATGTTTAAATAAGTTGAAACCTAATGGGTTTAGGTTCCTAGTGTTGAAACTGACGCTCTTATACCAAAATGTCATGCCCAAAATATTGAGGAAAGAACACATGAATTTTTTAATTCTTTTATTGTTAATAATCCACTCTGTTAATACATGGTACACTGAATAGGTTATGGAAAGTTGACAAAGGATCAAATGTGATTTTTTTTTAATGAGATGTAGAGATGCCATTTCAACCATACTGTATGGGTTCAAATCATTTAAGTTAAGGTTCTATAAGAACACTGAGTTTGGGTTGACTAAACCCTAACTATTGACTAATTCAACCTTAATTTGACCCTTTCGTAAGTCACATTATTAAGTTCATAAAGTTTCATATGTTCTATTAGGTTATCAAGTTATTTTATATTCATTTGGTGCGCCAGTTCAATCTCCTAGGTGAACCAGTTTTGGTTCTTCGATAAGTTCATCAAATACCTCAATCCTTAACTCCCATTAATAAAATAAACTATTATAATAATTTAAAACATTAAATATTGATTATAAGTGATCCATTTCATTAATTTCATCCTCAGAGCATATCCCTAATCACTATCAAGTTATCAACCTAATGTTCTTTTAATGACCCTTTGATCCTATAACCCTCTCAATTCAAATTAAACGAGCTTTTAAGTAAATGTATACAAAATTTGAAATACAATATTAATTGCTTTTAGAATACTATATTATAGTTCCATATGTTACTTCCATATTTAAAATCAAAACAATTGTTAAAAATTAAACACCTAAACATAACTCAAACTCCTAACACTATCCCAATTTGGCTTTTGCATTACACCATAAGACTAATGTTCATAATTTATCAACCTTGTTAATATCTTATTATAATCTATATAAAGGGAAAATTTAATTTCCAATAGCCCCAATAAAAATAATTAAATTTAAAAACTAATACTAACTTATAATTCCTAACCATTCCCTTAACATTACTAAATCCATCCCTTCTCCCACTTTCATTTTTAAAACAATTAAATATTTAAAATGAAACAAATATTTACACTATTAAATAGTAACTAAACATTTTTAAAAAATACAATCCTTAAAAAAACATTTAACTACTAACTAATCCCTATTACCTTATTATCATTGCCTCCTAACTAACCTAACTAACATCTAACTACCCCTATACTCCCTACACAAACCACTTGTCCCCACACTCTACCCAAGGGTCCTAGGTTCTTTCCAAGGGTTGACGTGACCAGGGAGCATAGTTCTATGTTAGACCTATCCCCCCCACTTATTCTGCTTTCTAACTGCTTGGGAGGCA
>CM053792.1:769868920-770014074 GCA_028749045.1 Cupressus sempervirens | reverse complement strand
CTTTCACAGGCACACACTTCCATCCCCCCCTCTCTCTAGATCTCTCACACACACTCCCATCGCCATGTCTCTCCCCCTCTCCCACCACCTACTCTCTCTCAATCTCTCTCTTCCTCTCTATTCTCTCTCTCATCCCCTACTCTCTCTCTTTGCCACCCATATTCTCTCTCACAATCTCTCTCATACCCTACTTTCTCTCTTACACACACTCCCATCCCCCCTCTCTCTATCTCCCTCTCCCACTCCCTCTCCCTCTTCCTACTCTCTCTTAGGCTACTCTCCCACTCTCCCCTCTCCCATCCCCTACTCTCTCTCTTTCACACACACCCACACACACTCCCATCCCCCCCTCTCTCTCCCCTCTCCCATACCCTACTCTCTCTCTCTCTCTCTCACACACACACACACACACACACACACTCCTCTCTCTCATTCTCCCTCTCCCACTTTGTCTCCCACTGCCTACTCTCTCTCTCTCTCTCTCCCCCATCCCCTACTTTTAATCCCTTTCTCCCATCCCGTACTCTCTCTTTGCCACCCTTACTCTCTCTCTCACTTCTTCTCTCTCCTATCCCCTACTCTCTCTCTCTCTCTCCCCTCCCATCCCCTACTTTCTTTTTCTGCCACCCCTACTCTCTCACACACTCTCTCCCATGCCCTACTCTCTCTCTCTCTCACACACACACTCCCATCCTCCTCCTCCTCCTCCTCCTCCTCTCTCTCTCTCTCTCTCTCTGCCTCTCTTGCTCCCTCTCCCACTACCTACTCTCTCTCTCTCTCTGCCATCCCCTACTCTCAATATCTCTCTCCCATCTCATACTCTCTCTTTGCCACCCCTACTCTCTCTCCCATCCCCTACTCTCTATCTCTCTCTCCCATATCGTACTCTCTCTTTTCCACCCCTACTCTCTCACACTTCCTCTCTTTCACTCTCCCATTCCATACTCTCTCTGCCACCCCTAATCTCTCTCACTTCCTCTCTCTCCCATCCCCTACTCTCTCTCTCTCTCTCTCTCTCTCTCTCTCTCTCTCTCTCTCTCTCTCTCTCACACACACACACACACACACACACACACACACACACACACCCCTCTCTCTGTCACTCTCACTCTACCTCTCTTCTTCCCTCTCTATGTACTATTTAGCTCTCAATAGTGCATGCAAACTAAAGTGCGCACATGCTATTAAGAATCAAATTTAAAAAGATTTAAATAGCACATGCACGCTATAGCATGCACATGCTATAGGGAACACATACTATTCAAACCTTTGCATTCTACCAAGCTTAAGGCTTGGTTTTGCCTTGGGGATCCAACCCAAAGGTTTGGAGTCTATAAAATGGTTTGAGACATGTTTTGCTGCAAACATACAAAAAATGATTGATTTTTCTTATGTGCTCTCCTTCAACATTCCTTGTGGTTGAGCATCGATAAGATCAAGTTACATGACATGGTAAGTCTTTGTGTTAGCTATATAACCATATGATTTATTTTTTATTTGAACTATTTCAAGCCTTTCATCTATAATTTCTTTTGAATGTATTTCCATTTTTTTGTCAAAAACCAACATGTACTAATTGGGCTATAGATTTTAGCTTGTTCATTGAATTTTGCAACAACTTAATTTTTTAGAAACTAGACTCCATTCTACACACTTTGAAAGAAAGAAGTTTTGATTTTAGATTAGTTTTCAATCATTTATAGGGGGAGCACATAGATATTTGACATTTTTGGGATGTGTCTAGTTAGAAAATTCATATAAAAAAATACACATTATAAAATTATCCGAAAAATATAGGATAAACTACATAGTGTTAAGTAACTTTTGACCAGAGCGATTAAAGAATTTCAAAAAAAAAAGTTAAAATTTTAGGGGGGCCACACTTTGTACTATGTTATGTTTTTTTGGAATAAATAGAACCACTTTCTATGGCCCCCTTTTTAGAGGACCTTAAACTAAACCATTTAAAAAAAATTTAGTAGTTTAGAAACTAGATTCAAAAGACTACTACTTTTGTTTTTGTCGTATCTTAAAATTTTGAGCATAACTATCTTCAAATTCTTGTTGAAGTTCAGAAATTGCTGATTACAAAAAAAAGGTGTCCACTTATACCCCCTTTTTGGCACCACAACTTGGTGCACTTACCCATCATATGTTCTTGAGTCACCTACCCATTGTATAGTCATGCTTGTATATTTTTGAGTCTTATCACAAAACCCCGCATCACTAGCCAGTCTTCTATAGGAAAGTATCATTGCCCATTTTGTCATTATCCTCAACGTACTGTCACTAAGTCCTTATCATATGCTTCCTTCCTTGTACCTATATTTGGCTCATTAGTATCTAGTTATTTTGATCTCTTTAGCAAAAGGTTATTTAATCATATATTTGTTCTTTCTTCTGATCTTTAGTTTTCTCTTGTATATTTTGGAAGTTCATTTCTAGGTGATTTTAGTTGTTCCTTCCCCATGGTTGCCATGGTTTTCCATATCATTGTGTGCTTTGACTAGGGCAACTCAAGAGCATGGTTTTGACCATGATCTTTTTCTGCTTGTGATTCAGTTAGATATCACCCATGCATATTCCAAACATGTTTTCATTTATGAACACATGATTTAGTTGGGAAGTATCATTTCCACACTGATTTTTCTGAGACTCATGTGTGATTCTGGGGTAGTCCTCTTGTGCTTGTTTGAGTCATTCCTATGTAATATTGGGGAAAATGCATTGATATTCTTAGTAACCTTGGAGGATCCCTAATATTCCTATATCAAATAAAGTGCTCACACTACATGGTGGTACTTCTTCGTGAAGTACCCCACTCTCAAGCTTTCGGTACTAAAGTACTCAATAATCAAATAAATAGTGAAACATATGTATACATGTATGTCATCAAGGTACTAAAATACACATATGTGTATGTGAACTGTCTCCAATATATAAATGCATCAAAAAATATATAAAGATTTACTACTAGAGGGACCCCTCAAGACGCATACGAATAGAACAACCCTCTGATCGAGTCTCCTGTACATCCTCTTGCCGAGGTGCATCAACTGAGCCCTGCAAATATATATATACATATACATACATTAGAGTTCTATCTAAACATATATATACATGTACATGTACATTCAAATTAAATACAAACTTGCATGCATATATATATATATATATCTAATTTGAAACATTTAAATAACTTTAAACAAACTATTTAAAACTCAAGTACCTAAGCACTACCAGGTGCCTCAATAGAATCATCTCTCTTACATACATGACGCCCTGAGCCAACACTACATGTAACCATGTGCTCAACGACCTGTGCCTGCATGATTTATTATAGTTATTTTGATTACATTATATATATATATATCTAAAATAATTTTTTTAATAAATTCATTTTTTTTTAAATTTCATATATATTTAAAATTAAAAATAAAATATATATGTACTTGGGTCTTCAGAGGTGGGGGATGATCAATAGATCCCATAATATCATCTACCGATGCACTTGAGCCTAAAACTCTGACACCTACTGAACCACCCTCAACACCATGTCCAACTTCTAGTAAATCTGAGTGAAGTGGACTGTGTAACCTACTGGACCTCGATATATCCACTCATTCTCACCATTTTGTCCCATAACGAAGAATTACATGTTCATGTCTCCCCTACACACATCCATACTCACTCCTCTCCTACACAATCTCTTAGTCTCCTATCCCCTCTACCCCTGCTCCCTCACAAACCTTATCCCCCATGACCTCACCTTTCCACATCGTCCCAATCCCCTATTCAATCCTCTACACATGTCTTGTTTAAAGTTGTGCATATTGTTCCTACCCTCGTGACTGATCGGTGGTATGCGATACCCTTCTCCTACACCCAACATCTATTTCACTATCACTCTACTTCCCTTCCCTCTTGTCACCAACCGTCATCCCTACACCCCCTTTAAAATCCTTTTCTAGATTTTTTACTTTCCTATGCTCCCCTCTTCCTTTAAATCACCTATCTTTCTCACCCTTTCGATTCTTCCATCATTAGAATCTTTTCATTCAATCTCCTTATCCTCACAAATTGAGTTATCTTCATTATCACACTCTTATGAATTCTCAAATCCATAGGCTCAGGTTTCATCACCATCACTTATGTTCTTTAACATAGACTCAACATCCTAGCCCTTAGTCCACCTATCCTATTCCATATCATCCTGGCTACGAGTTTGTTGGTCCATCATTTTCCAATATCATCCTCTTAAGAGTCAATATCTCCTATGTTTTAAGTTCATTCTTTATCATAAATAATTATCCTCGATTAAGTTTTGTCTATCCTATCCCACCATCATGAATTTTCTTGTATTTTATTTTTATCATCATTGATTATGTCTATTTGTTATCTCCTAGCATCCTAGTGTTCAAAATTATTTACCATGTTGTATTATCATAGATTATGTTCCTTTACCATTATCATAATTTGGATTTATCTTATCATCTTTCCCCATCATAGAATCAGTTAATTCATCACATGTTAGATATGTTTCTCATGTTTTGTCATCATAATCTTTAGCTCACTTATCATATGTTCTCATCCTAACATAATCTTTAGCTCACTTATCACATGTTCTCATCCTAACTTTGAGTTCATTTATCCCATTTTTGGTGTTCATTTTAATTATGTACCATCACCACAAAAATCACATTCATTTTATCTTCATTTGTATTCATTTAAAATAAGTCAATATCCTAGTTTATGATCATTCTATCATCCTTTTCACATAGTTGAAAGTCTCTTTTTTAGGTTTGCATCCATTTTTCCCCATTTTTTATATATTCATATTTCATCTCTTAGGTTATGTTCTTTATACACATTTATTTCTATTTATCTTTTTCACAAGTTCATACATCTCGCATCCCTCCCCATTTTTTAGGTTCACCCTTAAATATTTTCCCTTGTTATCATAAATGTCATCATAAAAATAGTCTATCCAAATAAATCCCATCATCTAAAATCACATCACAACAAAATCTCATCATCAAAGCACATCATCCTACATCACAAATCATCAGCAATATCATATCTCTCATAATACATCACATCCCCCATTACAAATTGTCAGTAATATCATATCTCTCATAACACATTACATCCTGCATCACAAACTGTTAGCAATATCATATCCCTCATAACACATCACTTCCTGCATACAAACACATTAGTCTCTCATCTACATATAAATATATATAAACATCCACATCATAAATATAATCATGACATCATAAGTCCATACATCCATATTCCACCCCCAAAGAATGATCTAATATATATATATATATATATCATCCACAAAGAATAAATTAATAAATCACCCCCTACAAATATACCATAGTCCATCATAGTCCAGATATCTAGTATCCATATCATACATATACATACATTGGGTATGTGCCCACAAAATACATCTATAGATACATCCAAAAAATAATGAATCATAAACAATATACCAAAAATATCACTAGTCTCCCTCATTAGTTGCCTCCTCATCCCGGCCCTCATCCGTGTCCCTCTCTGCCCCTAGCACTGCTGGTGGTGGCCTCATTTATCCTCCTTCCGTACCTAAGCTCTTTGCCTCATCCCTCCTCTAACCTATCCCCTTGTCCTACCTCTGGCTCTATCTTGTCCCGTGGCTCTGACTTGTGCACTGAGACCCACTTGTCCTCTCCAATCCTCGATACTCCATCCACTCTCTCCCCCTCCTCCTTGCATACCAGTGTGGGTCCCAGATGTCCTTGACCGTGTCAGCCACCTATAATGCTCAATCTAATCCATTGGGACCGCTGCATAATACCTCCCCTGATAAAACCCTACTCTCTCTCTCTCTCTCAACTCCTTCATCTCTCCCCGCAACCTTCTCAACTCCTCCATCCCTCCGTTGACCGCCAACTATGCTCTCTAGGTTGCCACCTCCACCCTCAGTCTATCTTGCTCCTACTGCATGGCATCCATCTTGCCTCTCCAAGCTCACCACATCTAACCTCCCCTCCACCTATCCAACCTCCACTTGTAGTGTCCCCACCTCTATCCTTGCACTACATTGCACTCCTCTCGTAGTTGATCCTACTCTATCTTGAGCTGATCTCTCTCTTACTAAGTGTCTCATAGCAACTAGTTGGTAGCATCATGTGTCTACTATAGGGACACATATCAGGCTATCCATCCATCATCCCCTCTCCCTATGGATGAGTCCCATCCACCACTCCCATCTCCCCAACCTACAGGCCTCTATGTCCTTTGCTCCTCCTCCGCCCCCTGTCCCCTCTCCACCACTGGCCTCTCCTCCTACCTATCCTCTCTCCTCTACCTCTACCTAGCTAGACCCTCCTCCTGTGCCACGGTGTTTGCCCACTGCCATAGCCCTCTCACTACATATCTACCATGTTTGGCTGCTCAGGCTATCTTCCCTACCACCATGGTCGCCTTGGTCACCTTCACTCAGCCTACCAGTCTTGACTACCAGAAATAGTCTTGGTACTCCTATGTGGAGCCCACATCTGCTTCCTTATTGAACCAATCCCACTACTGTGGCTCTAACTCCTACCGGGCCTAAAGTAACCCCTCTCTCTACAGTGCTAGCCCATAATTTGATACTGGCTCATGTGTAACCGATGATACATGTTAGACTCACTTGGAGCCACCTAAACCCATCCAAACTGACACAAGGCTCTATCTGAGTAGTACTACTCAACAATGTACTCCCACCTCGAAAAAATGAAGCATTGTGATATGGTGTAGCGAAGATACTGTCCCTCCTCTGCCCATGGCCCCAACCCCATATATGGTATCTACACCACTATCCCGATCTCATCTATCTAGACTCACTAGTAGTCCACATCCTTTGTATGATGATATGTCAAGGGCTGTCCTTAGCTATAAGCCATTGGCTCCTCTGCCTGCCTATCCCTCCATCCAATTGGCTTGAATGCTGCGATGTGCTCCCATGCCCAAACTTGTAGTAATGTAGGGAAGCCTATGCTCCTCCCCTACCATTCGATTCCTTGATACACAATGTGATGTAGACCATGATATAACCCGCTTTCCCTGTACATCAAAGACCCCCACATTGTCGGTACTCCCATTTGCACTATTTACATGATCATTGGTATCAGTGCCAAAGTGACTCCTATCCCACCTGTACCCAGATCAATATACCCCAATACTAGATTGCATACATAAAAATAGATCTACCTCATTGTGACTACCTATTCCAAATGCTCATCCAATGCAAATTGCCCTTGATATATTTGATATGCTACTCTTGACCCCATCAGCCTCTATACTATTTCCTTCCTAATCATCACCCTAGTCGTCATCATGGGCATCCCTCACATAGGTAATTTAAAGATCCTATAAACATCCTCTAATGTAACTATAATATCCCTTGTTAGTAGGTGAAATGTCCTAGTCTCACTGCGCCACTACTCACACAAGGTGGTCACTGTCGCCATGTAGGTACATGTGTGGGCTAGTCTTGCTAGGTACCCCAGGTCGATGACATCTACACTCTCTTAGTCCACTGGTGTAAGCTGCTCTCTAGTGTGTAGTGCGATCACCCACCGCTTGCATGACACTAATGCATCTAGAGACCATTGCACATAAACCAGTGACATGTCAATTTTTGTTTCCATCTTTTCCTTACATATCTTCTAATCAACCCCCTCCCTCTCATCCCTCTATCCAATACCCCCTTTCCCTATGCCTCTTTCCCTGACTCCGCGTTCCTACTAATGCATTCCCGTGAGCCAATGAAACTTGCAATCCCACTGATACATGTTCCCACGGGGTCACTAGTTGACACTTTGACCCACTCAAAACCATAATGGCATTCCTGCTGACGTGTTCTTGCGAACCTCTAAAACTTGTGATCCCGCTAAAACAAGTTGTTGCAGGATCACTGTTTAACCCTTAACCTCTGAGAAACCTAAACTCGCGTCCCTGTAGCCGCATTCTCACATGACATAAACCTTGAAAAACTACTGATACATCTTATGCAAGATCACTTGACTTAGCCCTCCTAGTCAAACCCCTACCCCATTCCCATGTTGAGCCATTTCCTACTGCGAGATCATATCCCTGCTAAGATAAGCGCCTTTTTCTTAGTGGGATCTTGATCCTGCTACACTACCCTCATTCTCACAATAAATTTTTACCTGAATTCACGATCTCGTGAAGCATGCTTGTTTAGCCTATTTTCAACCTTGTCCCAAGCCATTTTTGTGGGATTGTGATCTCACCTATCCCGCTAGTGATCCTGCCAGAACTGAGTCCACGAGATCAATCTTTTGCCATTTTGGGAATGCTAAAAAAGACATAAAATAATATCTAACAAGTTGGTTTTTCAACCCTACCGATCGATCTAGTGTCTGCCACACCTATACTCATTGTACCACATCTACTCGATGCTTTGGTCGTCCAAGTGCAGCCATCATATCATCCCACTGAGAGCTCCTAGCAGAAATATCTCCTCATCTGTTTGAAAGCACATGACCCTTTTTAACCCCCCTCAAGCCACTTATAGACCCCCTCAAGTGCCTTAATTCACCTCTTTGCCCCCTCCATATCCTCTTTTTCGCTAGCCTTCTTTCTGCTATTCCTTTTATTCCCCTTTCCATCCCCTTTTTTATTCTTCCAAGTCCTCCTGCTTGCCCTAACTAACTACCACTTTTCAAGAAGTCACCGAGCCTCGTGTTCTTTCCCTACCACCTTCTTGAGGGAGCATCACATAGTCCATTATCTCCTTTTCTACTCAAAACTAGGGCAACCATGTTGCTTCAAAAAGTCTTCTTCATGTCGTTTATATTCAAACTTTTTTGAAATAGTGGTGTTTCAGCATTATGTCAAAGAGGGGCAAAATGTAGACTTCTAAATCTGATTACACAAACAGGTAATCATATTTACTCATCTCCTAGGAAATTACTAATTAAATATTTATTATTTCATTAATTAATCATCATCCCCTAGTTAATTAATTCATTTAATTAACTATAGTCCAATTGATAAAATCAAATGACAACCCAAAATCAACTTATCAATTAAATCCTTATTCTTCTATTAAGTTAAATAAATTCTCAAATCTATCTAATCTAATCCCATATCCCTTATTTATTAAATAAATCATTTAATAAAATATCCAAACCCCTAAAAACATCCCTAAAACCTACCTTTATCCCTTATCCAACCCATATACCCATACTAACCTCACTTAACCTCCTAACTAACCCATCTCATCAAAGCTAAGCCCCTTGCCTCCTAACCCCCTTCCTAAGATAAGTCTAATCCCCCTCCTAAACATGTGCACAAATTTAAGCAAGTGTTAAGACTTGCTAACCCAAGCCAAAGTCAACAAGTCTCCCTTATCCTCTTTCATCCCTATCCAAGAGCATTAAGGGCTCTTACATACCTCTTTATGACTCTTACATCCCTGTTACACACCCAACCTCCCTCATTACTCCGTTTGACCAATCCTTATCCCATCTCCTCACACTCATCCTCCTTGTGACAAGTGTCACCCCTACTCCAAACAAGCACAATCCATGTGCTCCTCTTTGAAAGCATCATATCCCTCCCTCACCATTCTTCCATCCTTGCATCTTGACCATCCATCTCTCTACCCTTTAGCCTATAAATAAAGCCATCCCCTCTCACAATCCATCAACCACCTTCATGCAAACTTATAATTCTATTTTGAGAGCCTAAAAACTACCAAAATACAATCATAATGCTGAAATCCCTCCATACCTCCATTGTTGAAAACTTCATCCTTATACACACTTGGTAAAAACTTCCATCCTTTAGAAGCTTGAGCCCAACGTGAGCATACATCTGCTATCCATCAGGGACATAGCTTCGTCATCATAGGTTATGCCCAAGGAGCTTACCTTTTGGTGATAACCTCGTTCTATGATAAGCGTTTACTTATTTGGTTATTGTGAATGCTTTTGTTAGTAATAGTATTCCTTTTACACTAACTAGGTTAAGGTGATACACATAGTAGTTTAAGAATTGTGTCTAATGATAATTTGGCTCTGAACATATTATGATTTTTGTTGTTTGAAGTTGGTATAGGTTAGATAACTGGGAGGTAACCTTTGGCTGAATTCTTAGCCTTTTTGTACTCTGGGGCTAGTTTGCCATCTTTTTGGCTACTATCAACTACTTCAAAAATAATAGTTTCACAATTTTGTACTTTTCTCATTATTAGGGCCTAAAATTGACCTCCAAAAAGTGAGTCTCCTTCCTCTACAAAATATCAAATTGGACTATAGATAAGGTCATCCTTAAACATTGCACACTAAGGGAGAAATTAAGCTTGGAAAAATAAGTCAACTTCAAGACTGTTTAACACTTCTAGCCTAGGAATCAAGCCTTAGTGTGATGTTTATACTATGAGATAGAGGAGTCATCAAACTAGTTCGCTTGTTATCTCTTGTTCATTACTTTGGGCCAAATCTTTTAGAGTTGAATAGCGTCAAAGTGACAATAGATTATTGTCTTATCAAACCAAAAAAGAACCTCAAGGAAATCATGTTTCTTAGAGCTATTTTGAAAATTGATCACACAATAAACATTGATTATAAGTGATTTTAGGATTTAATTGTGTATATCTAACATTTTTTGTTTTAAGAATTAATTGTGCAAATCTTTTTACATAGGAGTTTTAAATTATATTCTATGATCTATCAAATATAAGACGATATCTCTCTTTGTGTCATAAATTAAATTTTCAAGATTGGTAAAAATAAAAATTATCTTAGAATTGCCATACTTCAATTTCTCTTGAACATTACGATTCAAAGGTATTTACTTCTATTCTTTAAAATATCAAAGTGAAGGACATGTTCACTATTTCTATGGATCATGACAATACAACCCTATTGTCTCTATGAGTTACATTTTGATATGTAGTTTGTGGTTTAAATAATTTGTGAAGATTAAAATTTATGTTGGACACTATACTCATAGACTTTGCTTACTCTTAAACTTACATGTTTGAACAAGTAAAGTGTGAAGATAAGATCACCTGTTCTGATTCATAATTCTGAATAAAAAATGCTTCACCTATAGTATATCAAGATAAATATCAAACATTTAGATATTGAAATCAATATTTATTTAAACAAAGTTGACAGATAAACAAATTATGTAACCTGATTCATAATTCTGAATAAAAAATGCTCCACCTACAGTATATGAAGATAAATATCAAACATTTAAATATTAAAACAAATAGTTATTTAAACAAAATTGACAGATAAACAAATAAATAAATGAAAGATATTGAAAGATTAACTCTTGAACGACACATGACTTCTTGGTTCATTATCAACACACCGGCTGTTTCCAAATAATATTATCTTCTGGCAACCAGAAAAATTAATAATTTGCTATATCTTTCATTATTGCAGTCAACACATTGTCTGTATATACCAAACACTCTCTGTCACTTAACTCAAAATCTATATATAATTTGATGCATCGTTGGTTTCTTGTACATTAGAATATATTTTATAGTCCAATTTCACGTTCTGCCATCCAACGTGCACAGTTGTGCTAGTATAGAAAAAGACTCCTCTTAAAAATTATACAGGGATGACGTCATACTTGGGACCTCCGCATATTCCTCTGCATTTTAAAAACTGGCTGTGGATCCCTCTTGTCATTTCAAAAAGTGAAAGGGCATTGAAGTTTATAAACACGTTGTCTTATCCGTTCATGTGATGCATGCACTTCCATCTACATGATTCTTATCAAACCTTGTTGGCATTATAGATTTGGATATTATAGAAAACACTTCACAAGTGCGGAAGAAAAGGAATCACTTCACAAATATTTGTTTTCGTTTCTTTGGTAAAGATATCACAGATAGATATATTTCTTTATTGGTGAAGGCTCCATAATAGTTTCTGTTGAACTAAAACGAGCTATACATTCATCTGTTTGTTTAAGGATTGTTTGGTCTCCATATTCTTTCAATCGTGTATTTAGGATACATGTTCTAATTAAGTAAATTAGGAATGGTTCAAACTCTTAAATCAAATCAACATATTAAAAGTGAATTGATAAAGATTAAATATAAAATTCTAACAATTAAAACGATAAATAAATTAGTCAAAAGATATGAGAGCTCCACAAAAGAAAAAAATACAAAGCTTCGAAGACTAAAGAGAAGAGTTCATAGCCTCCTTCCAATCTTAATTTAATTTCTCTAGAAGTTTAATGAAGTAAGAAGTAACCTTTCTTAAGTGTTCATTGCTCGAAGCCAAACTAGGATTTTCAATTCCTCTCATGGACACCATTTCTTTTATTTTCCTTTCAGCCCATCTATGTTCAAGCCGCAAAATTTGGAGAGAGTCTGAAGTCATATCGATCATTTCCTTGTTGAAATTGACAATCTTTTCTAGCTTCCTATAACTCGATCTTGATTATTTTAACATTGACAATAGGAAACTATATTTATTTCTTTTCTTCTTTTGTCAGATTCAAATCAAGATGTTGTCTAACCTACTCCTCAATAAAGTCCCAATTTTTTTTTTTATTTCAATCCGCGTGCAGACAAGTTTCTTTTTTCTAAGCCAGGAGGTGTTTACGGTGGGCGGCTATATCTGGTGTAGACAACAAATAACGCGTATTCCCAAGGATTCCTATTATTTTTATTTTTATAATTTCGATTCAAGATTGATATCTATGTTTAGTTGATTTTCCGCGGGGCCTATTTTATTTATTCTCTTGTTAAACAATTTATCTATTCGCAATCGATGGATAGTTAGATAGGCAATAGTTCTGGTTCAGTCTCGATTGGATTTTATTAAAAAACATTACCGATTTCAAATTTATCATGTGCTGGAGAATCTTTGACATTTGTACAGCGTTGACCTAATATTATCTTATTAAATTTTAATTAGTATAGAGCAATAGTGTGGTCTTAGAGATCTATATCTAGCTGTTGAAATTTAATGTGGGAGATAATTTCATGATTGTGCGAAGGTGGGCTATGGATTTTTATTATGTATTAAATATTGTATTGTGTATTATAGTCTAAGATGCTACTTCTTTTGTAGCTATTAGATTTCCACAGTTCATATTGATGTCATTATGAATTTTTAGATTTAATTGTTTTCTTTTTTCTATGAACATTTTTTTATCATTTTTTATGATTCATTATTAGGATGGCGAGTTAAAGAATAAAGTAAGTGAGAAATGCAGATCAAAAGTCTTATAAATAAAGGAAAATGGCATAGCTAACAAGATAAATAAAAAGAAAGAATTATAAACATCAATAAAAATAAAAAGAGGTGAAAATCAAGATTACAATATTTCTTTAATCATGTTTATTAAATTTTATATACATAACTCCTTGGATTAGATCTAAAAAGGGAGAGGAAAATTTTACAGTAAGATTTAGTGTATGTAACAGAGATAAATATTCAATATGCTAATGTATTTTTGTACAATATTCAATGTTGAGTAGTTTAGTTAGGTACTAAAATAAATTTAATATGATCTATAAATTTTTCTTCCATTATAATGCTAGTCTTATTAGTATAGTAATTTTGAAGTATGAAAATTAAATTATTATATCCCCTTCTATCTAAAAATATGAGTACATAGCTGTCACTTTTTGTGTTTGCAAGATATATTGGTTGGAGCTGCCTACTATAGAATATGTACTATATGTAATGCTGTGCCATCATGCTATATTTTGGTAATTACAGTACTATTTAGATGACTAAGGACTTGGTCATTATGAGTAGGAATAAGCATAGAGAGATCTAATACGATTACATTAATGAGTTAGTTCATGAAGACTTGGTTCAGCTTATATATTATTTCATAAAGATTCATGTCGCTACTATCTTTATGAAGTCCTTTCTCCTGTTTGATTTTGGACATTTGGATTCCCTTTTTGATTTGTAAATTTTACACCTAGCAAAAACTTGATCTCTGATGACCTCTTTAAGTCCTTTCAACTTCACCAATAAACCAAAAACATATTGACAATTTAATTTAATTTTTTTATTTATCCTTAAGTTACCCAAATACAATTTTGCTTATAGACTTCCAAACCTCCTTCAAAGGTAAGATCAAAGTTACAAATCTATAGTAAAATGCCATAAATCGGGCAAGCAAACTTCTCTATAACATTAAATTTGAAGCAATTGGGGATTTCTTTCATGTCTAAGACAAAAAAAAGATTATCATTGTCTCTGATTACATCCACGTCTTCAATGTGAGAACCATCGATGTCCATAACCAGACTACACTGCTTCCCAAATTTTCTACCTGCATGAGATGCAATCATTTTCATTATAACTTGACATAAAATGTTAAAATTTTCTTTGTAAGCCACAAACTCGAAGGATTTCAAAATTAAATTAAAGTACACACGAAGTAAAATCTCTTACTAGCTATGTTGAGCAGATCCTCTAGTGTATTGGGCAAAAGAAGCAACTTCCCAAGCCTCTCCTCTGCATGTTCTTGTCGATGTTCCTTGGGATGATAATTATATATTATTACTCATTTTGGGTATTTGCCATATTTAATTGTTTCAATTCCTTGCGTTGAAACATTATTTTGTTCTACCATGAATGGGCTTTTGTGCAAGCCACTATATGGAGATTGATATTCACAATTGATTTCATCAGTGCAATGGGGAGCGTTGCTAGGTCTTAAATTATCATTGCTTACCGAGTTATCAATTTCGTGCCCATCTGAATTTTTCTCTGCAAATGGCAAATCTACTATAGAAGATATTTCTTCAACCATTGATTTTTTAAGTTCCTTTAAATGCTGCAATCATACGAAGAAATTGGGTTATCCTTTCTTGAATAAAATCACTTTCAATATTTCATGTCTGATTCATGTTGTTTATTAACCCCTACCTTGAGAGAATTCTTTTCAATGATTTTACCATCTTCTATATCTATTTGCACGATTCTAGTAAAATCATGGTGACCCAATCGAAGAAGCTGGCTAAGTCTTGTAGTTCTCGCTATAAATGGCTGTGGGATGTCTAAAAGTATAGCAAGCTCCCCAATCAAATTTGGAGTTCCTTGTTTCTCTAGAAGCTGTAAAACAATTATGGAATATTATTAATTTTTTTCAATTTTCTCTTATGTCCATGAATTTGAAATAACCATAATTGAAATCTCATACTGAATCAAAATTTTAATTCACAGATAATACAATTAGAGCTGTTTGTGCTAAGAAAAGAAAATTACTTTCTTGGATGTTAATGAATGCATAGTGCCCAGTTCAATTAATGAACTATTCATGATATTTAATGTTTATACTCTCTTAAATTGTTATTAATATTCAAAATTAGTGAGGACTATTTAATTGAAAACAGTACTAGCCTGTTCGGTTCCATTTGCATGTGTGAATATATCCTGCAAATAGACAGTGAGATGGGAATTTAATGTAGATGTTGATAAGTGTTTAGATGGGTATGGTGCTAAGAAAATTAGAAGTGGATCGCTAAAGATAGAAATGTAGATAAGTGATAAGATTTTTTACATACCACTGCTCCAGAAACAATTATGTAAAAATCTCTAGCAATCTGATTTTTCAAAATGATATCTGCATTTGGTGGGAAGTATTCTCCTTTCATCTCTGCAACCTTTAGATATGAAAATATACCTTTATCCATTTAAGTTTCTACATGTCAATATAAAACAAAAACAAGAAACATATTGTATAAAAGTTGAAGTAATCAGAATTAAATATAAAAATAATTGTGAAAAAATATCTACACTAGACATGTTATGAAAAATTTACATGTGGCATTGTAGTTAAAACTTACAAACTGCAAAAGCATGTTTCTTGAAACTCCATTGAAAAGGTAAGTGTTTTCAACAGTTGCTAGAAAGAGATGGTGGTAGATGTTAGAACGGAGGGCTTTAGGTAGGCCTGCCAAAGTGTCTTGCTGAAGTTCTCTTGTCTTAAAATTGAGCCGCAGCTGAGCCATCATTTGAAGCTTTATCCATTCTGGAAAATGGGTTTTTGCAGCATATTTTGAAGCCTCGTCAATTGTATGCCTCTACGAAGAAAATAATGAAACTTAAGATAAAAATGAATGAAAGCTTTACTAGAAAACATAAAATTACACATAAAGTATGTAAATGTTTGCTTACAAACATAAATGTCTTGGTTGCTGTGTGTACAAGAAGGGTGGTCATATTTCCTATCAAGTAGGCCGTGAAACCCAAATTGAAGAACAAGTAAAATATAGTAAACAATTTTTCTCTACTATTTATTGCATGTAGATCTCCATAGCCAACAGTCGTTATAGTGGTAACGGCCCAATAAATAGAAGCCACGTATCCCCTCCATATGCTTTTATCCTTAAAATTATGAATAGTACTATCAAGCCAAGTGTTTCCCTTAGCTGAATAATGTGTTGCAAGCCAATAGTAAAAACAACCAGCACTGTGCACAACAAATAGTGAAACCTACAATCAATTAAGTTTTGATAAAAATCAATATAGTTACGTTTAGCTTGAACTCTGCTGCAAAAATTAAATGTTTAGCTATAGCCACTTACAAAAATGAGCTTGACAACTCTTGTCCAAAAATAGTTGAACCGGATATCCTTTTCGAGTTTGAAACTCAATTATTGGTATCAATAAATGTTTTGTTAGCAGAAAACAAAATTTCTATTGTCCTCTATAAATCTATTGTCTAAATCATATTAATATATTTATATATCATATAGAAAAATTATTCTTGGGGAAGGTTTTGTAAATGGGGCTATAAGTAGTGCATTTAACTATGGAGGAAATCCTATAAGTTGGATTGGTATTGTCCCCCATGCTTCACCTCTATGAGGATCACCTATATCTAATGAGAGCTAAGTGTTCTACTCATTCTCACGAGAGATGGGTTAATTGTTAAGTTTCTTTAAGATTAAGCCCACTTAGCTCCAACTTGAGTGAGCTTAATTATTAAGTTTATTTAAGATTAACCACACTTAGCTCCAACTCAAGTGAGCTTAATTATTAAGTTTCTTTAAGATTAAGCACACTTAGCTCTACCCCACTTTGCTTCACCCACTTAAACATTACACAATATTGCTTAGTTCATAAAAAGTGTTAAATAGTTAAAGTTTACTTAATCTTTTAAAGATTAATTTTTCTTTAGTGTGGGATGTTTAAGGGTGACCAAACACTTGATCCCAAATAAATTTTGAATGTAAGAAAAGAAAAACTCTTTAAATGATCAACAAGAAGATTTATTATTTTCCTTATTATGCTTGATTATATAGAAGGGCTCAAGATAAGGCAATAAATGATCAACAAGAAGATTTATGGTACATAGTTTGGGATTATGTTTGTAAAATATATTGGTAGATGACATTGATGATGATTTTGTAGAGTATAGTTGTCAGTGCTGGTGAACCATTACATTGGTGAGAGTGTTTTTTTATATGTAATTGAAGTTACAACAACTAGTAAGAAGTCATAACCAATCGGTAAAGAGATGATAAATGACTAAGACAATCAGTGATAAAGCAACAAATAAAGGTCTAGTTAGTAAAAGGGAACATGTTTTGTTATTGGTGAAAGGAAAGACTATTGATATAGGCAAAGGAAAACATACAATCAACTAGTTACCATGGTAAACAAGTATAATCTAAAGGTTATTAATCAATTCTAATTAGACGGTTGAATAAGTCATGATAACAAAGATTCAATAAATTTGGACAACATAAAACATTTATTACATTGATTGAGGAATGAGAGTTGTGTATGAGTTCAAGACATTTTGTGGTGAATAAAAATGGAAACATATTTCACATTTGAAATGAAAAATTGCATTATGATTTGGGTAATGTAGTAAGGAATTCTAGCTTCTTCAAGTTAGTTAAGATCGGAAAAAAAAATTGGAGGGAAATGGAAACCCTAATTAGAATCTCATCTCAAAGGTAAATATAGTTTATATAAGGAGATAGTTTTTTTTTTTGTGTGTGTGTGTGTGTGTGTGTGTGTGAGAGAGAGAGAGAGAGAGAGAGAGAGAGATTTTTAGTAATAGTTGTGAAAAATAGTTGAATTGGTTAAGATGGGATAACAAAGCTATTTGTAGATAGGCTATAAGATTGAATCTAGGTCAAGTACATGTAATCAAGGATTTGATTATCATTGAGGAGTACATACTACATGTCAATTTTATTTTTTTGTATTCCTAATAGTTTTAATAAGTTTAAATCGCTTAATTAGGTAGTCTTTAGTAGGACTTCATTATAAATCCCTTAACATGGTGAACATAGATAACTTTAAGAAACCCCCCTTTGGAAAAATGTATAAAATTGTGGCGAATCCAACATTATTTTAGGGGCATAAAATTAATTTGAATTGGCAAAATTTTTTTTCAAAAGTGGAAAAAATAAGAGAAGTAACTAAGAGGAGAGGGTTGAATCAATTACTACAAAAATAAATCTCAGATCCCTTAGATGTCAATACAAAATAAACTCTGAAAACTAAACTCTGTTGATGCTCGAAAAACACACAAAAATGTTGTAACTTGGTAAACACTAAGAAATTCTTGGCAAATACTTATCTTGCAAATATTAATATATTAACTATGAATTATATTATTTTAACTTAGTTGCAAACACATAAGAGAAATAACATGAACATATTTGACACTGGAAGATTTAACGTGGAAACCCAATTTGGAAAAAATCACCAATTGCAACTAGTTACTAATTTTCACTCTTTTGAAGTGAGCCCTATTAGGAGCCAACCCTATTAAAGGTTAAAAAACACACTATTAGGTGTGACCTTGTTAGAGGATTTAATCACCCTGTTAGGAGTGGCCTTGTTATAGGTCTTTTGACACTTCAATAGAAATGCCACCCTGTCAGAGGATTTATAAATAGCTATTAAGCCAACTCCGTTAAGAGATTTAGATCACTACTACAACTGTTAGAGAGCAACAATGAGATGATTTGATTTCTGATGCAATTGAATTGCTGATTACATATCTCAATTCTGGCTTGTATACTTGATCCTTCTTGATTGAATATATCTTTTCAGCTTCACAAGGATACTCTACTTTATCCTTCTAATTCACTTCCTCTAAGCATCATTAAATCTTCAATTATCTTCCATGCATTCACACTTTCTCAATCTCAACTTGACCTTATATTTATATCTTTCATCTTATCAAGTCAACTAGAGTACAAATGAGAATAATTTATATTCATTTCATTAGTCAGCTAGAACCAACAAACAATTCAATTGAACTTAATATGCCAAAACAAGAAAATCCTTCGTTAGCTAACCCTGCTTGGTAGACACTAACTCAGAAATGATTTTCCTATGTTAACACAGTAAACTCGATCAACACTACATATTCAAAAAGTTCTTTTAGTAACCAAGTGAGCTCAGTTAACACCGGTCCCATCCAACATTTCCTTCATTAACTGAGTGAGCTCGGTTAATAGTCATCTTCTGCAAACTTTCCTTTATCTCCTGAGTGAACTTGGTAGACACTATTTTCTGAACTAGGCAAACTCTTTAATGCTTGATAGACATAGAAAACTATCTTAAATGCCTGAGTGAGCTTGGCATACAGTGACTAATAATAACATGACACTTTGTGTAACATCAAAGAAAATACACAATTAATCAATTGTTCCAACAATCTCCCTCTTTGGCATTGATGACAACACAACGTGTCATAATACAATGAATTTTTATTTTTTAATTTTTATATTTTGGGAGAAAGAATAAAGTAAGGAACATATCCTTAGTTTCATTCCAATTCTCATACATGAAAATTCCCTCTATCAGTGTGAACTCTTTTTTCCTTCAATTTATCCCTCTGTTAGAAAACTATGCCTTTGATATCAGATCAAGTTCATTCTCCCTCTTTGACATCTTTTTACAAAATTTCTATAAGATATGACAACAAACTTCTCCCTCTTTGACATCTCATGCCAAAGACAATAAATAGTGAATATCAATGTACCTCAAGTGCTCATTCATTTGCAATATGCCCTTGTCAATATTGCACCAACTAAATAATGATTTTCAACAATGCTCTAGTTCATACATCACTAAACTTCATTTAGTGAGCTTTAGATAGGGGAATGACCCCTAGCTTACCTCTTAGATATAGAAATGCATCCTTAGGTAATGGCTTGGTGAATATGCCTGCAATTTTTTCTTCTGTATTAATATATTCTAAGCTTACTTCTTTATCCAATTCTCTTAAGAAATGATATTTTATAGCAATTTGTTTTTTTGGTATGCATCATTGGATTCTTTTATATATTGATTGCACTAGTGTTATCAGAATATATAACCACTAGATCCTTGATCTCTACCTTCATACCCCCAATCATTGTTTGAACTAAATGATATTAGAACAATTGACTATTGCTGCCACATATTTTGCCTCTCCTATAGACTGAGAAATACAATTTTTTTTCTTGCTTGTCTAAGATACTAGTCTTTTACCAAGAAAGAATGCTCCATCATTGGAGCTTTTTCTATCATCTATACTTCCTTCCCAATCAGCATCTATGAATACTTTTAAGTCCAAATTGCCTCCTATTTTGTACCATAAACTATATTCTTTAGTACCTTTCAGATATCTCATGATTCTTTTGACTACCATCATGTGATTTTCTTTGGGATTTGTTGAGAATCTTGCCACCATACCTACTACTAATGCAATATCAAGCCTAGTATGCACTACATACTGCAATTTTTCAACCATTGATCTGTATGTGGTTTGATCTACCTCTTTGGAATAAACATTTTTGAAATTTTTATGTCTAATAGACATAGGGGTTCCAACTGCTCTTGAATCCTCCATTCTAAATTTCTTTAGTATCTCCTTCATATATTTAGATTGAGTAATGTAGATACCATCTTTCTTCTATTGAATATGCAATCCAACAAAGAATTTTATGTCTCCAAACATAGACATCTCAAATTCTTTACTCATTTCTTCTAAAAATACTTTTCAGAAGTCATCATTTCCTATGAATAAAGTATCATCAACAAATAGTCCTACCAACTCAATCTTTTTGGCTGGTCCTTCTTTGATATACAAACTACTGTTATCATTTGTTCTTTGAAAACCAATCTATATCAAGTAGTTATGAAGCCAAGCTCTAGGAGCGTGTTTGAGACCATATAATGCTTATTGTAATTTGCAGACCATGTCCTTTTTTCTCAAATCTACAAAACTTTCAGGTTTTTCAATGTAGACTTCCTCATTAAGAATTCCATTCAAGAATACATATTTTACATCCATTTGATAAACTTGAAATCCTCTATAAGATTCATATGCTAGCAAAGTTCTAACACCTTCTAATCTTGCAATAGGAGCAAATTTTTTACAATAATCAATAACTTCTTCTTGAGAATAGCCTTTACATACCAACCTTGCTTTGTATTTGGAAACTTTTCAATCTTCATATAGCTTATCTCTAAATACCCATTTTGTACTAGTTACATTTTTATCCTTGGGTCTAGGAACAAGATTTCAAGTTTTGTTCTTCTCTATTTGTTCATTTTCCTCATTCATTGCTTCAACCCAACTTTCATTATCCAAAGCATTTTAAACATTTCTAGGTTCAAATTCACCAAATAAACACGTATCTTTCAATTTATTTCTTCTCATTGTTCCATCTAATTTGTCTATAATGATCTGATCAAATGCACGATGCCTTTTGACATATCTTGCTAACATAGGTTCTTTGGATTTGGAATGAGTTTAACTAATTTTATCATGAACTTTTGTATCAAGCTTGGGTCCCACTATCTATGACTTAGGTCCATCAGACTCTGTTTTCTCTTGTAGTAGCTTAGTAGCCTCTGACTGCAAATTGGGACCTTTAAACTATGACTCAGGTTGCATTGTTTGCAACTTGGTAGTTGTTGGAGATTTTGGGGACTCGGTAGGTGAAGTCTCCTTTCTTTTAGATAGATTCAGTAGGGTATTAGGTTCATAGTAGACAAATCTTCTATAATCCTCAAGCTCTTTGCTACTTTCTTCTTCACTCTTTTCTACAAACTAATCAATTCTCACATGTGCACTTTCTATGATTTTATGAGTAGAAAAATCCAAACACTTGTATTCATTACTTCTGCAGGAGTATCCTAGAAATATACCTTCATCACCTTTTCCATCCAATTTTCCTTTTCTAGATTCTTTCCAGATATAACATTTTCTACCAAATACTTTCAAGTAGCTTACATCAGGTTTGTAGCCATACCATAGTTCATAAGGAGTTTGATTTTAGTCTTTCTTCAGTTGTACTCTATTCAAAATATGAACTATAGTGCTGATAGCTTCCTTCCAGTATTTGATTGCAACATTCTTTTCTATCATCAATGTTCTTGCACAATCCATGATGGATTTATTTCTTCTTTCACTATACCATTCTGCTGAGGTGTACCATGAGTTGATACTTGTCTTTTAATTCCTTTTTAAATGCAAAATTTATTGGAGATGCATTTATGTAGGAATTTGGCTTAGGCCATAATTCACCCAAGAACTAAAGAACTCAACACAAGCACACAGTAGACCAAAATAGACAGAGTATGATCAGAATGATGATATTCATTCAATAATTGGTTGAGAGTACACTAGGAGTGCTTGAATATAAAGGCCTTAGGAGAGCTTCTAGAATGCATAGAAGTTAGCATCATGGTATGTCATACAACTAGGCACATGTCCACCAGATATGGATTATCCTCCATTGAGCATGGGATTAGGTGCGATGATGTGAGGATAAGCCTAAAATGGTGTAGCATGCAAATAAGTGGTGTAGACAACATGTGCTAAATGAGGAGTACAGATAACTATGTTGTCATCATGACAACTCAGTGAATGATGCATACTCTTATGTTGTAGACACCATGTACATAATTAGATTTACATAACTTAATGAGAGTACACAAACTCCTAAGTGTTTCACCTAAAATAATAATAAAATAATGCAAAATAATTACATGACATGGTAAGTCTTTGTGTTAGCTATATAACCATATGATTTATTTTTTATTTGAACTATTTCAAGCCTTTCATCTATAATTTCTTTTGAATGTATGTCCATTTTTTGTCAAAAACCAACATGTACTAATTGGGCTATAGATTTTAGCTCGTACATTGAATTTTGCAACAACTTAATTTTTTAGAAACTAGACTCCATTCTACACAGTTTGAAAGAAAGAAGTTTTGATTTTAGATTAGTTTTCAATCATTTATAGGGGGGCCACACAGATATTTGACATTTTTGGGATGTGTCTACTTAGAAAATTCATATAAAAAATTACACATTATAAAATTACCCGAAAAATCTAGGATAAACTACATAGTGTTAAGTAACTTTTGACGAGAGCGATTAAAGAATTTCAAAAAAAAGTTAAAATTTTAGGGGGGCCACACTTTGTACTATGTTATGTTTTTTTGGAATAAATAGAACCACTTTCTATGGCCCCCTTTTTAGAGGACCTTAAACTAAACCATTTAAAAAAAAATTAGTAGTTTAGAAACTAGATTCAAAAGACTACTACTGTTGTTTTTGTCGTATCTTAAAGTTTTGAGCATAACTATCTTCAAATTCTTGTTGAAGTTTAGAAATTGTTGATTTCAAAAAAAAGGTGTCCACTTATACCCCCTTTTTGGCACCACAACTTGGTGCACTTACCCATCATATGTTCTTGAGTCACCTACCCATTGTATAGTCATGCTTGTATATTTTTGAGTCTTATCACAATACCCCACATCACTAGCCAGTCTTCTATAGGAAAGTATCGTTGCCCATTTTATCATTATTCTCAATGTACTGTCACTATGTCCTTATCATATGCTTCCTTCCTTGTACCTATATTTGGCTCATTAGTATCTAGTTATTCTGATCTCTTTAGCAAAAGGTTATTTAATCATATATTTGTTCTTTCTTCTGATCTTTAGTTTTCTCTTGTTTATTTTGGAAGGTCATTTCTAGGTGATTTTAGTTGTTCCTTCCCCATGGTTGCCATGGTTTTCCATATCATTGTGTGCTAGGGCAACTCAAGAGCATGGTTTTGACCATGATCTTTTTCTGCTTGTGATTCAGTTAGATATCACCCATGCATATTCCAAACATGTTTTCATTTATGAACACATGATTTAGTTGGGAAGTATCATTTTCTTGTAGATAACCCAACATCATTTCCACACTTATTTTTCTGAGACTGATGTGTGATTCTGGGGTAGTCCTCTTGTGCTTGTTTGAGTCATTCCTATGTAATATTGGGGAAAATGCATTGATATTCTTAGTAACCTTGGAGGATCACTAATATTCCTATATTAAATAAAGTGCTCACACTACATGGTGGTACTTCTTCATGAAGTACCCCACTCTCAAGCTTTCGGTACTGAAGTACTTAATAATCAAATAAATAGTGAAACATATGTATACATGTATGTCATCAAGGTACTAAAATACACATATGTGTATGTAAACTGTCTCCAATATAAAAATGCATCAAAAAATGTATAAATATTTACTACTAGAGGGACCCCTCAAGACGCATACAAACAGAACAACCCTCTGATCGAGTCTCCTGTACATCCTCTTGTTGAGGTGCATCAACTGAGCCCTGCAAATATATATACATATACATACATTAGAGTTCTATCTAAACATATATATACATGTACATGTACATTCAAATTAAATTAAACACTCATGAATATATATATATATATATATATATATATATATATACATATATATCTAATTTGAAACATTTAAATAACATTAAACAAACTATTTAAAAATCAAGTACCTAAGCACTACCAGGTGCCTCAATAGAATCATCTCTCTTACATACATGATGCCCTGAGCCAACACTACATGTAACCATGTGCTCAGCGACCTATGCCTGCATGATTTATTATAGTTATTTAGATTACATTATATATATATCTAAAATAATTTTTTTAATAAATTCATTTTTTTAAAATTTCATATATATTTAAAATTAAAAATAAATTATATATGTACTTGGGTCTTCAAAGGTGGAGGATGATCAACAGATCCCA
Source organism: Cupressus sempervirens (assembly GCA_028749045.1). Classification (NCBI taxonomy): domain Eukaryota; kingdom Viridiplantae; phylum Streptophyta; class Pinopsida; order Cupressales; family Cupressaceae; genus Cupressus; species Cupressus sempervirens. The sequence continues at coordinate 769,988,970 of CM053792.1, read as the reverse complement.
TCGTATCATCTACCGATGCACTTGAGCCTAAAACTCTGACACCTACTGAACCACCCTCAGCACCATGTCCAACTGCTAGTAAATCTGAGTGAAGTGGACTGTGTAACCTACTGGACCTCGATATATCCACTCATTCTCACCATTTTCTCCCATAACGAAGAATTACATGTTCATGTCTCCCCTACAAACATCCATACTCACCCCTCTCCTACACAATCTCTTAGTCTCCTATCCCCTCTACCCCTTCTCCCTCTCAACCTTATCCCCCATGACCTCACCTTTCCTCATCATCCCAATCCCCTATTCAATCCTCTACGCATGTCTTGTTTAAAGTTGTGCATATTGTTCCTACCCTCGTGACTAAGGTCATGACTGATCGGTGGTATGTGATACCCTTCTCCTACACCCCACATCTGTTTCACTATCACTCTACTTCCCTTCCCTCTCGTCACCAGCCGTCATCCCTACACCCCCTTAAAAACACTTTTCTAGATTTTTTACTTGCCTATGCTCCCCTCTTCCTTTACATCACCTATCTTTCTCACCCTTTAGATTCTTCCATCATCATAATGTTTTGATTCAATCTCCTTATCTTCACAAATTGAGTTATCTTCATTATCAGACTCTTATGAATTCTCAAATCCGTAGGCTCAGGTTTCATCACCATCAGTTATGTTCTTTAACATAGACTCAACATCCTAGCCCTTAGTCCACCTATCCTATTCCATATCATCCTGGCTATGAGCTTTTTGGTCCATCATTTTCCAATATCATCCTCTTAAGAGTCAATATCTCCTATGTTTTAAGTTCATTCTTTATCATAAATAATTATCCTAGATTAAGTTTTGTCTATCCTATCCCACCATCATGAATTTTCTTGTATTTTATTTTTATCATCATTGATTATGTCTATTTGCTATCTCCTAGCATCCTAGTGTTCAAAATTATTTACCATGTTGTATTATCATAGATTATGTTCCTTTACCATTATCATAATTTGGATTTATCTTATCATCTTTCCCCATCATAGAATCAGTTAATTTATCACATGTTAGATATGTTTCTCATGTTTTGTCATTATAATCTTTAGCTCACTTATCATATGTTCTCATCCTAACTTTGAGTTCATTTATCCCATTTTTGGTGTTCATTTTAATTAGTACCATCACCACAAAAATCACATTCATTTTATCTTCATTTGTGTTCATTTAAAATAAGTCAATATCCTAGTTTATGATCATTCTATCGTCCTTTTCACATAGTTGAAAGTCTCTTTTTTAGGTTTGCATCCATTTTTCCCTATTTTTTATATATTCATATTTCATCTGTTAGGTTATGTTCTTTATACACATTTATTTCTATTTATCTTTTTCACAAGTTCATACATCTCGCATCCCTCCCCATTTTTTAGGTTCACCCTTAAATATTTTCCCTTGTTATCATAAATGTCATCATAAAAATAGTCTATCCAAATAAATCCCATCATCTAAAATCACATCACAACAAAATCTCATCATCAAAGCACATCATCCTACATCACAAACCATCAGCAATATCATATCTCTCATAATACATCACATCCCACATTACAAATTGTCAGTAATATTATATCTCTCATAACACATTACATCCTGCATCACAAACTGTTAGCAATATCATATCCCTCATAACACATCAGTTCCTGCATACAAACACATTAGTCTCTCATCTACATCTAAATATATATAAACATCCACATCATAAATATAATCATGACATCATAAGTCCATACATCCATATCCCACCCCCAAAGAATGATCTGATATATATATATCAATATATATATATATATATATATATCTTCCACAAAGAATAAATTAATAAATCACCCCTTACAAATATACCATAGTCCATCATAGTCCAGATATCTAGTATCCATATCATACATATACATACATTGGGTATGTGCCCACAAAATACATCTATAGATACATCCAAAAAATAATGAATCATAAACAATATACCCAAAATATCACTAGTCTCCCACATTAGTTGCCTCCTCATCTTGGCCCTCATCCGTGTTCCTCTCTGCCCCTAGCACTGCTGGTGGTGGCCTCATTTATCCTCCTTTCGTACCTAAGCTCTTTGCCTCATCCCTCCTCTAACCTATCCCCTTGTCCTACCTCTGGCTCTATCTTGTCCTATGGCTCTAACTCGTGCATTGAGACCCTCTTGTCCTCTCCAATCCCTGATACTCCATCCACTCTCTCCCCCTCCTCCTTGCATACAAGTGTGGGTCCTAGATGTCCTTGACTGTGTTGGCCACCTATAATGCTCAATCTAATCCGTTGGGACCACTGCACAATACCTCCCCTAATAAAACCCTACTCTCTCTCTCTCTCTCTCTCTCTCAACTCCTTCATCTCTCCCTGCAACCTTCTCAACTCCTCCATCCCTCTGTCGACTACCAACTATGCTCTCCAGGTTGCCACCTCCACCCTCAGTCTATCTTGCTCCTACTGCATGGCATCCATCCTGCCTCTCCAAGCTCACCACATCAAACCTCCCCTCCACCTATCCAACCTCCACTTGTAGTGTCCCCACCTCTATCCCTGCACTACATTGCACTCCTCTCATAGTTGATCCTACTCTATCTTGAGCTGATCTCTCTCTTAGTAAGTGTCTCATAGCAACTAGTTGGTAGCATCATGTGTCTACTATAGGGACACATATCAGGCTATCCATCCATCATCCCCTCTCCCTATGGATGAGTCCCATCCACCACTCCCATCTCCCCAACCTACAGGCCTCTATGTCCTTTGCTCCTCCTCCGCCCCCTGTCCCCTCTCCACCACTGGCCTCTCCTCCTACCTATCCTCTCTCCTCTGCCTCTACCTAGCTAGACCCTCCTCTTGTTCCACGGTGTTTGCCCACTATCATAGCCCTCTCACTACATATCTACCATGTTTGGCTGCTAAGGCTATCTTCCCTACCACCATGGCCGCCTTGGTTAACTTCACTTGGCCTACCAGTCTCGACTGCTAGAACTAGTCTTGGTACTCCTGTGTGGAGCCCACATTTGCTGCCCTATTGAACCAATCCCACTACTATGGCTCTAACTCCTTCCAGGCCTGAAGTAACCCCTCTCTCTACAGTGCTAGCCCAAAATTTGATACTGGCTCATGTGTAACTGATGATACATGTTAGACTCACTTGGAGCCACCTAAACCCATCCAAACTGACACAAGTCTCTATCTGACTAGTACTACTCAGCTATGTACTCCCACCTCCAAAAAATGAAGCATTGTGATATGGTGTAGTGAAGATACTGTCCCTCCTTTACCCATGGCCCTTACCCCATATATGGTATCTACACCACTATCCTGATCTCATCTATCTAGACTCGCTAGTAGTCCACATCCTTTGTATGATGATACGTCAAGGGCTGTCCTTAGCTATAAGCCATTGGCTCCTCTGCTTGCCTATCCCTCCATCCAATTGGCTTGAATGCTGCGATGTGCTCCCATGCCCAAACTTGTAGTAATGTAGGGAAGCCTATGCTCCTCCCCTACCATTCGACTCCCTAATACAAAATGTGATGTAGATCATGATATGAACCCCTTTCCTTGTACATCAGAGACCCCCACATTGTCGGGACTCCCATTTGCACTATCTGCATGATCATTGGTATCAGTGCCAAAGTGACTCCTATCCCACCTGTATACATAAAAATAGATCTGCCTCATTATGACTACCTATTCCAAATGCTCATCCAATACAAACTGCCCTCGACAGATTTGATATGCTACTCTTGGCCCCATCAGCCTCTATACTATTTCCTTCCTAATCATCACCCTAGTCATCATCATGGGCATCCCTCACACAGGAAATCTAAAGATCCTATAAACATCCTCTAATGTAATTGTAATTTTCTTTGTTAGTAGGTGAAATGTCCTAGTCTCACTGTGCCACTTTTCACACAAGGTGGTCACTGTCACCACGTAGGTACGTGTGTGGGGTAGTCTTGCTAGGTACCCCAGGTCGATGACATCTACACTCGCTTAGTCCACTGGTGTAAGCTGCTCTCCAGTGCGTAGTACGATCACCCACCGCTTGCATGACACTAATGCATCTAGAGACCATTGAACATAAACCAGTGACATGTCAATTTTTGTTTCCATCTTTTCCTTACATATCTTCTAATCAACCCCCTCCCTCTCATCCCTCTATCCAATACCCCCTTTCCCTATGCATCTTTCCCTGACTCCGCATTCCTACTAATGCATTCCCGTGAGCCTATGAAACCTGCGATCCCACTGATACATGTTCCCACGGGGTCACTAGTTGACACTTTGACCCACTCAAAACCATAATGGCATTCCCGCTGACATGTTCTTGTGAACCTCTAAAATTTGTGATCCCGCTGAAAAAAGTTCTTGCAGGATCACTGTTTAACCCTTAACCTCTGAGGAACCTAAACTCGCGTCCTTGTAGCCGCATTCTCACGTGACATAAACCTTGAAAAACTACTGATACATCTTATGCAAGATCACTTGACTATGCCCTCCTGGTCAAACCCCTACCCCATTCCCATGTTGACCCATTTCCTACCGCGAGATCATATCCCTGCCAAGATAAGCACCTTTTTCTTAGTGGGATCCTGATCCTGCTACCCTACCCTCATTCTCACAATAAATTTTTACCTGAATTCATGATCTCGTGAAGCATGCTTGTTTAGCCCATTTTCAACCTTTTCCAAAGACATTTTTGTGGGATTGTGATCTCACCTATCCCGCTAGTGATCCTGCCAGAACTGAGTCCACGAGATCAATCTTTTTCCAATTTGGGAACACTAAAAAAGACATAAACTAATATTTAACAAGTTGGTTTTTCAACCCTACCGATCGATCTAGTGTTTGCCACACCTATACTCATCGTACCACATCTACTCGATGCTTTGGTCGTCCAAGTGCAGCCATCATATCATCCCACTGAGAGCTCCTAGCAGCAATATCTCCTCATCTGTTTGAAAGCACATGACCCTTTTTACCCCCACTCAAGCCACTTATAGACCCCCTTGAGTGCCCTAATTCACCTCTTTGCCCCCTCCATATCCTCTTTTTCGCTAGCCTTCTTTTTGCTATTCCTTTTATTCCCCTTTCCATCCCTTTTTTCATTCTTCCAAGTCCTCCTGCTTGCCCTAACTAACTACCACTTTTCAAGAAGTCACCGAGCTTCATGTTCTTTCCCTGCCACCTTCTTGAGGGAGCATCACATAGTCCATTATCTCCTTTTCTACTCAAAACTAGGGCAACCATGTTGCTTCAAAAAGTCTTCTTCATATCGTTTATATTCAAACTTTTTTGAAATAGTGTTGTTTCAACATTATGTCAAAGAGGGGCAAAATGTAGACATCTAAATCTGATTACACAAACAAGTAATCATATTTACTCATCTCCTAGGACATTACTAATTAAATATTTATTATTTCATTAATTAATCATCATCCCCTAGTTAATTAATTCATTTAATTAACTATAGTCCAGTTGATAAAATCAAATGACAACCCAAAATCAACTTATCAATTAAATCCTTATTCTTCTATTAAGTTAAATAAATTCTCAAATCTATCTAATCTAATCCCATATCCCTTATTTATTAAATAAATCATTTAATAAAATATCCAAACCCCTAAAAAATCCCTAAAACCTACCTTTATCCCTTATCCAACCCATATACCCATACTAACCTCACTTAACCTCCTAACCAACCCATCTCATCAAAGCTAAGCCACTTGCCTCCTAACCCCCTTCCTAAGCTAAGTCTAATCCCCCTCCTAAACATGTGCACAAATTTAAGCAAGTGTTAAGACCTTCTAACCCAAGCCAAAGTCAACAAGTCTCCCTTATCCTCTTTCATCCCTATCCAAGAGCATTAAGGGCTCTTACATCCCTGTTACACACCCAACCTCCCTCATTACTCTGTTTGACCAACCCTTATCCCATCTCCTCACACTCATCCTCCTTGTGACAAGTGTCACTCCTGCTCCAAACAAGCACAATCCATGTGCTCCCCTTTGAAAGCATCATATCCCTCCCTCACCATTCTTCCATCCTTGCATCTTGACCATCCATCTCTCTACTCTTTAGCCTATAAATAAAGCCATCCCCTCTCACAATCCATCAACCACCTTCATGCAAACTTATAATGCTATTTTGAGAGCCTAAAAACTACCAAAATACAATCATAATGCTGAAATCCCTCCATACCTCCATTGTTGAAAACTTCATCCTTATACACACTTGGTAAAAACTTCCATCCTTTAGAAGCTTGAGCCCAACGTGAGCATACATCAGCTATCCATCAAGGGCATAGCTTCGTCATCATAGGTTATGCCCATGGAGCTTACCATTCTTGGTTTGCCTTCGTTTTGGTGATAACCTCGTTCTATCGTAAGCATTTACTTATTTGGTTATTGTGAATGCTTTTGTTAGTAATAGTATTCCTTTTACACTAACTAGATTAAGGTGATACACATAGTAGTTTAAGAATTGTGTCTAATGATAATTTGGCTCTGAACATATTATGATTTTTGTTGTTTGAAGTTGGTACAGGTTAGATAACTGGTAGGTAACCTTTGGCTGAATTCTTAGCCTTTTTGTACTTTGGGGCTAGCTTGCCATCTTTTTGGCTACTATCAACTACTTCAAAAATAATAGTTTCACAAGTTTGTACTTTTCTCATTATTAGGGCCTAAAATTGACCTCCAAAAAGTGAGTCTCCTTCCTCTACAAAATATCAAATTTGACTATAGATAAGGTCATCCTTAAACATTGCACACTAAGGGAGAAATTAAGCTTGGAAAAATAAGTCAACTATGATTGTTTAACACTTTTAGCCTAGGAATCAAGCCTTAGTGTGATGTTTACACTATGAGATAGAGGAGTCATGAAACTAGTTCGCTTGTTATCTCTTGTTCATTACTTTGGGCCAAATCTTTTAGAGTTGAATAGCGTCAAAGTGACAATAGATTATTGTCTTATCAAACCAAAAAAGAACCTCAAGGAAATCATGTTTCTTAGAGCTATTTTGAAAATTGATCACACAATAAACATTGATTATAAGTGATTTCAGGATTTAATTGTGTATATCTAACCTTTTTTGTTTTAAGAATTAATTGTGAAAATCTTTTTACATAGGAGTTTTAAATTATACTCTATGATCTATCAAATATAAGACGATATCTCTCTTTGTGTCATAAATTAAATTTTCATTATTGGTAAAAATAAACATTATCTTAGAATTGCCATACTTCAATTTCTCTTGAACATTACGATTCAAAGGTATTTACTTCTATTCTTTAAAATATCAAAGTGAAGCACATGTTCACTATTTCTATGGATCATGACAATACAACCCTATTGTCTCTATGAGTTACATTTTGATATGTAGTTTGTGGTTTAAATAATTTGTGAAGATTAAAATTTATGTTGGACACTATACTCATAGACTTTGTTTACTCTTAAACTTACATGTTTGAACAAGTAAAGTGTGAAGATAAGATCACCTGTTCTGATTCATAATTCTGAATAAAAAATGCTTCGCCTATAGTATATCAAGATAAATATCAAACATTTAGATATTGAAATGAATATTTATTTAAACAAAGTTGACAGATAAACAAATTATGTAAACAGATTCATAATTCTGAATTAAAAATGCTTCACCTACAGTATATGAAGATAAATATCAAACATTTAAATATTAAAACAAATAGTTATTTAAACAAAATTTACAGATAAACAAATAAATAAATGTAAGATATTGAAAGATTAACTCTTGAACGACACATGACTTCTTGAGTCGTTATCAACACACCGACTGTTTCCAACTAATATTATCTTCTAGCAACCAGAAAAATTAATAATTTGCTATATCTTTCATTATTGCAGTCAACACATTGTCTGTATATACCAAACACCCTCTGTCACTTAAACTCAAAATCTATATATAATTTGATGCATCGTTGGTTTCTTGTACATTAGAATATATTTTATAGTCCAATTTCACGTTCTGCTATCCAACGTGCACAGTTGTGCTAGTATAGAAAAAGTATCCTCTTAAAAATTATACAGGGATGACGTCATACTTGGGACCTCCGTATATTCCTCTGCATTTTAAAAACTGGCTGTGGATCCCTCTTGTCATTTCAAAAAGTGAAAGGGCATTGAAGTTTATAAACACGTTGTCTTATCCGTTCATGTGATGCATGCACTTCCATCTACATGATTCTTATCAAACCTTGTTGGCATTATAGATTTGGATATTATAGAAAACACTTCACAAGTGCGGAAGAAAAGGAATCACTTCACAAATATTTGTTTTCGTTTCTTTGGTAAAGATATCACAGATAGATATATTTCTTTATTGGTGAAGGCTCCATAATAGTTTCTGTTGAACTAAAACGAGCTATACATTCATCTGTTTGTTTAAGGATTGTTTGGTCTCCATATTCTTTCAATCGTGTATTTAGGATACATGTTCTAATTAAGTAAATTAGGAATGGTTCAAACTCTTAAATCAAATCAACATATTAAAAGTGAATTGATAAAGATTAAATATAAAATTCTAACAATTAAACTGATAAATAAATTAGTCAAAAGATATGAGAGCTCCACAAAAGAAAAAAATACAAAGCTTCGAAGACTAAAGAGAAGAGTTCATAGCCTCCTTCCAATCTTAATTTAATTTCTCTAGAAGTTTAATGAAGTAAGAAGTAACCTTTCTTAAGTGTTCATTGCTTGAAGCCAAACTAGGATTTTCAATTCCTCTCATGGACACCATTTCTTTTATTTTCCTTTCAGCCCATCTATGTTCAAGCCGCAAAATTTGGAGAGAGTCTGAAGTCATATCGATCATTTCCTTGTTGAAATTGAAAATCTTTTCTAGCTTCCTACTAACTCGATCTTGATTATTTTAACATTGGCAATAGGAAACTATATTTATTTCGTTTCTTCTTTTTTCAGAGTCAAATCAAGATGTTGTCTAACCTACTCCTCAATAAAGTCCCAATTATTTTTTTATTTCAATCCGCGTGCAGACAAGTTTCTTTTTTCTAAGCCAGGAGGTTTTTACGGTGGGCGGCTATATCTGGTGCAAACAAAAAATAACGCGTATTCCCAAGGATTCCTAGTATTTTTATAATTTGGATTCAAGATTGATAACTACGTTTACTTGATTTTCCATGGGGCCTATTTTATTAATTATTTTGTTAAACAATTTATCTGTTCGCAATCGATGGATAGTTAGATAGGAAATAGTTCTGGTTCAGTCTCGATTGGTTTTTATTAAAAAACATTACTGATTTTAAATTTATCATGTGTTGGAGAATCTTTGACATTTGTATAGCGTTGACCTAATATTATCTTATTAAATTTTAATTAGTATAGAGCAATAGTGTGGTCTTAGAGATCTATATCTAGCTGTTGAAATTTATTGTGCGGAGGTGCGCTATGGATTTTTATTATGTATTAAATATTGTATTGTGTATTATAGTCTAAGATGCTACTTCTTTTGTAGCTATTAGATTTCAATAGTTCATATTGATGTCATTATGAATTTTTAGATCTAATTGTTTTCTTTTTTCTATGAGCATTTCTAATCATTTTTAATGATTCATTATTAGGATGGAGAGTTAAAGAATAAAGTAAGTGAGAAATGCAGATCAAAAGTCTTATAAATAAAGGAAAATGGCATACCTAACAAGATAAATAAAAAGAAAGAATTATAAACATCAATAAAAATAAAAAGAGGTGAAAATCAAGATTACAATATTTTTTTAATCATGTTTATTAAATTTTATATACATAACTCCTTGGATTAGATCTAAAAAGGGAGAGGAAAATTTTACAGTAAGATTTAGTGTATGTAACGGAGATAAATATTCAATATGCTAATGTATTTTTGTACAATATTCAATGTTGAGTAGTTTAGTTAGGTACTAAAATAAATTTAATATGATCTATAAATTTTTCTTCCATTATAATGCTAGTCTTGTTAGTATAGTAATTTTGAAGTATGAAAATTAAATTATTATATCCCCTTCTATCTAAAAATATGAGTACATAGCTGTCACTTTTTGTGTTTGCAAGAGATATTGGTTGAAGCTGCCTACTATAGAATATGTACTATATGTAATGCTGTGCCATCATGCTATATTTTGGTAATTACAGTACTATTTAGATGACTAAGGACTTGGTCATTATGAGTAGGAATAAGCATAGAGAGATCTAATACGATTACATTAATGAGTTAGTTCATGAAGACTTGGTTCATCTTATATATTATTTCATAAAGATTCATGTTGCTACTATCTTTATGAAGTCCTTTCTCCTGTTTGATTTTGGACATTTGGATTCCCTTTTTGATGTGTAAATTTTACACCGAGCAAAAACTTGATCTCTGATGACCTCTTTAAGTCCTTTCAACTTCACCAATAAACCAAAAACATATTGACAATTTAATTTAATTTTTTATTTATCCTTAACCTACACAAATACAATTTTTCTTATAGACTTCCAAACCTCCTTCAAAGGTAAGATCAAAGTTACGACTCTACAGCAAAATGCCATAAATCGGGCAAGAAAACTTCTCTGTAACATTAAATTTGAAGCAATTGGGGATTTCTTTCATGTCTAAGACAAAAAAAGATTATCATTGTCTCTGATTACATCCATGTCTTCAATGTGAGAACCATCGATGTCCATAACCAGACTACACTGCTTCCCAAATTTTCTACCTGCATGAGATGCAATCATTTTCATTATAACTTGACATAAAATGTTAAAATTTTCTTTGTAAGCCACAAACTCGTAGGATTTCAAAATTAAATTAAAGTATACACGAAGTAAAATGTCTTACTAGCTATGTTGAGCAGATCGTCTAGTGTATTGGGCAAAATAAGCAACTTCCCAAGCCTCTCCTCTGCATGTTCTTGTCGATGTTCCTTGGGATGATAATTATATATTATTACTCGTTTTGGGTATTTGCCATATTTAATTGTTTCAATTCCTTGCGTTGAAACATTATTTTGTTCTACCGTGAATGGGCTTTTGTGCAAGCCACTATATGGAGATTGATATTCGTAATTGATTTCATCAGTGCAATGGGGAGCATTGCTAGGTCTTAAATTATCATTGCTTACCGAGTTATCAGTTTCGTGCCCATCTGATTTTTTCTCTGCAAATGGCAAATCCACTATAGAAGATATTTCTTCAACCATTGACTTTTTAAGTTCCTTTAAATGCTGCAACCATACCAAGAAATTGGGTTATCATTTGTTAAATAAAATCACTTTCAATATTTCATGTCTGATTCATGTTGTTTATTAACCCCTACCTTGAGAAAATTCTTTTCAATGATTTTACCATCTTCTATATCTGTTTGCACAATTCTAGTAAAATCATGGCGACCCAATCGAAGAAGCTGGCTAAGTCTTGTAGTTCTCGCTATAAATGGCTGTGGGATGTCTAAAAGTACATCAAGCTCCCCAATCAAATTTGGAGTTCCTTGTTTCTCTAGAAGTTGTAAAACAGTTATGGAATTTTATTAATTTTTTTCAATTTTCTCTTATGTCCATGAATTTGAAATAACCATAACTGAAATCTCATACTGAATCAAAATTTTAATTCACAGATAATACAATTAGAGCTGTTTGTGCTAAGAAAAGAAAATTACTTTCTTGGATGTTAATGAATGCATAGTGCCGAGTTCAATTAACAAACTATTCATGATACTTAATGTTTATACTCTCTTAAATTGTTATTAATATTCAAAACTAGTGAGGACTGTTTAATTGAAAATAGTACTAGCCTGTTCGGTTCCATTTGCATGTGTGAATATATCCTGCAAACAGATAGTGAGATGGGAATTTAATGTAGATGTTGATAAGTGTTGAGATGGGTATGGTGCTAAGTAAATTAGAAGTGGATCGCTAAAGATAGAAATGTAGATAAGTGATAAGATGTTTACATACCACTGCTCCAGAAAAAAATTATGTAAAAATCTCCAGCAATTTGATTTTTCAAAATGATATCTACATTTGGTGGAAAGTATTCTCCTTTCATCTCTGCAACCTTCAGATATGAAAATATACCTTTATCCATTTAAGTTTCTACATGTCAATATAAAACAAAAACAAGAAACATATTGTACAAAAGTTGAAGTAATCAGAATTAAATATAAAAATAATTGTGAAAAAATATCTACACTATGCATGTTATGAAAAATTTACATGTGTCGTTGTAGTTAAAACTTACAAACTGCAAAAGCATGTTTCTTGAAACTCCATTGAAAAGGTAAGTGTTTTCAATAGTTGGTAGAAAGAGATGGTGGTAGATGTTAGAACAGAGGGCTTTAGGTAGGCCTGCCAAAGTGTCTTGCTGAAGTTCTCTTGTCTTAAAATTGAGCCGCAGCTGAGCCATCATTTGAAGCTTTATCCATTCTAGCAAATGGGTTTTTGCAGCATATTTTGAAGCCTCATTAATTGTATGCCTCTACGAAGAAAATAATGAAACTTAAGATAAAAATGAATGAAAGCTTTACTAGAAAATAGAAAATTACACATAAAGGATGTAAATGTTTGCTTACAAACATAAACGTCTTGGTTGCTGTGTGTACAAGAAGGGTGGTCATATTTCCTATCAAGTAGGCCGTGAAACCCAAATTGAAGAACAAGTAAAATATAGTAAACAATTTTTCTCTACTATTTACTGCATGTAGATCTCCATAGCCAACAGTCGTTACAGTGGTAACGACCCAATAAATAGAATCCATGTATCCCCTCCATATGCTTTTATCCTTAAAATTATGAATAGTACTATCAAGCCAAGTGTTTCCCTTAGCTGAATAATGTGTTGCAAGCCAATAGTAAAAACAACCAGCACTGTGCACAACAAATAGTGAAACTTGCAATCAATTAAGTTTTGATAAAAATCAATATAGTTACGTTTAGCTTGAACTCTGCTGCAAAAATTAAATGTTTAGCTATAGTGACTTATAGAAATGAGCTTGACAACTCTCGTCCAAAAATAGTTGAACTGGATATCCTTTTCGAGTCTGAAACTCAATTATTGGTATCAATAAATGTTTTATTAGCAGAAAACAAAATTTCTATTTTCCTCTATAAATCTATTGTCTAAATCATATTAATATATTTATATATCATATATAAAAATTATTCTTGGGGAAGGTTTTGTAAATGGGGTGTGCATTTAACTATGGAGGAAATCCTATAAGTTGGATTGGTATTGTCCCCCATGCTTCACCTCTGTGAGCATCACCTATATCTAATGAGAGCTAAGTGTTCTACTCATTCTCATGAGAGATGGGTTAATTGTTAAGTTTCTTTAAGATTAAGCCCACTTAGCTCCAACTTGAGTGAGCTTTATTATTAAGTTTATTTAAGATTAAGCACACTTAGCTCCAACTCAAGTGAGCTTAATTATTAAGTTTCTTTAAGATTAAGCACACTTAGCTCTACCCCACTTTGCTCCACCCACTTAAACATTACACACTATTGCTTAGTTCATAAAAAGTGTTAAATAGTTAAAGTTGTCTTAATCTTTTAAAGCTTAATTTTTCTGAAGTGTGGGATGTTTAAGGGTGACCAAACACTTGATCCCAAATAAATTTTGAATGTAAGAAAAGAAAAACTCATTCAAAACAAATGAAATTATAGGTGGGAAGCAGCATCAGGTGGTTTGCTTAGATTCAACCACCTGTTATTCCAGAACAAACATCTGTATTGCTAAGATACTTTCAAACATGTGTATTGCATCTAAATTAACACAAAATCTGCGGCAAGTTAGTATTGGGTACGAATTCTTTTTTAACACAAAAAATATATAACACAAATGTTTGCAAGCAGAAAAATAATAAGGAAATCAACAACAATGGCGGCACTGAGAGAGCAATTTCTTTACACTTTTTTCTTGATTTCACTTGTCTCTGCATGTTGTAATGTCTTGACATAGGTATTCCCTTTTGCCTCACCCATCGATTAGATTTCTAGGACAAATTAAAACTTTACTTGTTTTGATATAAAACTTTGTTGGTTTTGTGTGATTGCAGGGGAGATGCAGCAGCAGATGCAAATCCAAGTTTTGCAAAGGTGTGATTTTTATATTCACTGTTGGAATGCCATTTACATAAACACTTGACTAAAATTCTGACTGATTGGTTGTATTTTTTCTAATGGTAGAAGCTCCGCTTCTAAGGTATGGAAAATATTGCGGGTTATTTTACACAGTTGAACCAGATATCCTTTTTGAGTCTGAAACTCAATTATTGGTATCAATAAATGTTTTGTTAGTAGAAAATAAAATTTCTATTGTCCTCTATAAATCTATTGTCTAAATCATATTAATATATTTATATATCATATAGAAAAATTATTCTTGGGGAAGGTTTTGTAAATGGGGCTATAAGTAGTGCGTTTAACTATGGAGGAAATCCTGTAAGTTGGATTGGTATTGTCCCCCATGCTTCACCTCTGTGAGCATCACCTATATCTAATGAGAGCTAAGTGTTCTACTCATTCTCATGAGAGATGGGTTAATTGATAAGTTTCTTTAAGATTAAGCCCACTTAGCTCCAACTTGAGTGAGCTTTATTATTAAGTTTATTTAAGATTAAGCACACTTAGCTCCAACTCAAGTGAGCTTAATTATTAAGTTTCTTTAAGATTAAGCACACTTAGCTCTACCCCACTTTGCTCCACCCACTTAAACATTACACACTATTGCTTAGTTCATAAAAAGTGTTAAATGATTAAAGTTGACTTAATCTTTTAAAGCTTAATTTTTTTACTCTTAAACTTACATGTTTGAACAAGTAAAGTGTGAAGATAAGATCACCTGTTCTGATTCATAATTCTGAATAAAAAATGCTTCACCTAAAGTATATGAAGATAAATATCAAACATTTAAATATTAAAACAAATAGTTATTTAAAAAAAAATTTACAGATAAACAAATAAATAAATGTAAGATATTGAAAGATTAACTCTTGAACGACACATGACTTCTTGATTCATTATCAACACACCGGTTGTTTCCAAATAATATTATCTTCTAGCAACCAGAAAAATTAATAATTTGCTATATCTTTCATTATTGCAGTCAACGCATTGTCTGTATATACCAAACACTCTCTGTCACTTAACTCAAAATCTATATATAATTTGATGCATCGTTGGTTTCTTGTACATTAGAATATATTTTATAGTCCAATTTCACGTTCTGCCATCCAACGTGCACAGTTGTGCTAGTATAGAAAAAGACTCCTCTTAAAAATTATACAGGGATGACGTCATACTTGGGACCTCCGCATATTCCTCTGCATTTTAAAAACTGGCTGTGGATCCCTCTTGTCATTTCAAAAAGTGAAAGGGCATTGAAGTTTATAAACACGTTGTCTTATCCGTTCATGTGATGCATGCACTTCCATCTACATGATTCTTATCAAACCTTGTTGGCATTGTAGATTTGGATATTATAGAAAACACTTCACAAGTGCGGAAGAAAAGGAATCACTTCACAAATATTTGTTTTCGTTTCTTTGGTAAAGATATCACAGATAGATATATTTCTTTATTGGTGAAGGCTCCATAATAGTTTCTGTTGAACTAAAACGAGCTATACATTCATCTGTTTGTTTAAGGATTGTTTGGTCTCCATATTCTTTCAATCGTGTATTTAGGATACATGTTCTAATTAAGTAAATTAGGAATGGTTCAAACTCGTAAATCAAATCAACATATTAAAAGTGAATTGATAAAGATTAAATATAAAATTCTAACAATTAAACTGATAAATAAATTAGTCAAAAGATATGAGAGCTCCACAAAAGAAAAAAATACAAAGCTTCGAAGACTAAAGAGAAGAGTTCATAGCCTCCTTCCAATCTTAATTTAATTTCTCTAGAAGTTTAATGAAGTAAGAAGTAACCTTTCCTAAGTGTTCATTGCTCGAAGCCAAACTAGGATTTTCAATTCCTCTCATGGACACCATTTCTTTTATTTTCCTTTCAGCCCATCTATGTTCAAGCCACAAAATTTGGAGAGAGTCTGAAGTCATATCGATCATTTCCTTGTTGAAATTGACAATCTTTTCTAGCTTCCTATAACTCGATCTTGATTATTTTAACATTGGCAATAGGAAACTATATTTATTTCTTTTCTTCTTTTGTCAGATTCAAATCAAGATGTTGTCTAACCTACTCCTCAATAAAGTCCCAATTATTTTTTTTATTTCAATCCGCGTGCAGACAAGTTTCTTTTTTCTAAGCTAGGAGGTTTTTACGGTGGGCGGCTATATTTGGTGCAGACAACAAATAACGCGTATTCCCAAGGATTCCTAGTATTTTTATAATTTGGATTCAAGATTCATAACTACATTTACTTGATTTTCCGTGGGGCCTATTTTATTTATTATTTTGTTAAACAATTTATCTGTTCGCAATCGATGGATAGTTAGATAGGAAATAGTTCTGGTTCAGTCTCGATTGGTTTTTATTAAAAAACATTACCGATTTTAAATTTATCATGTGTTGGAGAATCTTTGACATTTGTATAGCGTTGACCTAATATTATCTTATTCAATTTTAATTAGTATAGAGCAATAGTATGGTCTTAGAGATCTTTAGCTAGCTGTTGAAATTTATTGTGTGGAGGTGGGCTATGGATTTTTATTATGTATTAAATATTGTATTGTGTATTATAGTCTAAGATGCTACTTCTTTTGTAGCTATTAGATTTCCACAGTTCATATTGATGTCATTATGAATTTTTAGATCTAATTGTTTTCTTTTTTCTATGAACGTTTCTAATCATTTTTTATGATTCATTATTAGGATAGAGAGTTAAAGAATAAAAGTAAGTGAGAAATGCATATCAAAAGTCTTATAAATAAAGGAAAAAGGCATAGTTAACAAGACAAAGAAAAAGAAAGAATTATAAACATCAACAAAAATAAAAAGAGGTGAAAATCAAGATCACAATATATTTTTAATCATGTTTATTAAATTTTATATGCATAATTCCTTGGATCGGATCTAAAAAGGGAGAGGAAAATTTTATGATAAGATCCTAGTGTATGTAATGGAGATAAATATTCAATATGTTAATGTATTTTTGTACAATATTCAATGTTGAATAGTTTAGTTAGGTACTAAAATAAATTCAATATGATTTATGATTTTATCTTTCTTTATAATGCTAGTCTTATTAGTATAGTAATTATGAAGTATGAAAATTAACCTATTATATCCCCTTCTATCTAAAAATATGAGTACATAGCTGTCACTTTTTGTGTTTGCAAGAGATATTGGTTGGAACTGCCTACTATAGAATATGTACTATATGTAATGTTGTGCCATCATGCTATATTTTGGTAATTACGGTACTATTTAGATGACTAAGGACTTGGTCATTATGAGTAGGGATAAGAATAGAGAGATCTAATACGATTACATTAATGAGTTAGTTCATGAAGACTTGGTTGAGCTTATATATTATTTCTTAAAGATTCATGTTGCTATTATTTTTATGAAGTCCTTTCTCATGTTTGATTTTGGACTTTTGGATTCCCTTTTTGATGTGTAAATTTTACACCCAGCAAAAACTTGATCTCTGATGACTTCTTTAAATCCTTTCAACTTCACCAATAAACTAAAAACCTATTGACAATTTAATTTAATTTTTGATTTATCCTTACCTACACAAATACAATTTTTCTTATTGACTTCCAAACATCTTTCAAAGGTAAGATCAATGTTACAACTTTACAACAAAATGCCATAAATCGGGCAAGTAAACTTCTCTCTAACATTAAATTTGAAGCAATTGGGGATTTCTTCCATGTCTAACACAAAAAAAGATTATCATTGTCTCTGATTACATCCACGTCTTCAATGTGAGAACCATCGATGTCCATAACCAGACTACACTGCTTCCCAAATTTTCTACCTGCATGAGATGCAATCATTTTCATTATAACTTGACATAAAATGTTAAAATTTTCTTTGTAAGCCACAAACTCGTAGGATTTCAAAATCAAATTAAAGTATATACGAAGTAAAATCTCTTACTAGCTATGTTGAGCAGATCCTCGAGTGTATTGGGCAAAAGAAGCAACTTTCCAAGCCTCTCCTCTACATGTTCTTGTTGATGTTATTTAGGATGATAATTATATATTATTACTCGTTTTGTGTATTTTCCATATTTAATTGTTTCAATTCCTTGCGTTGAAACATTATTTTGTTCTACCATGAATGGGCTTTTGTGCAAGCCACTATATGGAGTTTGATATTCGCAATTGATTTCGTCAGTGCAATGGGGAGCGTTACTAGGTCTAAAATCATCATTGCTTACCGAGTTATCGGTTTCGTGCCCATCTGAATTTTTCTCTACAAATGGCAAATCTACTATAGAAGATATTTCTTCAACCATTGATTTTTTAAGTTCCTTTAAATGCTGCAACCATACCAAGAAATTTGGTTATCATTTGTTAAATAAAATCACATTCAATATTTCATGTCTGATTCATGTTGTTTATTAACCCATACCTTGAGAAAATTCTTTTCAATGATTTTACCATCTTCTATATTTGTTTGCACGATTCTAGTAAAATCATGGCGACCCAATCGAAGAAGCTGGCTAAGTCTTGTAGTTCTTGCTATAAATGGCTGTGGGATGTCTAAAAGTACAGCAAGCTCCCCAATCAAATTTGGAGTTCCTTGTTTTTCTAGAAGCTGTAAAACAATTATGGAATTCTATTAAATTTCTTTGAATTTTCTCTTATGTTCATGAATTCGAAATAACCATAATTGAAATCTCATACACAATCACAATTTTAATTCACAGATGATATTCGATTGTAAAAATCTAATATGACTAGAATCATTTGTGCTAAGAAAAGAAAATTACTTTATTGGATGTTAATATATGCATAGCACCCAGGTCAATTAACGAACTATTCATGATAGTTAATGTTGATACTCTCTTAAATTGTTGTTAATATTCAAAAATAGTGAGGACTGTTTAATTGAAAACAATACTAGCCTGTTCGGTTCCATTTGCATGAGTGAATATATCCTACAAATAGACAGTCATGAGATGGTAATTAAATGTAGATATTATAAGTGTTGAGATGTGTATGGTGGTAAGTAAATTAGAAATGGATCGCTAAAGATAGAAATGTAGACAAAGGATGAGATGTTTTACATACCACTGCTCCAGAAACAATTATGTAAAAATCTCCAGCAATCTGATTCTTCAAAATGATATCTACATTTGGTGGAAAGTATTCTCCTTTCATCTCTGCAACCTTCAGACATGAAAACATTCCTTTATCCATTTAATTGTTTGCAGTCAATATAAAACAAAAGAAAAAAATACATATTGTATTAAAGGAATCAAAATTAAATATAAAATTAGTTGTTAAAAAATATCTACACTATGCATGTTGTTATGAAGAATTATATGTTTCTTTGTAGAGAAAACAAACGTACAAACTGCAAAAGCATGTTTTTTGAAACTCCATTGAAAAGGTAAGTGTTTTCAACAGTTGGTAGAAAGAGATGGTGATAGATGTTAGAACGGAGGGCTTTAGGTAGGCCTGCTAAAGTGTCTTGCTGAAGTTCTCTTGTCTTAAAATTGAGCCGCAGTTGAGCCATCATTTGAAGCTTTATCCATTCTGGCAAATGGGTTTTTGCAGCATATTTTGAAGCCTCGTCAATTGTATGCCTCTACCAAGAAAACATTCAAGCTTAAGATAAAAATGAATGAAAGCTTTAATAGAAAACAAAATATTACACATAAAGTTTGTAAATATTTGCTTACAAACATAAACGTCTTGGTTGCTGTGTGTACAAGAAGGGTGGTCATATTTCCTATCAAGTAGGCCGTGAAACCCAGATTGAAGAACAAGTAAAATATAGTAAACACTTTCTCTCTAGTGTTTACTGCATGTAGATCTCCATAACCAACAGTCGTTACCGTGGTAATAGCCCAATAAATAGAAGCCACGTATCCCTTCCATATGCTTTTATCCTTAAAATTATGAATAGTACTATCAAGCCAAGTGTTTCCCTTAGCAGAATAATGTGCTGCAAGCCAATAGTAAAAACAACCAGCACTGTGCACAACAAATAATGTAACCTGCAATTAATTGAGTTTTGATAAAGAACAATATAGTTACGTTTAACTTGAATTCTGGTGCAAAAATTCAATGTTAGCTATAGCGACTTACAGAAA
Organism: Cupressus sempervirens; assembly: GCA_028749045.1. NCBI lineage: Eukaryota > Viridiplantae > Streptophyta > Pinopsida > Cupressales > Cupressaceae > Cupressus > Cupressus sempervirens. The sequence goes on along the minus strand of CM053792.1, from coordinate 769,968,677 downwards.
TGAGCTTGACAACTCTCGTCCAAAAATAGTTGAACCGGATATCCTTTTCAAGTCTGAAACTCAATTATTGGCATCAATAAATGTTTTGTTAGCAAAAAACAAAATTTCTATTGTTCTCTATAAATCTATCGTCTATATAGATTATTTAACTGATAATTTTTTAAATCATATTAATATATTTATATAGCATATAGAAAAAATATTCTCGGGAAGGTTTTGTAAAAAGGGCTGTAAGTAGTGCGTTTAACTATGGAGGAAATTCTATAAGCTGGAATAGTATTGTCCCCCATGCTTCACCTTTGTGAACATCACCTAGATCTAATGAGAGCTAAGTGTTCTATTCATTCTCATGCGAGATGCATTCCTTAAATCACTACTCATGAAACAGAACTCAATGAGTTTGACTCAAAAATTACATAGTTAAATCGTGATAGCAATGCCACAAATTATACTTGTAATAGATGTGTAGTTTTCAAGTCGAATATATTAATCTATGTTTCATAAGTAGTGGTCCACAAGTTCCCATTTTTCATACAAACTAACATTCCAAGCAAGTCACTCATCTAAGTACTACTCCACCTCCATTGAGCTTAATTATTATGTTTCTTTAAGATTAAGCCCACTAAGCTCCAACTCAAGTGAGCTTAATTATTATGTTTCTTTAAGATTAAGCTGACTTAGCTCCAACTCAGGGGAGCTTAATTATTAAGTTTCTTTAAGATTAAGCCGACTTAGCTCGACCCACTTAAACTTCACACGCTAAGCTTAATTCATAAAAAAAAGTGTTAAATAGTTAAACTTGACTTACTATTTTGAAGCTTAATTTTTCCTTAACGGGTGATGTTTAAAGGTGGCCCACTTAATTTGCAACCCATCTAAATTTTTTAACAAATGTTACATCAAATCAACCATTCAGTATAAAACCCATTTAGCTCATCAATTGAAATACACTTGAGTTGGTGTAATGTCACCTCTATAAACCTCCCCTAAATTACAATGACACTACATTTACCATTCATTATGATAGAAAATAAATAATTTTAAGACCACTCTCCATAAAATATAATCAATGATTTTAACCCTAAAACAATGCAACTGAATTCTTTTAACAATATTTTAACTTGTTCAAATAACAACATCGTAAAAAAAAAAAATCTATTTTATTAAAAACATATTAAAATAGAAAACTATTTATTAAAATGTAAACTTGCTTTGCAAAGTACGAAGGGATTAAAAAAAAAAACCTACCTCGAAAAAAGCTCGCTAACTCTTCGTAATCGCCACAGGCGCAACATATTAAGAAAGATAAATAACTCATGACTTGCATTTCCATTTTCTGTGAAAGCGAGATAGATTATCTGAAATGGAATTGTGGAGGCCAAATCCAATATAAACCCTCTGCAAACATAACTGCCTCAACATACCACAAATCATAGAATCAGGGTAAGAAAACAATAGATCTCATCTCATAATTTGAAAAAATTCAGATTAAGGTAACAGGTTTATTGAGAATAGTGACTTACTGAATTGCAATTTTCCTGAAATCCTCGACAAGAAGATATGTTGTCATGTCGAGGTAAGCAACAAAGAACGTGACGACGATATCGATAGCAAAGAAGGCATTAACAATGTTGTCCACCTTAAACAGTGGACCCTTGTTAACCTTCCTAAATGCAAACTCAAACGGTGAAACCCACGCTGTATACGCCACCAATACAATCAACCAATTCTGCCACCACCTGAACATTACACATAGTTCTAATCTTTTAGATAAAATTGTGTGTTTTGTTTGATTCAAAGTTTTGTATCAGATATCTTCATCTTTTTCTTATGATAATGAATTAGTAAGAAATGGTTCTAAGCAAGGAAAGCTATATTACAGATGATTTCAAGATCTGATTTTTTAAGGCGCGGGGAAACAACTGTTTACAAGCATTTAGAAAGACAGAGATTTTTTTACTGTCAATCCAAAACAGTCAGTGATATTTTTCAATCCATATAGAAAACTCTGTGATTTTTAACAGATCTAAGAAGTTTTGGGAAATATAAGATTTTACCCATAATGGCGATGATAAGGTGGGATGATCCATTTCCGAAAGCGAGTAGAAGAAATATCAGGGGAGCTTCCAACAGCAGGCAGGATACCGCTTGAAACAGAAGCAAACACAGAAATTGAGCGCTTGGGTTGTCTTTGTGATGCAGGTTCTCCTTCCATTCTTCGTGTGTAATCTCTGTCTTGCTCCAATTACAAATTTCATTTCACGAGCTTTGACCTCTGATCTATTTAATACCATTCCCACGAACTCTGCAATTGCTCCATTATTGGAGCTTGAAATGTGTAGTCTCCCTTCATTGAAAAATATTAAATCTAATTGTAGATGAGATAGTGCTCGTCATCATTTTTGTGTTTAGGGCTGATCCCAATGGAGATCCCTTAACGGGGTCAAAGAAACAAATCTTTTATTATTATTATATAATATCAGTTGTCTTCCAAACCCAACAAGAATCACAAGTTAACGTTTTTCTTCGAGGAACTTATGGGAATTACAGACACAAGATTGGGTACCCTGAAACCGCGTAAACGAAACACTTTTTTATTTTGAATTTTGAATTTCTCCCCCTGTATTGAAATTACGGATTCAAGATTTTCATATATGTTGTGGAATGCCGTTATTAGTGGAAATAAATAAATGTGTTGGACAAATGATAATATATAGTTGAAGGAATAATCGTTTATTTTTCTTAATTTTCGATAGCTTTTAAGTCCGGTTTAAGGACGATTTATTTTTTAGTATTAGAAATTTTAAGGGCAACTCTAAAGGTTTGGTTTATAATATTAAGTGAATCAAATTTTATTGTATTGTTTTTGAATTTTTGTTGTTGTTGTGCTTGTATATGTAAATTTATTGTTGCAAAACGATCGAAGATATATAAACATAAATATTTATAAACAATCAATATATTCAAAATTAAATATATTTCAAAATATTATTTTTAATTTGAATAAAATCTTTAATATTATAATTGATTGTAATATATATATATATATATATATATATATATATATATATATATATATATATATATATATATATATATATATATATATATATATATACACTATTAAGAATATTAATGAAACAATTAATTTATTTTAGACTCCATTATAGTATTTTGCTTACAGAAAATGATAGTTTTCTTAAAATTCAATCATAAAAATTTAATTTATTGAAATTTGGTTTCCCAACGGCAACAAATCTGTGGTCAATGTACTCCCTCAGGAACCTGGAGCCCTGTTGAGTAGTAATCAACACACCGACTATTTATCAATAACATTATCACTCTACCATTTAAAATTTAATAATTTGTCGTATTCAACACACAAACGATTAATACAAAACCTTATCTCTCGCCCAGTTTAAAATCTAATAATAATAATTAGCTCTATAATTAGTTGTCTTGTTCGTTATAGTTTGCATTTCATTTATTTTCACTTGCATAGCTGTTGCTATGTAAAACAAATTCTCTATTAAAATTCTATTACTCGGATATCATATTGTGAACCCAAATATTTCTGCAATTGTTGAATTACTTGTCATTAAAAGGTTTAAAAAACTAAAAATTGTTTTATCATACGAAATACTCCAGAGTAGTCAATGGCAGTCACAAATATTTATATTCCTTGCTTCGGGAAATATGCCGATTATTGGGAGATGAAAACATTATATATTAGTACTCTTTTTTTGCTCAAATTATTGGATTTCGAGTCTAATCAAGGTTGTTGATGAATTGATCTCAAGCCTATCAATAATTGAGTGATAATATATTCTAATAACACTTGGGTGGTTCTGAGTTTATTTGTTGGTTTCTATTATAATGAGGAAACAATTTTATAATTAGTTGACCAATAGTATTACAAACATTTTTCATTTATAAAAAAGTAAAAATATTTTTTGACATCTAACTTAGATTTGTCAATTTATTTGGGGTAACAAAGATTGAACCATTATATCGTTGAAGCTGATTGTTGTAGAAGACTCTTATTAGACAAGTATAATAAATTATAAAATATTAAAATATTTATATTGCACTATTACACCAATGATATATAAGACAACTTGAAATGCAAAAAAATGATTTGAAGAGCCAATAGAAGAGGGACTCAACCTTCCCCTTCTACCAACATTGTAGTAAGATATTTCTAAATTGCAAATTCTAGAATAGAGGAAATTCCTAAAATGATTAATTTCATAACTCATTTATTATTTATCACCCTTCTCAATGATTTTGAAGTTTTTTTCGTTTGGTCATATATTAACATACCAATGTTGGACCCATCTCTTGTGTTGTTGTACATGCTAATGATTAACCAATTAAATAAAATCTTTGTAGGATGTATCAAAGGAAACATTCCCTACTATAGAGGAACTTTATGCTAACCCCCTTGGCATGTGTTGGCATGAATGCCAAACTCAAGATAATCAGATGATCTCTCTACATTGATAGTAAACATTATTAATATTGATAATAGTCAACAACATTGAAATTTATCATTACCATGTGAATATTTGTACGAATCAACTTTTTCACTATCATGACAAGGCATAAACATTTAGTTTCATTCATACTCACATTGGATTGAAATTCTTCACTAAGACTTGGTATATTGTGACATATTAGATTGATTCATATGACAGATTGATACTTGAACATGATGATGTTGTTATGATTGGATATATCTTAGCACACTCACTCCATGATAATATTGGTTGCAAAGGTTAATAAATTAATTCTTATCTTCCCTAAAAGAGTTCTATTACTATACAAATAGGGATGTTGTGTATGTATGCATTAAACAATTGAGAGTGATTCTTAGTCATCAAAATAAGACAAAAATATAAGTCACTCTAAGTGACAATTGACACTTTGATATATCTTTCTTAAAGGTTGAAAGTGAGAATGCAAATGTTTGTAAGGCATCAATGTTTAATAGTTTGAAATAAAAAAGGGAGTTTTGATCCCATCAACATTAAAGATTTTGAAAAAGGTGTAAAAGATGTTTTTCAAAGAACATATTTTTTTAAAAAAAAATTATCAAGAAGTTTTTAAGTCATTAAAAGGATGTGATAAAAGAGAATTGAAAAAAATAATTATTTTCCTTATTATGCTTGATTATATAGAAGGCCTCAAGATAAGGCAATAAATGATCAACAAGAAGATTTATGGTACATAGTTTGGGATTATGTTTGTAAAATATATTGGTAGATGACATTGATGATGATTTTGTAGAGTATAGTTGTCATTGCTGGTGAACCATTACATTGGTGAGAGTGTTTTTTTATATGTAATTGAAGTTACAACAACTAGTAAGAAGTCATAACCAATCGGTAAAGAGATGATAAATGACTAAGACAATCAGTGATAAAGCAACAAATGAAGGTCCATTTGGTAAAAGGGAACATGTTTTGTTATTGGTGAAAGGAAAGACTATCGATATAGGCAAAGGAAAATATACAATCAACTAGTTACCATGGTAAACAAGTATAATCTAAAGGTTATTAATCAATTCTAATTAGATGGTTGAATAAGTCATGATAACAAAGATTCAATAAATTTGGACAACATAAAACATTTATTACATTGATTGAGGAATGAGAGTTGTGTATGAGTTCAAGACATTTTGTGGTGAATAAAAATGGAAACATATTTCACATTTGAAATGAAAAATTGCATTATGATTTGGGTAATGCAGTAAGGAATTCTAGCTTCTTCAAGTTAGTTAAGATCGGAAAAAAAAAATTGGAGGGAAATGGAAACCCTAATTAGAATCTCATCTCAAAGGTAAATATAGTTTATATAAGGAGATTGTGTGTGTGTGTGTGTGTGTGTGTGTGTGTGTGTGTGTGTGTGTGTGTGTGTGAGAGAGAGAGAGAGAGAGAGAGAGAGAGAGAGAGAGAGAGAGTTTTTAGTAATAGTTGTGAAAAATAGTTGAATTGGTTAAGCTGGGATAACAAAGCTATTTGTAGATAGGCTATAAGATTGAATCTAGGTCAAGTACATGTCATCAAGGATTTGATTATCATTGAGGAGTACATACTACATGTCAATTTTCTCTTTTTGTATTCCTAATAGTTTCAATAAGTTTAAATCCCTTAACTAGGTAGTCTTTAGTAGGACTTCATTATAAATCCCTTAACATGGTGAACATGGATAACTTTAAGAAACCCCCCTTTGGAAAAATGTATAAAATTGTGGCGAATGCAACATTATTTTAGGGGCAAAAAATTAATTTGAATTGGTAATTTTTTTTTCAAAAGTGGAAAAAATAAGAGGAGTAACTAAGAGGGAAGGGCTGAATCAATTACTACAAAAATAAATCTCAGATCCCTTAGATGTCAATACAAAATAAACTTTGTTGATGCTCGACAAACACACAAAAATGTTGTAACTTGGTTAACACTAAGAAATGCTTGGTAAATACTTATCTTGAAAATCTTAAGATATTAACTATGAATTATATTATTTTAATGTAGTGCCTGCCCCTAAGTTACATTCTTGATATCATTGCCAAACTCTTTTAGGCCAATTTATGTTTGATGATTAGTATTATTATTTTAGAGATTATCAGATGTTGTTTTACACTCAGTTTATTATATGATGAGATTACTTGGTACTCCATATTTCATGCATGTATGATGATTATTCAATGGTCTCAGTTATTGATGATGATTAGTTAGATGGTTTATTATTCCATGTGCTTTTTATGGATAGTTACCCCATACTGCATGTGTATGGTGTGCGTGTTTGTTTTATTTATGTATGATGTTTCTGATGTGGTTAAGGAAGGGAGGCGTAGTTACCTGCTAGATGGGATCTACACGATGCACCACTTCCTGCCATTGTCTGTTTAGCTTAGAATATTGTGTTTGTACATGCGTGGATTTTAAGCAGGTTGCAGGTACCGGGTATCGACTTCCCTGAATTGTCAGGATGAGCGTACCCTATCGCATTGTCTCAATGGTAAGAGAGGGGAGATAAACTCTTAAGTCCAATCCCTAAACCCTTTAGCCAATTGTCCTAATTGATAATTAGGACAAGTACCTGAGTTAAGTACCCTCCGAATGCATCAAATGATGTAATTTCGGGATTATAACCCTTTTTGTTTTGATTTAGTATGTGTTTTTCTATGTAGGGTTTTCATATGTTGTTTATGAGTCCTTGATGTGTTTTCTATTAATTAAGTCTAATTAAAAAGATTAATTAATGATTTAATTCAATAGAGAATTATTATGATATCTTTAATAATTAATTAATTGAGAAATTAATTAAATAAAAGAACTAAATTTGGAGATTAAAGTTCAAAGATAAATTTAGAACAGGATAATAATTATTTAATTTAATAATAATATAATTGGAGTTCATTTTTAAATAAATGCTAAATATTATTGTTAATTAAATTAATTAAATATGTTATCAATTAAGTTTCTAAACTTAATTTAAAAAGTTGAAAGACATTAAATTATTAAAGGATTTTAGATCGCATGATCTAAGAATGAGTTTAAATTTGAGTAATAAATTAAAAGATTAAATTATAGAAATTAATAATGTTATTTTAATTTCTTAAAAGTGCACATGAGATTAAAGTAATAAATTAATTTAAAATAGAAGTCAACTATAATATTAAATAAAGTTATTTAATAAATCAACTTAATGTGCATGAAAGTTGAATGCAAAATAAAAGAAAAGATAATAAAGGTTAATTTGGAGTTAACTGAGTTGTGGAGTCTTCTCGGGTAAACGCACAATTAGTGCCCCGATTTGAAGAGAAATTTCTTATCAAAACTTTGGAGGTTCATTTTTGATATATACAAAGTTGGACGGGAATTTTTGGGGAGACAACTTTTGGAAGCAAATTTCAGAAGGCTAATGCCAAAAGAAAGATTTTTGGAAGAAGGTTATTAAGAGGAGTGAATTCTCTTACAGTTCCTGGAAATTGCATAATAGCATCAGGATCAGGTAGGGTCTTGTGTTTTTGATTATCAATTAAATACACAATTATCCTTTCCTGTCTTCTTCGTGTCTGGGGTTTGTAAATTTGAATTCTCTATGATGAATGTTTAAACATTACAATATTGGAATTTATCAGATGCTTGTCAATAAACTTCTGTATACATGAGATTTAAATGGGAAAGGGTTGAATCTAATACCAAAATTCTAAATTAGAAGTTCGGATTGAATATATTTCTATACCAATTTAATGAAAGAGGCAATTCTTTAATATATTTATATATTATATATTAAGGAGGAATTGAGTTAGTTTATTTATAAATTTATATATATATATATATATTTAAATGAAATTAAATTTTAAAAATAATAATAATAATAATAATATTTATAGATATCGATTTAAAAACAAATCGCTATTTTTTTTATATAAATTTAATGTTTTAAGTGGGGGGGAGGGAATCACCCCGTACCCACCCCCACTGCCGACGGTCGACAGTACCTGCATCGCAGGTACTGCGGCAGAGCTGACGGGCTTTAAACGTGATTTTTTTTTAAGGTTGTTTTGTTATTTCATTTTTTTTTTTATATTTATAAATTTTATTATTTATAAAAAAAATAAAATTTATTATTAATTAAAATTTTTAATTAATAAAATTTTAATATATATTAATTAATAAATATTTTAATCTTTATTAATATTTGATAATTAAATAATAATACATTTAACATAGTTTGTAAATATTAATTTATTAATAATTTTGAGTTAAATATTAATAAATTAACAATTAATAAATAGATTAAAATAAGTAATTAGAACAAATGATTATTGATTAATTTAATAAAATTAGTTTAATTAAAGTTAATTAATAATGAATGTTAATTGATTAAATGGTAGATTTGAAATATTGACTTAATGGGAGTTATTATAAAAATGGGTTAATCGTAAGGGGTAGTTATGAAAACTTAGTTACTTGAATTCAACATTAAATTGAAACATAAACTTTACCTTAACTCAATTATATACTTTCAAATCCAATCTCTGAGACTTTGATGTTTTCTATGTGTTCTCTATATTTTGGGGTTGTTCTAGTATTGACCAGTTTAGGTTGTTACCAGAGGCTCGAGGTTGTGAATGTGATGTCATGATGATTTGGTCTCAATCTTTCTTAACCCGACCATGGTAATGTGATGAAGTGCTCTATGACATGATTGTGTTTACTATTTGTTATTGCTTTCCAGTTTCCTTGTGTGAAGCTGAGATGTACGTATTTGAGATACTTGACTTAACCATTTTCGAGTCTCGATCAGTTATATTTGATAACCATTTTTGAGTCTCAATCAGTTATACTTGGATTGCTTTTCGGTCACTTGAAAGGACTGAAGTGTTTGTTATGTTCTTGATGATGTCATGTTTTGACTTGACCATTTTGGAGTCTTCGATCAGTAGTGTAATTTACTATTGGGATACTTTCTGGTTTCTCATTGGAGAACCATTGAATTTTTTGATTTATCATTGATGCCTTCAGTTGTTGATAGAGAACTGTCGTGATCATATGATTATTAATTGATGCTTATCTGTTGCTCATGAAGAACTGATGTAATTTTTGTGGCTTATCTTTTATGATGTTTTTCAGTTGCTTGTATAGGACTGAGGTGATTTTATTATGATTCTTTGATTTGTGATTTCATGAGACTAGGGTAGGTTATCTATGTGTAGTGTCGGGAAGTGGCTTGCAATGGGGATCGGGGCCCTAAGAGGCTACCTGGAGTAACCCATTGTAAGTTGTTTTAATAAGTGAAAACATTTACACTAAATGAGAGAAAATGAACCTAACAAGATAATTGTATGTTCTCTCCCATGCCTTGAGTGCTAGTACAGACTAGGATGGGGTAGAGAGAACGCTTGGTTACGAACTTGCATTCCATAGTAGGCCTCGTCAGTACGAGAGGATACTAGTGGCCGCAGGATCAGTAGGGACCCGAGATTCCTAAGGGATTGCTCGGGTAATTTCTACATGACTTTTGCAATGACACTTTCCCGCTTGCATATTAGGTTTCCTACATGTCTTGTGGTACCTATGGGTTTAGATGTTGATCTTTTTAGGAACCCTTGAGTTAGCATACTTATAGGATTTCCTGGACTTAGAGAGTATTTATGATTATAGGTTTTGTTATCCTATTTGGGACTTGAGACTATCTCCTCAGTGCGGTGGGAGTGGACCATTTAGGCTCCATGCGGTCAAGTGGTAGTGCTTTTACTCTTACCATTGAGATCCGTTTCGTGGTCACCGTGGCTGGAGTTCTCGTGATTGGCATTTACCTTCACTATGTTCTTGGATTATTATGATGGATGGTTAGATTTTATGATAGATGTTTTATCATTTTGGATGTATGGAGGTATCATGTATGGTGAATAGTTTCATATATTTTTAATGTACTTTGTATCATGGATTCGTGGAGGTTGATGCATTTCTATTTTTAAGTATGTATATTCTTTTAAGCCTTTCATACCCTGTGACTTGTACAGTGGATGATTGAGCATTCCGAATTAATTTGCCAAGGAGCATTTGGAACAAATGTATATTATGGACATTGGAGTTTCTGATTATTCTTTCATACGTATGTGATAGTTGTTAGACTTAGAATTAATTAAATTTAAACGTGACTCAACATCTTGGGATCCTTAAGAAATGTAACTTGCGATGTATGTTTGTCGATGATTATATGTTATTGCTTCTGCTACTATGTGTTTGATGTGTATGTTATACATTCTTACTTTAAAAAAAAAAATGTGTAGCAAACTTAGTGAAACTTTAGGTTAATTCTTTTGGATCCCTTGGCAGGGCATTACATTTAACTTAGTTGCAAACACATAAGAGAAATAACATGAACATATTTAACATTAGAAGATTTAACGTGGAAACCCAATTTGGAAAAAATCACCACTTGCAACTAGTTACTAATTTTCACTCTTTTGAAGTGAGCCCTATTAGGAGCCAACCCTATTAAAGGTTACAAAACACACTATTAGGTGTGACCTTGTTAGAGGATTTAATCACCCTGTTAGGAGTGGCCTTGTTATAGGTCTTTCGACACTTCAATAGAAATGCCACCTTGTTAGATGATTTATAAATAGCTATTAAGCCAACTCTGTTAAGAGATTTAGATAACTACTACAATTGTTAGAGAGCAACAATGAGATGACCTGATTTCTGATGCAACTGAATTGTTGATTACATATCTCAATTCTGGCTTGTATACTTGATCCTTCTTGATTGAATATATCTTTTTAGCTTCACAAGGATACTCTAGTTTATCCTTCTAATTCACTTCCTCTAAGCATAATTAGATCTTCAATTATCTTCCATGCATTCACACTTTCTCAATCTCAACTTGACCTTATATTTATATCTTTCATCTTATCAAGTCAACTAGAGTACAAATAAGAATAATTAATATTCATTTCCTCAGTCAGCTAGAACCAACAAACAATTCAATTGAACTTAATATGCCAAAACAAGAAAATCCTTTGTTAGCTGACCCTACTTGGTAGACACTAACTTAGAGATTATTTTCCTATGTTAACCAAGTAAACTCGATCAACATTGCATATTCAAAAATTTCCTTTAGTAACCAAGTGAGCTCAATTAACACTGGTCCCATCCAACATTTCCTTCATTAACTGAGTGAGCTCGATTAACAGTCATCTTCTACAAACTTTCCTTTGTCTCCTGAGTGAACTTGGTAGACACTGTCTTCTAAACTAGGCAAACTCTATTGTGCTTGATAGACATAGAAAACTATCTTCAATGCTCGAGTGAGCTTGGCATACAGTGACTAATAATAACATGACATTTTGTGTAACATCAAAGACAATACACAATTAATCAACTGTTCCAACAATCTCCCTCTTTGGTATTGATGACAACACAACGTGTCATAATAAAATGAATTTTTATTTTTTATATTTTTATATTTTTGGAGAAAGAATAAAGTAAGGAACATATCCTTAGTTTCATTTCGATTCTCATCCATGAGAATTCCCTCTATCAGTGTGAACTCTTTTTGCCTTCAATTTATCCCTCTGTTAGAAAACTTCTATCTACTACAAGTTCTTTTCATAGAAAACTATGCCTTTGATATCAGATCAAGTTTATTCTCCCTCTTTGACATCTTTTTACAAAATTTCTATAAGATATGACAACAAACTTCTCCCTCTTTGACATCTCATGCCAAAGACAATAAATAGTGAATATCAATGTACCTCAAGTACTGATTCATTGTCAATATGCCCTTGTCAATATTGCACCAACTAAATAATGATTTTCAACAATGCTCTAGTTCATACATCACTAAAATTCATTTAGTGAGCTTTAGATAGGGGAATGACCCCTAGCTTACCTCTTAGATATAGAAATGCATCCTTAGGTAATGGCTTGGTGAATATGTCTGCAATTTGTTCTTTTGTATTAATATATTCTAACCTTACTTCTTTATCCAATTCTCTTAATAAATGATATTTTATAGCAATTTTTTTTTTTTGGTATGCATCATTGGATTCTTTGATATCTTGATTGCACTAGTGTTATCACAATATATAACCACTAGATCCTTGATCTCTACCTTCATACCCCCAATAATTGTTTGAACTAAATGATATTAGAACAATTGACTATTGCTGCCACATATTTTGCCTCTCCTATGGACTGAGACATACAATTTTTTTTCTTGCATGTCTAAGATACTAGTCTTTTACCAAGAAAGAATGCTTCATCATTGGTGCTTTTTCTATCATCTATACTTCCTTCCCAATCAGCATCTATGAATACTTTTAAGTCCAAATTGCCTCCTATTTTGTACCATAAACTATATTCTTTAGTACCTTTCAGATATCTCATGATTCTTTTGACTACCATCATGTGATTTTCTTTGGGATTTGTTGAGAATCTTGCCACCATATCGACTACTAATGCAATATCAAGCCTAGTATGCACTACATACTGCAATTTTTCAATCATTGATCTGTATGTGGTTTGATCTACCTCTTTGGAATAATCATTTTTGAAATTTTTATGTCTAATAGACATAGGGGATCCAACTGCTCTTGAATCCTCCATTCTAAATTTCTTTAGTATCTCTTTCATATATTTAGATTGAGTAATGTAGATACCATCTTTCTTCTTTTGAATATGCAATCCAACAAAGAATTTTATGTCTCCAAACATAGACATCTCAAATTCTTTACTCATTTCTTCTAAAAATGCTTTTCAAAAGTCATCATTTCCTATGAATAAAGTATCATCAACAAATAGTCCTACCAACTCAATCTTTTTATCTGGTCCTTCTTTGATATACAGACTATTGTTATCATTTTTTCTTTGAAAACCAATCTATATCAAGTAGTTATGAAGCCAAGCTCTAGGAGCGTGCTTGAGACCATATAATGCTTATTGTAATTTGCAGACCATGTCCTTTTTTCTCAGATCTACAAAACCTTCAGGTTGTTCAATGTAGACTTCCTCATCAAGAATTCTATTCAAGAATGCATATTTTACATCCATTTGATAAACTTTAAATCCTCTATAAGATGCATATGCTAGAAAAGTTCTAACACCTTCTAATCTTGCAATAGGAGCATTAGTTTCACAATAATCAATAAATTCTTCTTGAGAATAGCCTTTACATACTAACCTTGCTTTTTTTTTGGAAACTTTTCCATCTTCATATAGCTTATCTCTGAATACCCATTTTGTACCAATTACATTTTTATCCTTGGGTCTAGGAACAAGATTTCAAGTTTTTTTCTTCTCTATTTGTTGTATTTCCTCATTCATTGCTTCAACCCAACTTTCATTATCCAAACCATTTTAAACATTTCTAGGTTAAAATTCAACAAGTAAACATGTATCTTTCAATTTATTTCTTGTCATTGTTCTATCTAATTTGTCTCTAGTGATCTGATCAGATGCACGATGCCTTTTGACATATCTTGCTAACATAGGTTCTTTGGATTTGGAATGAGTTTCACTAATTTTATCATGAACTTTTGTATAAAGCTTGGGTCCCACTATCTATGACTCAGGTCCATTAGACTCGGTTTGCTCTTGTAGTAGCTCAGTAGCCTCTGACTTCAAATTGGGTCCTTTAGACCGTGACTCAGGTTGCATTGTTTGCAACTTAGTAGTTTTTGGAGATTTTGGGGACTCGAGAGGTGAAGGCTCCTTTCTTTCAGATAGATTTGGTAGGGTATTAGGTTCATAGTAGACAAATCTTCTATAATCCTCAAGCTCTTTGCTACTTTCTTCTTCACTCTTTTCTACAAACTAATCAATTCTCACATGTGCGCTTTCTATGATTTTATGAGTAGAAAAATCCAAACACTTGTATTCGTTACTTCTGCAGGAGTATCCTAGAAATATACCTTCATCACCTTTGCCATCAAATTTTCCTTTTCTAGATTCTTTCCAGATATAACATTTTCTACCAAATACTTTCAAGTAGCTTACATCAAGTTTGTAGCCATACCATAGTTGATAAGGAGTTTGATTTTAGTCTTTCTTCAGCTGTACTCTATTCAAAATTTGAACTATAGTGCTGATAGCTTCCTTCCAATATTTGATTGCAACATTCTTTTCTATCATCAATGTTCTTGCACAATCCATGATGGATTTATTTCTTCTTTCACTATACCATTTTGCTGAGGTGTACCATGAGTTGTATCTTTATCTATTAATTCCTTTTTAAATGCAAAATTTATTGGAGATGAATTTATGTAGGAATTTGGCTTAGGCCATAATTCACCCAAGAACTAAAGAACTCAACACAAGAACACAGTAGATCAAAATAGACAGAGTATGATTAGAATGATGATATTCATTCAATACCTGGTTGAGAGTACACTAGGAGTGCTTGAATATAAAGGCCTTAGGAGAGCTTCTAGAATGCATAGAAGTTAGCATCATGATATGTCATACAACCAGGCACATGTTCACCAAATATGGGTTATCCTCCATTGAGCATGGGATTAAGTGCGATGATGTGAGGATAAGCCTAAAATGGTGTAGCATGCAAATCAGTGGTGTAGACAACATGTGCTAAATGAGGAGTGCAGATAACTATGTTGTCATCATGACAACTCAGTGAATGATACATACTCTTATGTTGTAGACACGATGTGCATAATTAGATTTGCGTAACTCAATGAGAGTACACAATCTCCTAAGTGTTTCACCTAAAATAATAATTAAATAATGCAAAATAATTAAATAATGCATTAACCTAAGTAAAACTTCAATAAGTAAATACTTATTTACACCAACACCCCCCCTTAAGTGCAACTTAGGGGAATGCCCGTGAGCTTACAAAATCTAAGATGAAATTCAATATGGGTCCCAGCTACTAGGCCATGTTAGGTACCCATGTACATAATGATATGCAATCTCCCATAAAGCAGGGAAAGAGGGAAAACCTCATGGGAAAAACCCTCCCCCCAAAAGAGAGATAAATAGGGATGCATGGATGGATGGAGTAATCAAGACCCCCCCATTACGACATACATCCAGTATATACATAAGAGAATGATGAGAAGAGGAAGAGAGACATGATAGGCTCCCCCTGTGCCCCCCCCCAAAGAAGAATGCCAAATAGTGACTGCTCCAATGAAAAAGATGATCCAAGTCTATAGAATGGTGTTCCTCCCCTTAGGAAGAAACAATGCCAAGGGTACAACTGAGATGCTTCTGCTGTGCGTGGAAAGAATCCCATGGACGAGTGATGTCCTTGAAACCTACTCAACTGAATGAAGAACTTGTCCCAAAGAGTTGTCTATCTCTGCAACTAATGAAGAACCCTGCTGCAACTGCTGATCATAAGTATCCACAATCACTTCAACCTGTGAGGATCGATCATGTAGAGAATGAAGAAGAGATTCGGATGGAGCCCTTGTGACAACTGAAGAAGGTAATTCTACATCAATAAGAAGAGGAAGATCATGAATACTATCCCGCAAATCTATCACTAAACCTATATCTGGAAGACTGAATGTACCTTGCTGTTCTGGACCTATCATTGTGGCGATGTATGCATGTGGACTGAACTGATGAAGTGACCTCCCACTGCAACTATCGATAGAACCCCATGTATCTGAATCTGTTGAAGCACTATCGCGAATGTCACTATCAGTATCCACATTGTATGATGTGCGGAGAGGAGTAGAGGACAAGCTTGAAGAATTTTTCTCAAAGTATACATCCTTCTCGACAAAAATCTGATATGTCTTAGGATCTAGAAGTCTATATGCCTTCACACTGTCTTCATAACCAGTGAAGATACAAGGCTAAGATGATTGTTCTTTGTATCCCTTGGAAGATTTCTTTGCCCATGTAGGACAACCAAAGACTCTGAAGTGTGTCACAATATGTTTTCTGCTGCACCATGCCTCAAAAGGAGTTTTACCATCTAAGGCTGGATGAGGAGAATGATTAAGAATGTAAGTGGCACTAGAGATTGCTTTGACTTCTAATATGGATCGAGAGACTTGGCAAGAATCATGCAACTTGCCATAGACTTAAGAGTTCGGATCCTCAAAGCTGCAACATCTGTCTTATGCGAACTGAATGCTGAAGGAGTATGAAGATCAATGCCCTCATGTCTGCAAAAGTCCTTAAGTCTTTTATTCACATCCATTTTTCCATTGTCCATGTGGAGTACTTTGATGGCTTTTTTGGATTTCCATTCAACATGAGCCTTGAAGGCCAAAAATTTGTCCAACACTTCATTCTTGTTATGTAGAAAGTAGACCCAAGTGAACCTTGAAAAGTCATCAACTAAGGTAAGTATGTAGCGACCCTGTCTAGATGCAAAAGGACCTACTAATACCATGTGAACCATTTGTAGAACACCGGTTGCTCTAGAAGACTTCCATCTCTATAACTTCCCCTCTGAATGCATATATACTGAATCTGTTGAACATTCACCCTTAGAAAAGTTGATTTGAGGTAGACCTTTCACCATGTGGTATGTGCAAAGTTGCTAAAGGTAGCGGTAGTCAAGATGACCATACCGCTCATGCCATAATTGCATGTTTGAATTAGATTGTGATAACAAGGCCTTTGAAGGAGTCTTGGGCACAAAATGAGAGAAAGAGTACAACCTCTTGTGATCATTCACTTTCCCCACTGCAACCAAGGAATTGTCTTTAAGACTATGCACCTGAACAGAGTCTAGAAGGAACTCAACTCTATGTCCATCTCCAAGGTGAGTGATTTGGTAGATTGATAGGAGATTCAAACTTAAGTTTGGAACATAGAGAACTTCTTGAAACTCTCCATTTTCCATCTCCACGTTTCCTTTTCCTTCAACTACCATTTTGCTATCATTTCCCATGAAGATGTGCGGTACCTTTGAGTGATTCATTGAAGAAAAATCCTCCTTTGAAGAACCCATGTGATATGAGGCACCTAAGTCAAATATCCATTCCTTTGAAGAGTTTGCATTTGCCATGAATGCTTGCTCTTTGCCCTTTGAATTTGAAGATGACCCTTTATCCTTATAAGCATTAGGCAATGGAACATTATGTTTCCTTATGATGTTAGTCAATTCATCAATCTTTTTAAGATAACACTCATGCTCTTCATGACTTGATTTCTTGCAATAAGCGCACTTCTTCTTCTCCTTATTATTGTCCCCGTTCTTGGGTGAATTCTAGCCTAAGCCAAATTCTTCTTCTCCTTTGAAGAACCCATGTGATATGAGGCACCTGAGTCATATATCCATTCCTTTGAAGAGTTTGCATTTTCCATGAATGCTTTCCCTTTGCTCTTTGAATCTGAAGATGACCCTTTATCCTTATAAGCATTAGGCAATGGAACATTATGTTTCTTCATGATGTTGGTCAATTCATCAATCTTTTTAAGATAACACTCATGCTCTTCATGACCCGATTTCTTGCAATAAGCTCACTTCTTCTTCTCCTTATTATTGTCCCCCTTCTTGTTGGAATTCGAGGACTTTCCTTGTTGATTGGATTGTGGTGTTGACTTATCTGCATCCTCAAATTTGCTCTTCCATTTCTTTTTACCCTTTCCTTTGTTTGAAGACTATCCAGCTGAATGTTGAGAACCCTCATTGGTGGCCACCAATGCTTTGG
Organism: Cupressus sempervirens; assembly: GCA_028749045.1. Lineage (NCBI taxonomy): Eukaryota > Viridiplantae > Streptophyta > Pinopsida > Cupressales > Cupressaceae > Cupressus > Cupressus sempervirens. The sequence goes on along the minus strand of CM053792.1, from coordinate 769,950,520 downwards.
ACTGAGGTGTTTTCAGAATCCCAATTGATTGCAACTTCTTTTCTTCATCATCCAATAGTTTACCATATTCATCAAAAGTGACTTTCTTGTAGGCAGACCCTAAGGTAGTCTTTGAGGTGTTAAAATAAGATACAAATGTGGAATACTCTGATGGTAGCTTGTTATGAATGAGATAGATCAGTTTGTCATCTTTGATAGAACTCCCACAATTAGTAAGCTTCATCCTTAATTCATTCATCTTGATGATGAAATTCTGTATTGAGTCATACAACTTAGGATCTAAGGATACAAGCTCATCTTCAATTTTGAACACATCCTCTTCAGACACTTTCCCATAAAGGTTTTCGAGGGTATCCCAATCTTCCTTGGATGTAGTACATTTTTTGATTTGATACATGATTTTATCATTTACCCCCAAACATATATCACCTAGGGCTTTCCTATCCATTGCTACCCAATTTGAAATATCACTTGCAAACACATTATCACCTGCTAGTTTAGGAAGAGTGCCATCTACATATTGTAAAACTCCATTATGCATTAAGTGATACAACATTTTGATTGACCATGAAGCATAGTTATGAGGAGTTAATTTAGGAAACTTAAAGTTGCCCATAATGCAAAAAATGAAAGAAAATTGCAGAAAAGAGAGAATACAACACCAAGAACACCCCCTGTTTTCACTAAATCAAGAAACCCCCCCACCCCCCCAAAAAAAATAGATGCTTTGGGCACTTTATCAGTAGTGCAATTACAATAGGCCACTTGCCAATTTTGTCCTTCATGGACTTCTGATTTTGCTTGTTACAACTTCTATATGGAGTACAAAATTGAAACTTTACAATGTGCTACAATTCTGAAGCATTACAAAGCAAAGAAAGGCCCTATTGTTGAAAGTGACAATTTTGTCCACACAACCCTATAATCCAATGCCAAATCTAGGAATTAGACAAAAAAATGCACTTTCAAAAAAAACAAACCTATTTTTGACTCCAGATGTGCATGTACGGAGCATTTGAAGTTGCAAAATGTAGGATTATCTAGGTACAGTCACCAAAAAACATAATTTTTGAACAATTCATGCACCAAAACCAGAAAATAGTTGCACCACTAAAAAATATAGAAAATTCTACCTAATTTCAAAAAAAATTGCACCTGATTTGGAGTCCGGATGTGCGAGTTATGGCCTCCCAAAGTCGAACTGCAAAAACTAAAATAAATCTGGAGAGGGGTTGCATTAGTGAATGAGGGGGTCAAATTTGATGGTCATGCAGCTTGAAATGACGTCCAAATGGGCATTAAATTTAACATAAGGAATTGATGATGTCATCATCTTCTAGCCCTCTCATGATGTCAGCAAGACGTCAAGATGACATCAAGTGTACAGAGAGTACCAAAATTTTCTACGTGGTGCTGACTAGGATTGAAGGTCAGCATGGTGGTATGGGACAATTATGTCCATGTGGCACAGCTCGATTGGAAGGCAAATTCTTGCTATCCTGTCTTCGTGTCCTGATAGTTGTTGTCACGTATGCAGATGACTTTATCGTCACTGCCTATGACATGGCCCGCAGGAGTGAGTTATCACCTACCGCATGGAGTGTGGCTTGAGGTGCCACATAGCGTGGGGAGAAGGTGCATCCGTAGTGATTACAGTCTGCCAAAAAATGTTTTTTGATGCAGGATTTTGCTATTGTGATGTTGAGAGTTCTCTACGGGCAATACCAGAGTTTCTCAATAGTCCCACATGTGTGGGGTTTGTGAATTCTTTGTGCTTTTTATATGCAAGTCCACGGTGTCTTAACCAAAGAGTGCATGGATTTGAAGGGTGGCCGTTGGGTAGGAGGTGGTATGGCAGATTTGATAACCACTAAATTATATTGTCTAACCCGAATGAATATAGCTCGTAGAATATTAATATAATACCCTGCGAAACAATTAAATTCCACCACCAAAAATACAAAGCCGAGTCAGGGTGTCACTGCCCAGTTCGGCAAAAAAAATTTCTCTGCTTGGGAAAAATTTCAAAAAATAATTTTGAAAATACCAGATATGAAAATAAATTGCAGAGAAGAAATTGAATGCAGATCTGAAAAATAAAACAATCAATCAATAAATTAACCATAGCTGAAATGCAAATCAGGGCCTAAGGGTTCCGATTTGTAAAAATTTTTTGCCTCACGATCAACTTTCACCAAATATAAGCAAATTTATAGTCAATCTTCACTGAATCGACGCTCTAGATGCAACGATGAAGTCATATCTGACTCTAGACGCTCCCAATTTTTGTGAATCCTCTAGATTTGTGTCAAGGTGCTGAAGCATGAACGGTCTCAAACGGCTATGTGATGAGAATCCCCCTCAGCTCTGATACCATGTAAGAATTTGGCTTAGGCCAGAATTCACCCAAGAACTAAAGAACTCAACACAAGCACACAGTAGACCAAAATAGATAGAGTATGATCAGAATGACAATATTCATTCAATAACTGGTTGAGAGTACACTAGGAGTGCCTGAATATAAAGGCCTTAGGAGAGCTTCTAGAATACATAGAAGTTAGCATCATGATATGTCATACAACTAGGCACATGTCCACCAGATATGGGTTATCCTCCATTGAGCATGGGATTAAGTGCGATGATGTGAGAATAAGCCTAAAATGGTGTAGCACGCAAATCAATGATGTAGGCAACATCTGCTAAATAAGGAGTGTGGATAACTATGTTGTCATCATGACAACTCAGTGAATGATGCATACTCCTGTGTTGTAGGCACCATGTGCATAATTAAAGTTGTGTAATTCAATGAGAGTACACAAACTCCTAAGTGTCTCACCTAAAATAATAATAAAATAATGCAAAATAATTAAATAATGCATTAACCTAAGTAAAACTTAAGTAAGTGTAATAAGTAAATACTTATTTACACCAAAAATTCACCACCTCTGTCTAATGTCAAACATTCCAACTTCCTTCTAGTTTCTTTTTCTACTCTTGTCAAATACCATTTGAAAAATTGAAAAGCTTCATATTTTTCTTTTAGATACATTACAATCATCATTCTAGAATAGTCATCAACAAAAAGAATGAAAAAATTTTCTCCACTGTAACTCTCTATTCCAATAGGTCCATATAAGTCTATATGCACAAGCTCTAAGAATTCTTCAAAATCATAGTTCTTGCTTTTGAAATTAGTCTTTCCCATCTTACCAATTTGACAATTTTTACACAGATCCATATCAGGTTTCCTCAAGCTAGGAATACCTCTTACTCTTCTGTGTTCACTTATCTTAGCTAGATTATTAAATTTTGCATGACATAATCTTTTGTGCCATAACCAACTTTCTTCTACTTGAGCAATAAAATATAAACTTTCACTAAGATCAATATAAAATAGTTTTCCTTTTGTTTGTTTGCTAGATCCAACTAGATTTCCTTTTCTATCTAGCAGTTTGGCCTTCCCATTCATAAATTCTACTTTGAATCCAGTGTTATTCAACTATGCCACACTTAGTAGATTATTCTTTAGTCTTTCAACCCAATAAGCATTATCACATTAAGTTCATTGGTTAATGAAATACATCCTTTTCCTTTTATGCTACAAGGTTCATTATTTTCAAATCTCACACTACCACCATCATAATATTCCATGTCCTCAAACTTTGTTTTGTCTCTAGTCATATGATGTAAGCAACCATTGCCAATAATCCATGTATCATTTTTGCTAACATGAGAGATAAGTGCCATCTCATCTATTTCATCATCTATTTCATCTTTTACAACAATGTATACCATTTCATCTTCACTACTATCTAAGTCTTTAGCCATAAAACAAGATTTCTTACCTTTGTCTTTGTGGTCCTTGTAGTTCTTGAATTCAATCTTGCATTTTTACTTATTTATTGTCTTTTCATCCTTGTTTTCTCTATTTGGGCACCTTGTAGTAATGTGACCAAATTCTTCACAAGAAAAATAGATTAGAGGAATCTTACCTTTGTACTTACGTCTACTTTTGGAATATTTCTTTGCAAGTAGGGCTTCAACAACCTCAAGATCACTGCTAGAACTTTCTTTCATTTCTCCTTCACTTCCTGATTGATTGACCTTTGATTTCTTACTCTTTTTCTTAAGTGAGAGTTTGGATTTATATGCAGAGTCAATACCTTTGGAGCTAGGAACATAGTTATCATGTTATCCAACTCAAAAGTTGTCAATCTTCCAACTAGAGCATCCAAAGTTATATTACTATTTGGATCACATCTCATCTCTTGAATAGTAGATACTCCAATTTCATAAATAGGAAGAAGGGTTTTGAGTACCTTTCTTATAACTATTTTGTTATTAATGTCTCCTCTAGATGCTTTGATTGCATTCACACTTGCTTTGATTCTTTCCACATATTTTGTAATGTTTTTATCTTCTCTCATTTTCATCTAATCAAATTGAGCTCTGAGACTTTTTGCTTTAGCTCTTCTTACATTGTCATCTCCTCCATAATTTTCTTTCAATTTGATCCACATTGCATGAGCTATAGTATATCTTTTGACTTCATCAAATTCAACATAACTACGAGAAAATGCAATATCAATCATCATGATGTTATGATTTTTCTTTTCAGCAATGTCTTCAATTGATAATGTTTTAGTAGGAGTCTTGTATTCAATATCAAGATAATTATAACCTGAATCACTGATAGATGTTAGATGTAACCTCATAAGTCTTTGTCATGCTGCAAAGTTGTCTCGATTCAACTTGGGAATCTCTCTTTTGTAAAACATCCTGATCTTTAGCTTAGATCCTTGAAACCTTCTCTACAAGCATCAAAAGCTCTGATACCAATTGTTGAAAATATAAGAGGAGTAACTAAGAGGGGAGGGGTGAATTAGTTACTACAAAAATAAATCTCATATCCCTTAGATGTCTGTACAAAATAAACTCTGTTGATGCTCAACAAACACACAAAAATGTTGTAACTTGGCAAACACTGAGAAATTCTTGGTAAATACTTATCATGTGAATGTTAAGATATTAAATAAAAATTATATTATTTTAGCTTAGTTGCAAACACATAAGAGAAAGAGAATGAACACATTTGACACTAGAAGATTTAACATGGAAACCCAATTTGGGAAAAATCACCAATTGCAACTAGTTACTAATTTTCACTCTTTTGAAGTGAGCCCTATTAGGAGCCAACCCTATTAAAGGTTACAAAACACATTATTAGGTGTGACCTTGTTAGAGGATTTATAAATAATTGTTAAGCCAAATCTGTTAAGAGATTTAGATCACTGCTACAATGGTTAGAGAGCAACAATGAGATGACCTGATTTCTGATACAAATGAATTGCTAATTACATATCTCAATTCTGGCTTGTATACTTGATCATTCTTGATTGAATATATCTTTTCAACTTCACAAGGATAATCTATTTTATCCTTCTAATTCACTTCCTCTAAGTATCATTAGATCTTCAATTATCTTCCATGCATTCACACTTTTTCAATCTCAACTTGACCTTATATTTATATATTTCATCTTGTCAAGTTGGCTAGAGTACAACTTAGAACATAATTAATATTCATTTCCTCGGTCGGCTAGAACCAACAAACCATTCAATTTGAGCTTAATATGCCAAAACAAGAAAATCCTTCATTAGCCGACCCTACCTAGTAGACACTAACTTAGAAATATTTTTCCTATGTTATGTTAGGATAAACCACGGACAGAAATAAAAACTACATGCAAATATAACCAATAACAGAAAATAATAGAACACACAGAAATGAACACAAGGCACCAAGATTTAACGTGGTTCACCCAGTCCCTGGGCTACGTCCACCAAACAGCAAGTTCGATCTTATTACAATCTAGTGATTACAACCTGATTACAATCCGTAATCCCTTACAGCTCAATACCGCCGCAAGAACCAATTTCGTATCACCACATATCAAAAATACCCAACCCTAAGCCCTTTTTATACAAGTATTAAACCGCTTTAGGGTTATAACATGTTGGCCATATGTCGGCCATAATATGTCGGCTACCATGTCGATGTCGGCTACTTCCAACCCCGAACCCCACTATTTATGAAGTATGTACAGTACTTTCCTGATCAGTCACCACAATCTAACATGTTAACCAAGTAAAATCGGTCAAAACTACATATTTGCAAAGTTACTTTGGTAATCGAGTGTGCTCAATTAACACTAGTTCCATCCAAGATTTCCTTCATTAATTGAGTGAGCTAGGTTAACACTCATCTTTTGTAAACTTTCCTTTGTCTCCCAAGTGAACTTGGTAGACACTATCTTCTGAACTAAGCAAACTCTGGAATGCTCGGTAGACCTAGAAATTTCTCTTCAATGCCTGAGTGAGCTCAACATACATTGATTGATAATAACATGACATTTTGTGTAACATCAAAGAAAATATATAATTAATCAATTATTCCAACAAAAACCCTATTTAATGACCATTAGATGATCCTAATCAATGGTCTAAATCCCATTTTGGGGTAAAAAGTTAAAGTACAACAAGTTTCAAAGAAAGTTTTTGAAATAATGACACTTGTCCATAGTATAATCTATTTTGGGCCAAAGATGAATTCTTACAAAAGTCTTCAAAATAGAGATAGTTGTCAAATATATGTACTTTACCTATAACATGACTTAAAGTTTTACAATAGATTGGTGAATGTGACCATCAATTAAGACATTCCTCAAAAATTGTGGGTGAAAATATTTAATTTACCATGTGAAAAATTTAGATTCCATTGGAGAAGTCATCATCGAAATAAAAATAATTATGTATCATTATTGACATTTGGTCTAAGCATGCAATCTTGTTTTTGTAAATTACAAGCGATGTCGCAATCCAAAAAATGCTAAATTTAGCCCTAATGAGTGAAATTAGCCATTTGGCAAATATTTTCCACTAAAGTAAACCCTGATGGTGAACACTATATAAGTGGGATTAAAATACTCTAACAAGATAATCTCTAATTAGACTTGAGATACTTCTAACAAGGTATGAACACCTCTTCATGGGGTGAGTTGCCAAAAATTTGACATATTGTAAGCTTCTAATAGAGAACTATTTTGAACTGTAGTAAGAAGATTGTGGGTGTCATCTCTACCGTGGTTGAACTGAATGTACACAACCCTACATAACACCTAGGTCAAACTACCTACCTAAATAATAATATAATAATGACAAAATACCTTAATTAAGGATTAATATAGCCACAAGTTGACTATTCATAACCCTATATACACCAATATTAAGGGCATAGCACTATCCATTTAAAAAAAAATTGTGCAAATGAATTATCAATCAATCTATTCATTATTCACCTTGCATTTTTGTTTTGAGAAATTATGGAAATATAAAGTGATTTACTATTGTGATTAATTTTAGAAATTACCAATTTTGCATACTTACAAAGGATTGAAATATGAACTCAAAAAACCCAGCTAAGAAATCAAGAAAAGAAGTGGTATATTTTGAAGACATTCAAGTTTGAAGGTAGAAAATCTATTGAATTATTATTCTGTCGAGAATCACTACACCAAAATTGATTAAGATAACCAAGGAATCAAAACTAGAATACAAGTTGTATTTCTTCAAGGCTATAGAAGTGAATAAATATGGTTCCCTATACCTAATTCCACCACATATATTTTTTATTTAATATATTAGAATATTTATCCATTTCATTGTAGTCAAACTAGGGGATGAACATATATAGGAGGAATATTTTGGAATGTGTGAAAATAGATAAATAAAGGAGAAGATCAAACATCTTGAGATGAAGTTTTTGACACACATTTGGACTTACCAAACTTCTTCAAAGATGAATGGATTCAATATGTTTTGAGTCAATTTCATGATCAATACATATGGCTAGACCAACCAGTCAAGATCACCAAGGAGTTAATTCATGTGATCATAAGTCTCTTGGTGGATGAGGAACCATTTGTATGTCAAAAATATGGACATGCTTCTATAAATCCTTATTCTCAATAATACCATGAATAGAGATACTTGGTGGTGACTTATATCTCTTTATTCATGATGCACAAATGTGCAAAATAGTAGTATGGTGGCTCTCAAATTAATCAAGCTACGTAACCCTTGAAAGGTGCACCATAGAATGAGATATTCAAAGACAAGAGCAAGAATGCTAGTATCCAAGAATCAATATGCAAATGCAATGAAAGCTAAATGAAAGATGAAAATGCAAGCTAAAATAGAAAAATGGGACTATTACAAAACCTTCCTACTTAAGCTATGTGAGCTAATATAGAGAATAAAGAAAGCTAAACTAAGAATTTTGTGAAGTTATGATGCAAGTAAAATGAAAGCTAAGCTAGAATGCTCCAAGTATTCAAAGCTCAAAAGTCCCCTAGAAATTCTATAGCATAACATTAGTACACAAGCATTAAATAAGATAATGAGGAGACATTTATCCCTTTTAAATATAAATGGATGATTGAGATTAAGAGGCAAAAGAGGCATAATCAAGAGTGGAGAATTCCTATTGAGTGATCGATGTGCACAAGCATCTCACCTAATCAAGATGCATGATGATGTGTAAGAGGGAAAGGATGCGTGGAGAAGAATTAAAGCTATTTTGAAATAGAAGATTAACCTCATATGAAGAATTTGGCCCCTCATGTGAGACAATAAGCTTTTTATTTTATTTTTAAAATAGGAATAATGCTTTTCATGTGCTCACATAGGACAAGTGGGATTTTGGGGATTTTATTTAATTAAAAGGGAGAAATTTCTTTCAGTTAAATATAAGACTTAGAATAAAGTGGTCAAACCATAGGTTATAATCAAATAAATAGATTTTTAAACATTTGATCAAAGATAAGTGGTAGATAAATTATGAAAAAATGCTATAAAGTGGGCTCATAGTCTAGGTCACCATTTTTGGGTGATTATATTTTAACCTCTCTGACTAATGTGTGATGGGTCTAGGAAAATATAATGTCAAAGAATGAAGATAGAAAGAAAGTAGAAGATAGATAGATCCAACTTCGAAGAATGATGCACAAAGAGACAGAAAATTCTAAATGCATATTTAGTTAGCAACACAACTAAACATTAGGAGAGAAATAGAAAATATCAATGCCTGAGATAAGAATTAATATGTCAAGCCAAGTAGCCAAAGAAAGAAGATATATCAAGAGAAAATGGAAAGGATATCCATAGAAAGAGTGATGATAGAGATGGAAAGAAATGATAGAGCATTCCTACCTGATCTAGATTGAAATCAAACTGAGGTACAGGAGATGTAGAAATAAGATAGATCAAATCAAGATAAAGAAAGTTCCATAATGGAAGATAAGTGATTAAGACCAAAGCATGAACACTAAGAAATGAAGAGATGCCCCAATTTGACTAAGTTTGACCAATGATAAAACCCAAGCATTAGGTCAAAGAAAAAAGAAAGGTTGAATAAAATGAAACAAAATGAAAGAGAAGATATGTGAAGAGAGTATAAATGATGAAGAAGTGAAGAAATAATGATTGACTTAAAAGAATTTGAAGATTAAGCCTTAGAAAGTTAGCTAACTGCATTAAAGAATAAAGAAAATTTAAAACACAATTTCAACCAAAGAGATGAACCCATATTTTGATTTTGATCTTGAAAACAGATCTAGGACGTGAAAATTAGATAAGGGTGCATTTTTCATGAAAATCCAAGAATTTAAAAAATTAGGTCAAAACAAGTCAAAAGAGTATATAAGGGGTCCAAAAGGATAGATTATATATTATAATGAGATTAACCCCTTATGATGACAAGAAGGAAGAGAAGTGATGAGATGTCTAGATCAAAAGAAGCTAAAGACATGGTCAAAAAGAATTGTGAAGAGGAACATAGTTGATTGATACATCCATGAAAGATTAAAAAGACTCTCTCAACACTCAAAATTTTAAGCTAAACTAGAATGAAACCCTAAAATGCAAGGTAGTGTGAAAAGGTTCAATTGCAAGGGTTTAATAAGTATAAGGGTTATGGGTATGTATGTTGATAATTGGATGAATCCATAAAAAGTGTTTGCTCTTCTTCCTCCTTTAGTTGTTGTTCTTTGTGTTGTATTTCCATTATGTTAACTCTTGCAAGGTGGTTTGGATAGCTGGGTGTGCCTTTGGCCCTAGTTATTTCTTCCCTCCATACACTAGGTGGGATTAGAGCTTGAGGTTCATCCTTGTGGAGATAGGATTGTGTACGACCCTAAGTGAATTTTCTTGTAGGGTTGAAAATCTATGGATTTGACCTATAGCTTGTAGAGGGTTACGATCTTGTAGGAACCTGATTTGTAAAGATGGTTTGAGGTAGAGGAAATATTGATAATGCAATATTAGATACATTGAGACAAATTGCTGCCAGATTAGATGCTATAGAGATAGCCTAGAGGAGAAGAATACATCTTGATGATATAAGTGATGATGAAGCAGTAGCACCAAACCATAATCCAAAACTTGGAGAAGATTAAGATGAGGCAAGATTGTTGAGAGTATTGTGTAGGTAAAATTCAAAGCCTGTTGTAGAAGTTGTTCCTTATTATGGAGAAGTAGACACCAATGTTGTGTTGGATTGGATCTTAGATATGGAAAATTTCTTTGAGTATGAAAACACTCCTAATAATAGGAAGGTGAAAATTGCAATCACTAGGTTGAAAGGTCATGCTTCATTGTGGTGGGAGAATTTGCAAACTAATAGATAAAGGAGAGTAAAAGAAAAGATAAGAACTTGGATGAAGATGGTGATCAAGGTAAAGAAAAAATTCATTCCTACTGATTACCAAGTTAGTTTGTTGAGAAAGATGCAAAATTTGAGACAAAGAGACATGACTTTTAAGGAATATACTAAGGAATTCTATAGATTGGACATTAGATCAAGGCATGTGGATGATGATGTTGAGAAAATTGCAAGATATCTACATGGATTGAGATCTAAAATTCAAGATGAAATAAGTTTTGTGAAATTGGAAAGTGTGGAAGAAGCATACCAATATGCTTTGAAGGCTAAGGAGATGTTGAAAAAGAAGCATGAGCAAAGGAAAAGAGGTATAGGTGGTAGATTCTAGAGAGGCAAAGGTAGATCTTATGGAGAAGGTGGAAGATTTGACAATTTGGTGCAAGATAAGGGAAAATATGAGTGGAAGAATGATGACAAAAATAAGACTGAATGGAAAGGTGGTAATTCTTACTGAGGGGGTGCTAATTCTTACCGAGGAAGAGGTAATTCTTATTCTAGAGGTGGCTTTCATGGTAATTATTTCAGATGTGGTAAAGAAGGACATATATCTTTTGAATGTAGATTCTTTGAAAGTGGGAAAGGTAATAGAAAATATATGATTCAAGGAGATGATGAGGGTTCACCAAGTGGACTTGAGGTTGGAGAAAATTTGATGGTGAGAAGAACCTTATGTAATAAGGGAAGTGATAAGGAACCTATTTTAAGGAGAAGTCTTTTCAAGACCAGATGTAAGATGGTTGGAAAATGTTACAAGGTAATCATTAAGAGTGGAAGTTCTACAAATTTGACATCAGAAGAGCTGGTTACAAACTTGTAGTTACAGAGGCTGAAGCATCCTAAAACCTATAATATTTCATGGATCAAAGATGAGCATACGATATTGGTAAGTGAGCACTGCCTTGTGAAGTTCAAGATTAGACATTACTTTGATGAAGTTTTGTGTGATATTATGCCTATAGATTGTTGTCATATTTTGTTAGGTAGACCTTGGAAATATGATAGATATGTTGTACATGATGGAAGCTTGAATCAATATACTCTTTGGGTGAATGGGAGAAAGAAAATATTGTTGCCTTTGACTAAAAGTCCATATGAGGTTAATTGTACTACTCTAAGAAATCGAAAAGGAAATGAAGAAGAATCAAGTATGTTTTACTGTAATTCCTAGGAAGTTGAGTTGTGCCAGTAGTAGTTGAGTGACAGAAAATAGTGGTGACTGAGCAGTAGAAACTGATAGTATTGAATGAGTACTAGCAAAAATTGAAAATTTGTTGGATGGATACAAGGATATTATTGCAGAAGATAGTCTTGATGGTTTATCACTGGTAAGAAGTCTAAGTCATTGTATGGATCTGATTCCTAGAGCTAGTTTTATGAACAAAGAACCATATAGATTGACACCTATAGAGGATAGAGAACATAATAGACAAGTGCATGGATTGCTGTAGAAGGGATTAATTAGAGAAAATTTGAGTCCATGTGTTGTACCTGCTATATTAGCACCTAAAAAGAATGGAGAATGGAGAATGTGTACTAATTCTTGAGTTGTTAATAAGATCACAGTGAAATATAGGTTTCCTATGGTGAGGATGGATGACAATAGATTGTTTGAGTGGGGAGAAGTATTTTACCAAGATTCGTTTGAAGAGCGATTATCATCAAATTAGAATTAGGGAAGGTGATAAATGGAAGAATGTTTTTTTTTTAAAAGATGGTTTGTATGAATGGTTGGTTATGCCTTTTGGTTTGACTAATGCACCTAGTAATTACATGAGGTTGATGAATGAAGTTCTGAAAAGACTTTTGGGTAATTTGTGATTATTTATTTAGATGAAATTTTGATATTCAATAAGACTAAGGAAAGGTATCTTGAGCATGTTAGACAAGTATTGTAGAGATTGAAGGAGGAGAAGCTGATGATTAACTTGAAGAAGTGTTCTTTTATGCAGGAGAAGATTGTGTATTTGGGATTTTTGATTTCAACTGATGGTTTGAGAATGGGTCTTGAGAAGGTTAAAGAAATTTTGGAATGACCTACACCTACAAATGTGGGAGACGTAAGATCATTTCATGGTTTGGCTAGTTTTACAGAAAGTTTATAAGGAATTTCAATTATGTTTGTAATGCTATGATTGAGACAATGATAGGAGATAAAAAAGAATCTAAGTAGACACATGGATCTAATAAGAGTTTTGAGACTTTGAAACAAAAGGTTGCTGAGTGACCCATATTGGCTTTGCCTTATTTCAATAAGGTATTTCAGGTTGAATGTGATGCAAGTGGTAGTGTAATAGGAGCTATATTAAGTCAAGAAGGTAAACATGTTGCTTTCTTTAGTAAGAAGTTGAATGATGCTAAAAAGAAGTATTATGTGTATGATCAAGAGTCTTATGCTATTGTTCAAGCATTGAAGAAGTGGAGACATTATTTGATTCATAAGGAGTTTGTGTTGTTTACTGATCATAAAGCCTAACAATACTTTGGAAGTAAACATATATTGAACTAGAGACATATGAAGTGGATTGAGTACTTGTAGAGTTTCACATTTGTCTTTAAGCATAATATTGGAGTTACTAATAGAGTTGTTGATGCATTGAGCAGAAGACATTCTTTATTGACTCAGATTAAGGTTGAAGTTCTTGGTTTTGATGACATGAAAGAGTTGTATGATACTGACCTTGATTTTTCTAAGGTGTGGAGAGAGTGCAGATCACCAAATCTAATAGATCATAGAAGTAAGTATGATGACTATTTTATTCAAGAAGGTATGTTGTTCAAAGGTACTTAGTTGTGTATCCCTAGAAATTTTGTGAGGTTGAATTTGATTAGGGAAAATCATAGTGGTGGATTGGCTGGACATTTTGGAATTGACAAGACATTGAGTTTGATGAAGGATAAGTATTATTGGCCACAAATGTATAAGGATGTTCATAAATTTGTGAAGAGTTGTAGAGTTTATAAAGTTACAAAAGGAGTAAGTCAAAATATTTGTTTATACACACCTATTATTGTCCCTGAAAAGCCTTGGAGTGACATCAATATGGATTTTGTTCTTGGATTACCTTGTAAGAAGACATCAAATGCTGAGCATGTTGTTGAACTTTTCTTTAAAGAGATTTTGAGATTGCATGTATTACCAAGAAGTGTTATTTCTGACAGAGATAGTAAGTTTGTTAGTTTTTTTTTGGAAGACTTAGTTAAAGAAGATGAGTACCGAGTTGAAGTTTAGCTCTACATTCAATCCAAAGATAGATAGAGAGATAGAGGTTGTGAATAGAAGCTTGGGTAATTTGCTAAGATGTTTAGTTGGAGATATCCAAGTAATTGGGAAGTAGTGTTAGCACAAGTTGAGTTTGTATATAATAATTCTATGAATAGGAGTATAGGGAAAACACCTTTTGATATTGTCACTAGAATGCAACCTAGAGGTATATCAGATTTGAGAGATGTAGCTAGTGAAGAAAAGAGAAGTATTTTAGGGGAAGAATTTGCTGATTTTATGGAGTCTTTGTATAAGGAAGTAAAGTTGAGGTTGGAACAAAGTAATCAGAAGTATAAGGAGAATGATGATAAGTCTAAAAGACGTCATGATTTTGAATTTGGTGATGAGGTGATGGTTCATTTGAAGAAAGGGAGATTTCTTGTTGGAACACATAGTAAGTTGAAGATGAAGAAGTTTGGACCTTGTAAGATCTTGAAGAAGTTTGATAGTAGTAATGCTTATGAAGTGGAGTTAGCTGATGACATGGATATATCTCCTATATTCAATGTTGCTGATTTCTATAAGTATCATGAGTCAGATGATGAATTTGTTGTATTAGATGACTATCTTAAGAAGGAGATTGAAGAAGTTGAAAAGGTATTGGATCAAAGAGTTGGTAAAATCACAAGAGGAAAATATTACTATGAGTATTTGATGAAGTGGAAGAATAGAATAGTTGAAGGTACTACATGGATTTTTCAATCTGAGTTGGATTCAGCTTAGGTTGTGACACTTGCATGATTTAGGAGAATCATTTATTTCAACCCTGGTTTTCTGATGTAGGAGTATCTTGGGTTTCCTTGTAATCCTACACTTTTTGTTCATTTTTCCAGTTACTATCGAGTCCCAATTTCGAATTGCTACCATGTTCCAGTTTCTAGTTGCTACCAAGTTTCTATTGGTGCTAAGTTATCTAGTGTGTGCCAAGCTATCTAGTTTGTGCCGAGTTATCCAGTATTCGCCAAGTGATCTTTCATGTGCCAAGTGAGCCAATTATTTGTTGATGCTCAGTTCCTTCTTTAGCCAAGTTGTCTTTGTTTTGGTTCTTAGAGGGAGATGACTTTCATATTTAATTTGGCTCATGAATTTAATGATAGGATCTTGTTTAGGGATGAGTGTCAACCATTTTGGGGTTGGCCTTTCTCTCATGTAATGATCTAGAATCTTTTGCAAGCCATTTTGGAAAGTATAAATAGAGTTCTTAGACTTAGGTTAAAGAGATAAATTAGAAGGTTTTGAAAGGGGAATGCATGTGTCTAGAAATGTGAATTTGAAGATGGATCATGGATTTGGAAGTTGTATTTTGTATCTGGTCGTAACCCAAAAGGCCTAATAGTTGGGCATGTATGTTGAGAATCGAATGAATCAATAAAAGTGTTTTCTCTTCTTCCTCCTTTAGTTCTTGTTCTTTGTGTTGTTTTTCCATTGTGTTAACTCTTACAAGGTGTTCTAGATAACTGGGTGTGCCTTTGACCTAGTTATTTCTTCCCTCCTTGCACCGACTTATTAGGATCAACAATAAATAAATATAAATTATATGCAAATATATCCAATACCATAATAAAGAAACACACATAAGAGAACATGGAACGAAGATTTAACATTGCTCACCCAATTCTTGGGCTGCATCTACCAATAGGTAGTACAATATTCTTCTTATTGATTGATTACAATCTATAATCTGTTACAAATCAATATTACTACTAGAAGCTACTATCACATCATACTTAATGAAATCCCTAACCATAATTCATTTTATATATGCTTTTTTTTCTTACAAAATTAGGGATAGAATAATGACAACATGTTGAGCCCTTGAAAAATAGTGGATAAAATAGCTCCAAACCTCTAAAGGATGAACTCACTTTGGACCACCTCACTCATACTAGCATATTGGTGAGGTAAGGAATCTATAAACTAAATACAATGAAGGTGTTTAAATGAACTAAGATATTGAATGCATACATTTAAAGTGGATAAGACAAGTATAATAAGTTAGTATGAAAAATGTAAATAACTAGAAGAGATTGATTATATCATTATTGGTGTATGATATTGTGTAAATTATGCTTATTCTACATTGGTCTTATGTAGTTGATATTTTTAACGAATATGTCGATAAATATAGATGTGTGACATTTGATCTAATGTATGGATTGATTGTGAATGAGTTAGAAGTTTGTATATGGTAAAGGAAAAGTGAGAAAATAAATTTTTGGTGCACTTTGATGATCATATCGTCAATCTATCAAAATTTGTAGGAAGTAGAAGCATGTATCGATTTATATAAACAATCACTTGATGTATTTATTTAGAGTTAAGTTTATGGTCTCATATCCTCTTCATTTTGATTCATGATATGTCTATTATTGTTACAAAGTAGTGAGTCCATTTGGTATCTTGTCCAAATCTATATCTTGTCCTCAAACAGAGAGATTCACTTTAGAAGTTCTTTTATATGTTGCTTGAAGATTGTGTGTCTAAACCTACAAGTCTATTTTACTTTCCCTTAAGGGTATGCCTCTTAAATTGCAAATCAAAATAATATTTGTGAGCTATGTTAGATTTCAGTCTAAACATATAGATATAATTAGTGTGATACTTAGTTTTTATTCATACATTAGGGTTTGCAGGTAAAACTCTAGTGTTCTCGTATTATGTGTTTATTACTTTACCTTTCACTGGGATTTAGTTGGTTTAAGATAATTGATAAATGTTTGTAACAAGAAATAAGGATTTTCTCAAGATTGATTCACCAACCCTATGTTGAAAATTTTTGCTTTGCAATTTTTTAATATCCTTTAATGGTTTCAAATTTTGAACTCCTATATATCAAATGCATGAGAGACATTGTGTTGTATTTTAGAGTTTGATAATTGTTGATCTATCTCTCAATCTTTTTGAATGATACTCTTATGAGAATCTTAATTTTTAAGAATATTGTAATATTTTGTTGATTTATGAATAATCTGTTTTGGTCAAATTATGGAGTGTGGGATTTTTCTTTGAAAGAAATTTAGCTATGTAAATCATTTTTTAGTGTCAATGTTATTTATGTTTATTTATATACTATATTTTAAAAATTTTTTGAAAGGTCTAAGAAATGTTTTCCATAATTAATTGTTACTATACAAATTTGTTCTAGTACCTTAATTTAATATAATACCACATACATTTATATTGAGGGATCTAAAATGGGAAAATAAATGAGGCAAAATATTATGTAAATAGGGCGCATGGGGATGAGAGTATTGGAGCGGAATAACCAAAATGGAGTTTGGATTTTTTTTGGAAATTAGGAGATTTTTTAGTATGTCATGAATGCACATGCTATGATTTAGGTTCACTGAGTGAAGCTCCAATGAGACCAAGAATGTTAAGTTCTAGTGATCTACACATTACTCTAGATTTCTCTAGGTGTACCATACACATAATAATAATGTAATACATGATTAAACAACATGCAAGATGTACAATGCATTATCCCAACAAATAGAGATGTCCTTCCTAGATGAAATAAATGATAATGAATTAAGAAGTGTTCTTAGACTAGTAAACTAGGAGTTAGTTTTGTGTGCTATCAAGGGCATGTTGTGTAAGTCATTTATTTATATAGAACATCTACGATAGGTGAATTTCAATATTTCTTTGATGTTCATGGATGTGCTTGTCAACATGGGGAGACATTTGGACACAAATGAAGATTTTCTGCAAGTATCTCATGGAGAAGTAATTGTAGGAGGATTTTGATGATGCGTTGGAGATTGTATGCAAATGTGGTTGAATTTAGTTGCTCCAAGATTTCAATGCTATCAGCATTTGAAGGTATCCTATATTGATGTGTCTAGTTATTATCACTAATATTTAATCAAATCTATCAAGACATATGGCATATATTGGAATAGGTGTGTTATTCTTAAAGAGGTCTATTCTGTAGAAAAAAGGCTCAACGAGTTACTAGACTTAGTTAAGAATGGACTATTGAGTGAAAGTAATGATAGTAGGAATAGAGGAAATGGTGGATGACATGAAGACTAAAGACATTGATTTTTTTCCTATAATTTTAGATGTTTTTCTAAATCTTATAAATACAAATATGCTTTGAAGAGATAATATTATTAAAAATAGGATATCTCAAAGTCAATATGTAAATATATATTGACCTTTTCTATCACAAGTTTAAATTTAATTGAGATTTTAGTTTTATTTTAAATAAAAAAAATTGTTATACATCCAAGTCAGAGGAAACATACCATGACCCCCACGGCCATAGAATTTACTTTCTATAATATCGCAAGGAAAAGAGAGAAAAGAAATATAGAATATAGTGACAGTCCATAATGATTTAAATCATAGAAGAGGAACCTTTCCATTTTTGGCGTAATTCAAAAATCCACAGATCCACAGATTCATTGAGTTCAACAACACTTGCACTCAAAGGATCTATTGGGTATATTGCTCCAGGTAAAATTTGAAAGTTTATTTTGTTTTATTTTGTTTATTAGACTTTTAAGAACTTAATGAATCAAATTGATTGCAGGGTATGGATCCGTGGGAATGTTTCTACCAAGGAAGATGTGTATAGTTATGGACTTCTGCTATTAGAGATGGTGGCAAGAAAGAGGCCAAATGACAATATATTTGTGGGAGACATGAACTTGCCAAAGTGGGTGAGGTCAACTATTCCAAACAGACTCGCAGATATTGTTGATAGCAGGCTATCTGGAAATGTGAGTGAAAACGTGGAAGACAACGTATGCCTTCTCAAACTCATTCATGTTGGTTTGCTTCGTAGTAGTGATTCACAAAGAGAACGACCTTCCAGTAGAGATGTAGCCAAGGTTTTGGAGAGCCTCAAGAGTACAATCATGGGTGGTGCAGCTGCTTCCAATTTAACATCTACCATATCAGACCTCTTGCAGAATACTAATCCCAGTTCCATTCGAACATCAGCATCTCAAAGTGAAAGTTCTACATTTTAGATGAGTCTAAGCTCCATTTAGAAGTTCCAGTACTTTTATTGTTTGCCAGTTTCAAGTTATCTTTCCATCACAGTCTAGTCACAGTTGATGTCAATTCCTCCTTTGGTTGATTTCTAGTCCTTTGAACTTATCTGTTCCAACTATTTGTATGCACAATACTAGTTTGAGAATCTCTGATGTTATCTATATATACTTACTGAAGTACGGGAAAACGTGTTGCATGTGATAATGTATACCAAGGTTGACATATGGATGTTCACAGAAGATAAACTCTTTTGTTGTTCTTTTTTATGCTTACAGAATCCAATCATGTTTTATATCAATAACCTTGAATTGAGCATTTGTAAAAATATGTCTTATTTTATATCAATTTCATCAAAGTATTGTAGCTACTACAAACATGCACAACCTTTCATAAGTATTAGACCTTAGGCTTTCCATAGCAGTGTTAGAAATCCCCGATTCACTATGCATAAATCTTGATGAAAAGGATAAATTGGATTTATTAATATAGTTTGAATGGGATTTAAGGTCAACCTGCTATGAAGGTTTTGTGTGTTGTGCAGATAGCTCAGTTTTTGACTGTCATGTAACATTTTGGCTTTAAGATGGATTAAAAAGTTATGATGAATTGCATCAAATTGTTGTAAGAAAGCATTTGTTAAAAAGGCGATCAGGTCATGTTTAAGATTCTGAGTCTTGTGCAATCTCAATGTTTTATTTGTTTCCCTAACAAAGTGGGTGAGGTCCTGTACAATATCATCCCAGCCCCAATGAATATTTATAGAGGCAAATTTTCCATTAAGTTGTGATAAAAGATTTGTCAGTATCTGAAGTATTTCTATTGGTAGTTTATATATTGATATTGAAGCATTTTAATTTGATGCGTCTGATGTTCATTTATCTATTTTGGTGGAGAGTGTTGGGGCAATAGAAGAATTATTGAGTGGATTAAACAACGCCTAATTTAATGCCCAGGGACCTCCTCATTTCGAAATTTCGTAGATTTTCCGAAAGATGGTTCCACGTAAGATTTGATCAGCTAAACATATTTTTAATCAAGAGCATATACTTGTTAGATCTTTAAAATTAAAAATTAGTTGGTTTGAAGAGATTCCCACAATCTATTGATTGAACTGATGCTTTTTGTGAGTTTATTGTGTTTAGTATGTTTTCATCAATCATATTCAGAAACTCTGTCAATTTTAAAATTAGTTGATAAGATAAAAGTTAGTTGAGAGGCGGCCATAAGGTAAGAAAGAGATCGCCACTCCTCCATGCTCAATATCAAAGAAATGAGAAAATTACAATCATTCATCTTAGTATAAAAAGTTTATTACAGCAAATAGAAACACTAAAGTCTAAAACGAAGGCTATGGTATTATCTTCACTTACAAGAAAAGTAGCATCATCAAGGGTAATTCAAATATCCACTCAAGGTGCACACAAAGGTAAAAATAAGTTACAACTCCAATGACTTTCCAAATCTCAACTATCCAAATCTCAACTATTAGTCTAGTGTATTTTACTAAGCACTAGAAAATGGGAAATTACTCCATTCATGTTAAATGTGGATGCAATTGTTAAAAAGTTGAAAAGATAGGTTGTTAAGCTCCAAAGATATACAAAATGATTAACAAGCATAATATAATTTGTAGAACTTCCTACAACTATCATCTTCCTATCTCAAAATGAACTTTCATAAGAGGGATAATTATGTTAAAATCAAAGTATCTATATTAAAGTATTTCATAAGAGGGATAACTTCTTCTATAGAAATCACCTTATTATCATAAGGAGGGGTCAAAGATGTCAAAATTTTGTAGCATATCTAATATTATGATATCGATCCTCTGAAGCTTTTTATACCTGTGTACATCTCAATGATTCTCTAAACATTTGACCTAATAGATCCATCTTCTTGCATCCTAGCACTTTTTAGATTATATTTCCAAGATCACAATATCACTTTTTTTGTATGTTAATTACCTTCATACAAACTTTTTAATCTAGACCAAATCTCATAATCAATAACAAGACTTTTTATCTCAACAAATTATGCTTCAAGAAGTGCTGCGATCAACGCTTCTCTTGCAATCACATTACACAAGAAGATCTTATTTCCCTCATCTATACATGAAGGTAGATCATTTTCTACATGTATATCAACTTGTATCTTTGCAATTAACATGTAGACTATTCCCATGCAGATCAAGTGTGTTCACATCTTATAGTTCCAACTATCATAGTTCTCTCATTAAATTTCAAACTCTCATTTAGGTGTATGCCATGGATCTCTTCAAGCTACTAATCTTCCTTCTCAAAGAGGAATTGGTCTTTTGATACCAATAGGGGGGAGGGGGAGGGGGAGGGAGGTGAATCAATTGTGAGCTATTAAACTTCAAATGCCAACTTATTAAACCTAAATTCAATAACCAAAATCATTAGCCATACCAAGAGATAAACCAAGCAAAATGGAAATGATTTTATGACTAGGGAAACCCTTGATTGGAGGGAATTCCTTGGTGGGGATCACACCCACAAGATAATGTACTAATATATAAGTTCCTTGTGGAAGGATGTGACCTCGTTAGGACCTAAATATTGTACATTTAATAAAACCTGTATTAAAGGATAGATCCCTATTAGGAGACCTTTAACCCTTTTCAAAAGGTTCTAACCCTATTAAAGGTTAGTAGGAAAACAACTAGACTTACAATCTAAATTGCTTCAATAACTATGAAGACCAATACTTTAGGATAACATATCCAAAATAGTTGAATTGAATAATCTATAGATTACTTGCCAACATAGCTTCTTTGAAGCCCAATACCATATATCAACTCAATAACTACTTTGATCTGATTATCCAACATCATATCATGACATGCATGATATATTGATGACCTCAATCTAGGAGAACATCTTTACTTCATACCCTTCCCAAATAACTAATTAGGTCATCCTACTAAGGCTTTCCAAATATATAATTAATTATAAATAGGACCTTACTATGGAATACTTACCTTTGTAAACATCATTAAAATCATTTCATTTAGGTTATCATATGTTACAATAAAATTAACCTATTTTACAATGAAAATCAATGTGTTAAACCAATATAATTAACTATTTGTAAAATATATCATATGTTTCACTTTGGTGACCTCTCTAGAATAATATCTAAGCCTTGTTATCATGAATATATCTATTTACTAATGGAGGTATAAACATGATAAACAAAATATTGAGAAGGGGGGAAGGGGGTGAATAAAAATATTAAATAGTTAAACTTTTCATCAATTCACTCACATCTATCAATAAACTTGTGCATATAAAACTTGTAATGTAAATCTTCTATAACATATAAATCTGATCAATCAAATACACGAAAATGAAATACATAACAAAATATTTGTTTCCTAGAAACCCTCCAAGGTGAAGGTAAAACTAGGGTGGGGATGGAACCCATAAATCTTCATGAATACAATAATAAAATTAACCAGTTGAGGTTACAATGTTTGATCATAAGATATGATTTACCCTAGGAGGAGTCTTCCTTGTTAAAGGCTTAAGAGACTACTACGTCTCACCTTGCTAAAGGGTTTAACACTTACAACAAAGTAAGGACTCTGTTTTGGAGATTTACAAAGATCTATTAAGACCACTTTGTTAAGAGATTTACCCTGATTCATGTCAGTTAAAATTGATTTAGTTATTGACTCTCAATTTACTTTGCAAACTAATTTTGAGTCTTCTCCTTGCTAACTAATCCTCTCCTCTAATCTGATAAAATTGTCTTTCCCTTTCACTTCACTTCCATGAATAGTTCACTTTCTCTATTATATGATAACAAAAGCCTTCACTTTATTTCTTGTTCACATGCATACACTTCTCTACTCTTGCTCTTACTTTGCACACCTCTCTCACTCTCTCTAATCTAGGTTAAGATAATCTCTATTGAAAAAGTTTCATAAAGAGTTTTCTAGATCCTTCCATAATAGCCTCTCCATCTAAATCATTGATCGCACAACATAGGGATTTGTGATCCACCTCATTTAAATATTATGTAACAACCTTTACAATCTTGAAATGTTCCTTCTGGATGTCGGCTTATAAAATGTGTTACCCCAAATTATAGTCCATTCTTGAATTTTATGCAAGTTTTGCATTGCTCAGTCTTTACTGTTTTATGATATTTGGCATTGCTCTTGCTCATATTGTATTACTCTTATGATGCTTGACATGTATTGTGCACAATACACACTATATGACTCATCACTTGTATACTTGGAACTTGCTCAGTTGCTAATGAGCTGGGCTCGTATTGACATTTTTCAGTGACCATACACTTACTTGGCTCCTATGGAGCTCGGTAGATACTTCCTTATGTACATAATTCAGCCTATGTAGAGTAGCTTGGTCAAAGTGATGACCATCTAGCTCTACCTTGTAAATAACTAAGTCATTGACACTAATAGAAAACAATGGTTAGAGATACCAACACATAGCATTATGAACATGTCTTTAATCATGATCCAAGATCATTGTCATTAATTTAATCTCCCTAGTAAGATACAACCAAAATACCAACAACTTTGTCTCTCTAACAATCTTTCCCACACAATAATCTTCTACTATTATTCACCAAAGATACTCTATCTCGGCCAATACTCAACATGAACTCAAGATAACATATATGTGACATCTATAATCATTCATGGAGATAATCTTAATCTCGCATATCTTTAAATGTTCCATGCCAACTTTGTTGTGCCAATGATCCTCTAAGATATACAAAATTGTATGTATGGGTAAGTGCACAAAGTTTTTGTACCATAAAGATGCAACATTTTTATTTTTTCTTATCTAGACAATAGTGCAATCACCCTATAGCGCGATCACACTATAGTGTGATAACTTTATAGTTTGGGAAGGATGATGTTGTGGCTCATGAAATTCAAATAGTACCATGAGAATGCTATAGCATGATCACACTATTTGAAAAAAATGAATAAGGTAGCATGGTTGCATTGTTGAAAAAGTTGTGTAAAAAAAACCTGGGAAATTTGTCATTTCTCTCCATTTTCTCTCTAGTGACTTTGGAAACTTCTTATTTTCCAAGGAGTGTGAACACAATTTGATAGTAGTTTTCAACCACATTTTGCATTAAAAATTAGCTCCACATCATTAGAAATCCCAAACCAGTCAAAGCGGTATCAATTAACTTTTTTTTTCGCTTAAATTTTGTGTCTTTTAATAGTTTTTATGAATGTTGATTTCAGTTTGTTTAGTTTTTAAAAATACTATTGTTTAATCATAAGTTAATGTAGAAAATCCACCCACTAATCCTCCTATGAACAATCCACAACAATATCTACCAATTCCACAAAATCTGCTACCAAACCGTCCACAGGATCAACCCAAAAACACTCAAAATGAACAACAACCACTGCCATGACCTCCTTTAGGGACCCAAGAAATTATTTTGAACAAAATTGAAAGAGGGAAAACTAAGTGAGAAAAAATTATTAGGAGGCTAAACTAGAGTTCACTTCAAAATAATCTTGGTAGGGCTTAATTGGCACAATCCCTTAAGACCATTGTGGGTCAAGTAGCATCTATTAGTGGTCAATTGAATCTATGGCATAATAAAAGAGAAGAACAAAAAAGATATTATGCTGATAAAATGTTTTATGAAGATGTAAAAAATAAACAGATTACCAAAGATGACATATATGCTTTATTTAAAATGTTAGGAGAACAAAACACATTGATAACTATTGCTAAGAGGTTTTTCATCCATTGTCGCATTCATGAAGGTGTTTAAAATAAATTTTTGGATAGATGGTGGATGGTGTTTGATGCGCATTCTTGTAATAGTCTTAAGGTACTAAATTATTTCTTGATAAAATTGTATTGTGAGTTTGTCCTTGGGGAGATCCCGAATTATCTAGATATTTTTCCTTCTTAGAGTAGAGGCGGGGGATCATCATTTGATAGGTTGGGGACACTTCATGACCCTAAAGAACCTATTGGCAAGTTGCAGGTGGAGCATGTTATTGTTCCTTTTATTGTGAAAGAACATGTAGAGGCCAACACACTAGGAACTATTAAAGATTTGACTGAAATCCTCATTCATTGTGTCACTCCTTTAGCTGCAAATGAGCCTCATTATTTTACTAGTCAAATGTGTACCTCATGTTGATATGTATGCACATTTGGCACTTCTAGCAGAGAAGATGATGATAATGGGATGATGATAGATGACTTCCTCAATGACACATTTGGCATTAATAGATAGGTAAATAGAAATAATTTTATTTTAAACTAATTTGATCACATCTCATGTGTACACAAATGGCTAATAAATTTCTATGTCTTGACGTTGTTCAAAATTTAGGGCCAAGTGTTGTGGGTACTAGCACTGACCCCTTGGCCTTTTTTATGCCATGTCAATGACTCCACATGTATTTACCAATGTATTCACTTAAATTAATACATCTATTTACAATGTTATCACATGAAAGGTTATCTCAAACCATTTATCCACATGCATTAGTTTTGTGTTGGACCATCAACTTTCTCATCAGACTCTGAGCATGGGCATGATACCACTCATGTAGATGTATATTTTTTTTGCATGTTATTTTGATTCAATTGAATGTGTTTATTTAAAAAAATGAATGAGTAATTAACTGATTTTTCTTATTATATGATCATATGTAGAGACAAAGTGGTCATGATGATGTTTATTTGGGGTCACCTAGCTTTTCAATGAGTTCATTTTCCCTAGAGGTATATACATGTTCTAATGCATTTTAATTTGTAAGTCTATGGGTAAATGCACAAACTTATGTCACCCTTTTATAACGAAAAAGACTAACAAAAGTATAACTATTTAACTTTAGTGACATAAAACTGGTATTATTATTTAGAATTTGAAAATGAAGTAAACCAATGATGTATAGAAATGGAAAAAGTTTAGGTTTATTATTTTTAATGATTATTTGGAATAATAATTGATATATTTTCCTATTTTTTAAGGATGATTTTTTAGTTGCTAAAAAATGTTGAAAATGAGGGATCTAGTTCCCACCACAAAACTATATGGAAATAATCATTTTCCCTTTGATATCAAATTATGTTATAGATGAAATATATAGCTAGATCAATAAAAAATAAAAAATAGTTTTTGAGCTATATTTTTTTCTCTTTTATAACAATTCAAATTTCAACTCACCTAAAATTGATAGTATAGATCTCCCACCACATTTGTTTATAATAAATCTATTCTGACCAAAATAAACTTTATACATTCTTGAAGAGGATTCTATCCTCTATAATGTCATATTCTTTTCAATTTTTTTGATAAGATTTACTATTTTTTTCTTTCTCAAAACCAACATCTTCTCGAGTGTCAAAATACGTACTTGTAGTATTTTTTAATTACAATATACTATATCTAAGTAAAACACTATAAAATCTATTTTAGAATATTCTTACCTTTGAGCTCTATAAAATGGTGTTTATATGCTATTAATTTAAATCTATCATTAAAAAGAATAGGAGTTTTTGAAACATTAGTTTTCTGAAATAATTTTATTTCTTTAGTAATCAGACACAAACTAGTACTAAAACATGTATTTAATAGACATTTCCAATTGGAAAAGTGTAAAAAAATATAAATTAGCTAGACTAAATTTGTCTAGATCATATATTTGAACAAAATTGTTTTTTAGATAGAAATACTCAAATTTAGTTGTTCCGATAAGTCAACCTGAAAGCTGACACAACTGTGTACTTTTACCCCTATAGTATATTATTTTGTAGATGAATGTGATGTCTAATAGATTAATACAGATATATAATAGGTAAATGTTGCACCTTTGGGATTGACACTACACAATGAAGGATGAGCTCCTACATTCATAGAGGTACCCAAATATTTTAATTGATAAGAAAATATGCATTCTTCATAACTAATTCTAATTCTCATGTTCTATCATTTTCAGCTATTGACATCAAAGACTTCTCCCCATCTTTGTCATTGTATTGATTAGGGAGTCATTGTTGTAATTGCTAGATCCAAGGCACTACCTAGGGTATGAAAGAGTTTGCATTACAATTTGGTTAATATTAAAATTAAATTTGATATTCATAATTATGATCGAGTGATGAATTTGATCATTTTTGTATGGCATCATTACTCCTAATCGTCCACATGCCCCTACGGTCAATGTAGAGAGAGATTATATTCTAGCAGTAAGAAAATAATTTATTTTATGTGTACGTATTGTTTTTTTAATGTATAATAGTTATTGATTCACATATTCTTTTGATTGTAATAGGTCAAGTTATAGAAGAGTCTAGACCAATGGACTAGTGAGCATCTTAGGAAGGCCCTATCATCCACAACATACCCCTCTTCTTTATAATTGAAGACAACCAAGGATTTAATTTTTTCCCCTAGCAGGAAAGAGTAGATATCTAGGGATGTATAGTTTATGCCTATATGGTGTTATTGGACATACATTTTGTATATTATTTTTGATGTATGTCATTTTCAACATATATTTTGTGTATGCATTTTTTAGACATATGCTTATGATGTTTCTGATTATCAATGTATGACATGTTATATGACATTCTATGGCATTGTTGGATATTGATGTTATTAGACCTTATGGAAACAAATTTGAGTTTATGTTATCACATAGAATTTGATTCTCGTATTCTTGGATTAGTTGATTGGATGCTAAGATTTGATGATTATGAATTTTAAGGTGTAATGTTTTGGAAAATCAAGAATTTTCATAATGTATATTGTGTTATATCTATGGGAATTGTTGTGCATTTAGAGATCAATAGTTATCAATAGTTTACAAAGTTTAGTACATTTATTTTGGCTGAATTATTTGTTGAAATTTTTGTTTAGTGTTACATTAATGGTTTGAATGTATGGATTTCTCACACGTTCTAGAGTTTTTTGCATGTGAATGGTTTTATGCCACTTTAAATTTATGCCAAAAAATACTATATAGAATGATGCTTCTTTGTAGCTTTGTAGATACTCATGAAAGGCAAAATTAATTAAAATAACAAATTCATTATCATTGTAAGGTTCATACCATGGCTATAAAACTACTTTCTTTTACTTGGACCCCAAAATGTCATGTTGGGAACCTATCTTGCACCACATGCTAACACCTCAAAAATGATAAGAACTAAATACTCCTCCACCATGTGTCTAAGAATGCTTATTTAGAGCTTTTTCATACACCCTTTAAAACCTCTAGATGATAGTTCACTCTAAAAAAAAGTACATTCAACCACTTATGTGATATGATGGGTAGGACAACCCTCAACTTTAATATGAAAGAAGGAACCAACATAATTTCCTTATTAGCAATTCAAGTCTACATGGAAAAAAATTATGTAGAGAAACTTTCCTAAAGATGAGATTATTTCATTCTTTCTAAAGGTTGGGTGGGTAATATGAGGCATCATCAAATAACAAAGCATATTATCCTTCTTATCTATTTATATTACTTGTATTATTGTTTATTTACTATGCCCATTTAGTTACTTATAACAAATTATCTCCCCTAATCATCTATTATGATATATTTTTTGTTTTGCACTTATTCTCCATATCCTTACTAGATGAGACTCCAAGGCACCATGCTAGCCTTCTACAACCACACCATAGTCGTAGACTCATGATGTTTTCCAAGACAATGAGCTCACAAAGTTCAATATTTGTCACTCATAGTTACCTCTTTTGTTTGTAATATTCCAAACATTTGTAGTTACTCAATTGATTTATTTATAATCATCTACTTTATTTTAATAGTGGAGAGCCTTCCCCTTTTTATTTTCCAAATATTAATCAATGTAATTTTTTTTAAAGGTGTCTTGATAAATGTTACTTGTTGAGTTGATGTCATTATAGAGGAGGTTCTCTACATTAATGGCTTAAATAAAGGAACATACAACATGTTTTTAGAAATTGTTCTTTTGGGGTTAACCATTCTGATGATCTAGGTGAGACCAAATGTAGTATTCTCAACATTTCTGGTTATACCATAGAAGTTAGATATAAATTTATGCTAAGAGTCCAAGAGTTGAAAATCAACAAAACTATATTTTCATTACACATTGTGAATTCAAATATCGAGAAGAAAGTTGAAAAGTCTTGTAAATAGTGTAATTCACCTAAGTCCTTACTAGAAAATTATATCATTTCACTAGGAAAGTGCTGATTTAGCTTTGAAAAATCTTAATATGGCTGATTTAGCTAAAAGTGTTGATTTTTGAAATAGTGCATCTCCGGGACACCTAGGTGCGAAATGCAAGAAAGCATTCACGATGCTCAGTGAGAAAAATGAGATGTCCCCTATCATTTACTAATCCAATTAGACCTAATGAAGCTGAGAGAATGGTCCCACGGTGAACGGATTGAAAGATATTCTATTTAACAACTTTCCACTATGCAAAAATGTAATATTTTGTATGAAATGAACTGTGTTCACCAAAACCAATTCATGTGGACCATCAAAAATAGAGCTACACGTACTTAGACCTTGGGAACACCTTACTTGCATAATTCATGAAACTTCCATAACCATCATGAGGTCCAAGATATTTCCCTTCAAAAAAATTTATTTGATTCGACTTAGTGCATCTTGGGGACACCTTGGTACAAAATACATGAAAGAATACTCGATGCCGAATGAGAGAAATGATAAATTCCCTAGTGTTTACCTAGCCAACTGGACCTAATAGAGCTGACATAAAGGTCTAATGGTGAACAGATTGAAAGATGCTTCATTTACCATCTTTCACTGTACAAGAGTGTCAGCAAAAATGTGTTTGCCAAAACCAAACCATGTGGACCATCAAAAAAATGGAAATATGCCCACTTAGACCTTTCGAACACCTTACGTGTGCACTTCATGGAACTTTGATAATTTTGACAAGGTCCAAGATATCACCTGCCAAAAATTATTGTTTCGTTCAACTTAGTGCATCTTGGGAACACCTAAGAATGAAATGCACAAAATCATTCTCAATGCTTAGTGAGAAAAATTTGATGTTCTGTAGAGTTTACCTAGCCAACTGTACCTAATGGAGTTGACAGAATGATCCCACTATGAAAAAATTGAAAGATGCTCTATTTAGCAACTTTTTACTATGCAAAAATACAAGATTTTGTGTCAACTTAAATGTGTTCTCCAAAACTAAACCTTGTGGACCATCAAAAAATGGAGCTACATGCACTTAGACCTTGAGAACCCCTTACTTGTGCACTTCATAAAAAATTGATAACTATCATGAGGTCCAAGTTATTTCTCTTCAAGAATTATTGTTTGGCTTAACTTAGTGCATCTTTTGGACAACTAAGTACAAAATGTACGAAAAAATTCTTGATGCTTAGTAAGAAAAAAAAATGTCCCCTAGTCTTTATTTGACCAATTTGACCTAATGGAGCCAACATAATGGTGCCACAATGAATGGATTGAAAGAAGCTCCATTTAGCAACTTTCCATTGTGCAAAAATACAAGATTTTGTGTTAACTAAAATGTGTTCTCCAAAACCAAACTATGTGGACCATCAAAAAATGAAGCTACAAACACTTAGATATTTGAAACTCCTTAGTTGCACACTTCACAAAACTTTGATAACTATCATGAGGTCCAAGATATTACCCTTCAAAAATCATTGTTTGGTTTGACCTAGTGCATCTTGGGGACACCTAGGTGTGAAATGTGTGAAAGCATTTTTGTTACTCAATGAGAACAGAAGGATGCCCCTATTGTTTACCCGACCAACCTAACCTAACAGAGTTGATGGAGTGGTCCTATGAAAAAAAAATTGAAAAATACTCCATTTAACAACTTTCCACTACACAAAAATGCAATATTTTGTATCAACAAAAACATGTTCACTAAAACAAAACCATGTGGACCATTAAAAAATGGAACTCTTCCTACTTAGAAATTGTTGTTTAGTTTGACCTAATGCATCTTGGGGACATGTAGATCTATGAAATGTGCAAAAGCATTCCCAATGCTTAGTGAGTGAAAGAAGATGTTACCTAGTATTTAATCAGCCAACTAGGCCTAATAAAGCTAAAAAAATGGTCCCATAATGAACAAATTGAAAGATTCTCGATTTAGTAACTTTCCACTACATAAAAACGCAAGATTTTGTGTCAACTAAAATGTGTTCATTGAAACCAAACTATGTGGACCTTCAAAAAATAGAGCCACATGCACTTAGACTTTGGGAACACCTCACTTATGCACCTCATAAAACTTTAATAACCATCATGAGGTCCAAGAGATATTTCCCTTTGAAAATTATTATTTGGTTTGATTGAGTGCATCTTGGGGACAACTAGGCATGGAATGTGAGAAAAAAATCTTGATGCTTAGTGAGAGAAATGAGATGTGCCCTACTATTTACCTAGCCAACTAGACCTAATGGAGCTGATGAAATTTTCCCACAGTGAATGGATTGAAAGGTGCTCCATTTACCAACTTTTCACTTCGTGAAAATGGAAGATTTTGTGTAAAATGAAACATGTTCTCTGAAACCAAACTATGTGGAGCATCTAAAATTGGAACACTTAGATCTTTGGAACACCTTACTTGTACACTTCATAGAACTTCAATAACCACCATGAGGTCAAAGATATTTCCCTTGAAAAGTTATTGTTTTGTTTGACTTAGTTCATCTTAGGGACACCTAGGTACAGAATGTGCGAAATAATTCTCAATGCTATGTAAGAAAAATGAGATGTCCCCTAGTATTTACTTGGCCAACTAGAACTAATAAGGTTGATGAAATGTTTCGACATGAATGACTTGAAAGATGCTCCATTTATCAACTTTCTACTGTGCAAAATCATGAGATTTTGTGTCAACTAAATCGTGTTTGTCAAAACTAAACCATATGGACCATAAGAAAAGGGAGTTGTACACACTTAGACCTTGGGAACAACTTACTTGTTCACTTCATGAGACTTTGGTAACCATCATGAGGTCCAAGATATTTCTCTTTGAAAATTGTTGTTTAGTTTGACTTAGTGAATCTTTGGGACACCTAGGTACAACATCTGTGAAAGCATTATCGATGCTTGGTGAGAGAAATGAGATGTACCTTGCATTTACTTGGCCAAATAGATATAAAAGCACTGATAGAATAGTCCCACGATGAATGGATTTAAAGATGTCCCATTTAGCAACTTTCTATTATGTAAGAATATAAGATTTTGTCTTCTTGTGCATAAGTTTTATTTCTTGTTTACAATGTTTGAAAGGAATTTTTTTTGAAAACATTTCTAACCATTAAAAGACATTATTTTGATCATTCCTTTGTTCATTCTCCCTCATTGTTCTGATTGGTTATAGTTTAGAAGGTTTTTCAATACATTGGTTTTGAGTTTTTGTATAATAGATTGAGCCTTTCCTTGAAAGGTTATTTGATACTCAAGGAATGGAGGTATTCTAACATGTATGAGTTCATATTACTTCAATTAGGATGATAATAGAATAGTGTCCAAGGTTTTGGGGTTTGGTGAGTGAAGGTAATTTGGTATTTTTCCATATTGGATCCATAATGAATGTGTTTTTATGAATGCAATGAATGTGTTTAAAAAATCTACACAATGAAATCCTGACAAAAAAATCACAGTAACATTCATCTCTTTATATTAATGATATGAATGTCTATTTACAACTTAGCTATATTTAAGGAACTAGTAGGAAAGAGCTAAGGAGAGAAAACCTCCAGTCTTACCCAAAAAAATTATGAAATTTATAAAAATTGTTAATTACATTCATTTTTAATTACATTTAATCAACCATCTAAATCTTCTCTACTGTTTATTTTCTCAAGTATGGCCTTGTGTTTTGACTCACAAACCTTCCAAAGAGTCTTATTGTGTGGGTCACCTTCGTATTTGATCAAGTGGACATTTGACATAATGAAAAGGTTTGAATAATGAAGAATATTCCTATTTGTTTGAAAATCCTCTAATAACCACAAGTTAGAGTTCTTCATACCATATTCTCGAAGCCATGTATTGATTGCCACCACTACACCTATAGGGCATTCTTAACCTTCACCATCTATAATTGAGTGATTCAATTTCTTTTTTTCCTGGACACAATGACACAAATGATAATATGTCCCTTCTTTTTTGTCTTTAGGTACAAGCACAAAAAAAACATGGCCTACAATGATAGAAACAAAATGTGCTTATTAATTTACCAAATAGTTAGCCAAAAGTCACAAAGTTACATATTAAATTTGTATTGATATATATATTACCTAGTTGGACTAGATCAAACAAGCAATTAAAGTAAATCAATGATTCCATGTGTACCATTTCTAGTGCTCGTGGGGGACAATAGGTGTTGACTAGAATCAAAACTCATAAATACCATTCATCCACCCATTGATTCAACTCAAATCGATCCCAATATTATTTTGTACATGATGGAAAAAACCATTCCATTTTTTGTGTGTGGATGCTCCATGAACCAACATTAGAGATTCTAAAAGAGTACTATAGTTCACACAATCCTGTTAGTCTACAATAATACCCATATGGTGCAATGTTAATATTATCTATCAAGCAAACAAATCTTTGAACCATAGACTCACATTCCTTACCTAGACCCATTGTAGTGTTACACTAGTCAATGATACTTTTTGCATCTGAAAATGTTACTCTATCTTTGTACTTTAATTCTTCTTGAGGTAATGATCTTTTGATACATGCACCTTTACCATTGTGCTCCCCCCTTCCATGACTAGCCTCTATAAAATTCAACATATAGTGGATACTAGATAACCTATGCAACTTGCTCAACCAATAAAACATTTGTGTATTCTTGAATTAAGATGCACATTTGTTTGACCAAATGACGTGTTGATGATATACATCAATATGTCCATGTTAGCCAAATTGTCACATAATAGTTCAAAGCAATCATGTAAGAACTCTGTAGAATGTGATCGATCATTAAGTTAATGTAAAAATGGTACTCCCTAAATGTCTTCATGTCCTCATTTGTACTTGTAGATGAATGGATGAAAGCTATATGAACAAATATGGAAACCTGTTGAGAAGTACAATACTTTGCTTGCACCTCATTTCATGGTTGTAGTGTGTAGTTCTCTACAAATTCCATAACTAAAACAATGATATCCAGTGCAAATGTATCCTTGTTTAACCTGAATTGCAAATCTAATCATCAAACCCTATGTGTATGCCTTACATACTCTTAAATGATTTTTTTAGGAAATATCTTCATGAACTCATACACTAGAATCTTTTCAATCACTAAATCACATCTTTTACCCTCTTTCCCATCTTTTAGAGTATGTGTCACAGTCTTATATTTTCCAAAATCTACTATTTCATTTCCAATTGCATGTGTACTATCCATATGTTGACAAGTTCATAAATGTTACAAACCACCATAAATTATGCATGTACAATTCAAGCATGAAAACTTGTAAAATAATTGACCATCCCCTCTTTTACATATGATGGTAAAAGTCAATTGTCTTGAAGATCTAGGTGGCTCACTTATGTTACACTCCTGCATAACAAAGTTAGAATGCAAAAAATTGCATATATGCCTATAAACATCAAAATGGTAAGAAAATTCAATATGAACCCTACAACAAGTTGTGTCTGTGAGATTTATCTTCACACAAAAAGGTTTACC
Organism: Cupressus sempervirens; assembly: GCA_028749045.1. Classification (NCBI taxonomy): domain Eukaryota; kingdom Viridiplantae; phylum Streptophyta; class Pinopsida; order Cupressales; family Cupressaceae; genus Cupressus; species Cupressus sempervirens. The sequence goes on along the minus strand of CM053792.1, from coordinate 769,915,747 downwards.
CATTTCAAAACATCTTTGACTAATTTTGATTTGAGGATATCTTCTAATAAATTTTTCAAATAATTATGTCTGAGTTGAATCCAAAACATATTTTGCATATGGATCTTCATTTTTACTACCTATCCTCTTTCTTATCACATTTCTTTGATTAGGCAAAACACTTTTTTTTTTTTTCCAAAAATCTTCAATCAATGATTTCAAATTTTCACTAATTTATTTATCCCTCCATGGTAGTCTACCGCTAAATGTCCATAACTCATTTTTTCTTGGATCTTCAACTCTTTCTCACCTTCCAATAGGTCTCATTAGAGTAGGTCTTTACCCATTTCCACTATATTTCTTGTACATCTAATTAGTCAAGCTTTCTTCATTTGGGCACTTACTATTATTGATGTAACTATTTTTTTGTGATATTACTATCTTTGTTGTGTGTCTTAGAACCCACTTTTTCATACGCACTCATTAGATTCTTTACAATATTGTTTTATTTGACTCGTCCATTTTTCTTAGCCCAAGAATCTTCACGATTGGTCTAAATTTTAAAGTCCTCCTCATTTCAACAAATAATTGACATTTTCTTGTCACATTTAATTCTTCAAAGAATAATCTCCATATACGATTAAGTTTTCTTTGACAAGTACAATTTGGAATCTTATTAGATATTGATTACAAAAGAATCATATCAATATGAATCAAATATCTTGTCTTTCTAAAATTATTTGTAGAAGTTGTTTTAATCTCTTTAGTGGTCTCAACATTTTGAGCATAATCATAATTGTGGGTGAATTTTGTACCTTCAATCGAAGATGATGTGCCTTGGAAATAAGATGCAAAAGATGGAATATCACCTAGGTGGCATGTTGATGTTGTGCCTTCAACATGATATGATGGAGTGCACACACCCTCCAATGTTGAAAATAGTGTCTCTTGAACATGAGATGATAATGTGAAACCAATATTCGAAGATGGTGTACCTTCACAATTCAATTTTCTTGTTGAGCATAAGACTCTCATTCATTCTCTTTTTCTTTCCAATTCTATAACATTATTTCTTTCTCTTAATGGTTCTTGTTTCTCTTCCAAAGCCATATTTTGATTAATTGATTCCAATTTTCTTTTTTCATGCAATACTCTCACATTTTCTCTTTTAATTGCCAAATCCCTCACCTTTTCTTTCGTTGTTTGAATTTTTTTCTTTCTTCCTTAGCATGATGATGATGTCTACATGTCAAATCATTCAAACATATGAATTACAATTATTTCTAAACATCGAATGATGCAAACATATGAATTGCAATGATATCTATGAATACAATATATTACAACTTGTTGAATATGAATATAATTTTTCTCTACAGTCACAATAGACAATTAAAAAGTACTCCAGCAACCTTGAATTTTCTGAAATATTGATTAATAGTTGAAATAGTGTAGAAAATGATTGAATTTGGTACATCCAACACCAAGAATTTTACTTCGGGAGTTCAACACCATGCAACCTACATTTCTATCATAAAAAATAGAATAGAACAAACTGCAAAATGAAGAATGTGGGCCTATCTCAACAGTCACATTGCTAAATTTAAGAAAATTTTGTGTATTCACATAGTGCAATTGCGCTATAGTGTGATCACACTATAGCCGAACCCATTATATAAATAGATATCCTCCCTTCCTCTCCATCCTATCCCCTATAAGTCTTCCTACCCCCTTCTCTCTCCATCCTATCCATGTGTGAGCTTCCTACCCATTTCTGTGAATCTTATCTCTCTCTCTCTCTCTCTCTCTCTCTCTCTCTCTCTCTCTCTCTCTCTCTCTCTCCATCAATCACTTTATCATTCTCTCCATCATATCCCCCCCCTCTCTCTACATCTATTTACCTCCCTCCCCATCTTTTGGCTATGTAAATATCCTCAATAGCACGTATTCCTTATAGTATGCACTATAGAGTGACCACACTATTTTTTACATAGGATGCATGAACAATAGTGCATACTCACTATAATGAATACATGCTTCATAATGCATTCAAATTCACCAATCCTAAGGGTTGGATTTGCATTGGAGATCCAACCCAAAGCTTTGGTCATTTCAAACTGATCTCAGACGTGATTTCCAACAAGTATACCAAATATGCCTGATTTTTCTTGTGTGCTCTCCATCAGGTTTCATTGTGCTTGAATATAAGTTATATGATATTGTATATCTCTGTGTTATCTATGTAACCATATAGAATTATTTTGAATTTACACTATTCTAAGCCTTTCAACTATAATTTTTTTTCAATGTATGTCCATTTTCTCTCTAAAACCAATGTGTAGTATTTGGGGATTAGATTTTAGCTCCTTTGTCTAGTTTTGTAACAAGATAGTTTTGAGAAGCTAGACTCCATTTTACACACTTTAAAAAAATGAATTTTTCATTTTTGATTAGTTCTCAATGATTTTTAGGGGGAGAACACAAATATTTCATGTTTTTGGGATGTGTTCACTTATGAAATTTGTAAAAAATATATATACATTTAAAAATTACCCAAAAATATGGGATAAACAACACAATGTTAGCTAACTTCTAACGAGGAGAATTAAATAATTTTCCAAAAAAAGGATTTTAGGATGGCCATACTTCACACTATGTTGTGTTTTTACCAAAAAATAGTACCACTTTTGTGGGCCCCTTCTTTGAGGGCCTTAAACTCCACCATTTAAAAAATAAAATTACTAGTTTAAAAACTAGATTTAGAGAACTACAACTTTTGTTTCAGACATATCTTGGTATTTTTAGTTGAACTATCTTCAAATTCTTGTCAAAGTTCATAAATTATAGATTTAAGAAAAGTGGCATCTAATAACCCCCCTTTTGATACCACAACTTTTTGCACTTACCCGTCTGTCATGAACTTACAAATACTTTTTATGATTCATGACAAATCCTATCATCAATACAACACATAACCAACATTTTGATGTGCCAACCAAACCTTTATTCCTAATGACACCTTCAAAAGATACCTTGGGTGCTTGAAATTTTCTTTAAGATCCTTGACACATGAATTTGTAGGAGAGATATCAATTTTCATTTACATGATGTCACAATATGGAGAGGTATTTTACTTATATACCGCACTCAAACATTTTAGAAATTACAACATGGAAAGGGCCAATGATCCTTTTGATTTTCCACCAAGAAGTTGAGACAAACCCAAAATATAAATTTTAGGGTAAACCTTAGGGAAATGCCAAATGTCTCAAAATTTTGTCTAGGGATCAAGATTCTTGAGAGGATGTTGGAATGAAAAAAGGCATTTATGGTGAATCAACCATAGTGAATATAGAATCATGAGAACACTAAAATGGGGCCTAATTAAGCATCTAATTGCAATTGCTTTCAATTTAGGATGGTGTATGATAAATAACACATGCAAAACCTTATTTTTAGTAATCAATGCTTTGTATTCAATCACACATCCATATTTATAGGAATCTAATAGATGAATTTCTTTAGTTTCTTTAATTTATTATCTAAACATAGGTTTTTACTCTTTAGAAGGAACGATATCCATACACTTGCATTTATTAATAAATATACTCTTTAATGATCACATATGATCAAGTGCAAGAAAAACTTTTAGCTAAGGTTCTTTAAATACAATCTACTACTTGATTTTCAAAGAAGTGTTGTATAGATTTATTGTTTATATTCTAAATGTGGTTCTTCTTACTTTTCATAACTTTAAGTAAATGACTACTATAAAATAAAATCATGGATATAAATTTTCCCTTGTAGATGGCTCTTAAGGTAATATCTAGTAATATAGACTTAAGGTCATTGCAAGATTGATCTCATGTTAGTTAAAGGATACAAAATAATATTTTGACAGATCTTTCCTAAGTATACTTTGAGAAAAGATCAAAATCTAATAAAAATTCTCCTTTTAGGCGGTTCTTAAAGTAATATTGATTAATATATACACATAATTTTATTATAAGATTGATATTATGTTGTTGAATAGATTAGAAATAGTATATTGACATCTCTTTCCATAGGTATAATTTGAGAAAACATTAGAAGACTCTCTCTCTCTCTCTCTCTCTCTCTCTCTCTCTCTCTCCAATTACCTAAGGTCATTTAGATACCCTCATACATTTGGAACAAAATTTTGGGGAATATTTAGAGTTCGATTACTAAATCAAATACATATCTCTTTGCCTATTGTTTATATAGACATCTCTATTAGCGAGTTTTGATTTGCTTAGGTGTATTGACCACCAAATACTCAATCTGTGGACAATATAAGACGATCACATAACATTTATTATATTCCTACGCATAGATATCATGATATTAGATCAATAATTCTTTCAAATCTTATTAAGACAATACATTTATTTAAATAATATTATTATCCAAAAAGCCATAATTTGATTTCATTAACTTCAATAAAATTTTATATTATATTATAATAGAGATTTTATTCATCTAAATGAATAGCAATGATAGTATTTTTCTAAATAACATTGCTTATTAAAAAAATCCCTACTAAGATCAATCTCCATTAGAAACATCATGCATTAAAATCTTAATACCTTTTTAATTTTTATTTGAACACTTAAAATTGGAACGTAGGTTAATAAAGGTTCCAATAGCGGTCCACCGTCAAACTTTATTGGATGATTTGAGTGATACAACATCATCCTTTACTAAGCTCCACACCAGTCAAGGCAATAATTCTGTCTTCTAATAAGTGAGCACAATGATTGCTGATGCCCACCAGAGGCATACCAACACAGTAAAGCATTCTCTCAGTAATGGATGCGCCTTGCTTGTAGAGGAAAGCTTTTATTGTTATTGTTAGATTAGTCCCTAAAAGGATGCGAGTTGAGTGTGATAGACAATCTAAAAGTTTTGTAGTGCGCGTTAAAAGTAGATTCAATTATAACTAGTTGACATGTACTGAAGATATATTGACAGCCTCTCTTTTCAAACGTCGCCCGCGTCACCAATTTCACTAACCCATGAAGAGTACTAATTTTAATCTCACAGTTCGCTATTTTGTCTATTTAGTTGCTTTCACAAGGTAGCTAAATAGCTATGAATTTGCCGTAAGACTATTTATTTTGCTTGCCACTAGATACTTGTATCATCCTTGTGGGAAAAGGGAGCTTGCTAAAGAATCATTTCGTATCGCTTTGCGGTATTTCTTAGATTAGTCCATCTGAAGGAGGTGAGCTGATCGTGATTGACGATCCAAAAGCTTTGTAGTGCGTGTCAAAAGCAGATTCGACTATAAATGATTGAAATGCACTGAATATTGATTTCATTAACTCCATACAATCTGCTTTTAATTTCGTGGCTCGCTCCTTTAATAGTTCTGCTTGCCATAAGATAGTGAACCAACTGTAAAAGTCCTATCTATCCATAGTATTAAAGAATGTGTGGAATGCATGGTTTGATTTTAAAATTCTGAAGTAATTGGAAGCGTATGTGTGTGTAGACACACGCAAATGAACAAGAAATGAAATAAAGAATCCAATTTCAAGATTTATAGTGGTTCACTAATTTGATTACATGTAGTTTCGGAAAGGGAAAATCTTTTGTTAACATATTTGATGCAGTACAAGGCAGGTGTACCTTCAAAGAAGATGACCAAGCCCTTAGCAAATAGAACATAATAGAAAATAACAAGATACAATTGCAATAACACATTTATAAACAATTGAAAAGTTTGACGAGCATGTTTCATTGCAATTTGTGGGCTTCTAGTGGATAAAGAGGGGACCTAGCCCTTGTGTTGTTTTTCCCTCTTTTAAGATTTTGTTATGAAGTGGTATTTTATGAACTTCGTGCCCTGCAAGGAAAATTTGTATAAGCTGAAACACTGTTGGTTCCATAGTAACAATTGTAGGTTATGTTGTTACATTATTTTTTGGTTTAAATATTATGGTATTATATTTGTTTTGGTTAATACAGTTAGGAAGGACTTTGATCTTTTTTGGGTTAATAGGTTGAATTGCAGTGGTATGATATCTAATTGATCTCCATCTTGTTGTACTTCGGGGTCGGCCCCCCAATGTATTCTTTTTAATACATCAAAGTAACACTTACAAACAAGATATCTTCATATACAATACTGAATTCTAATTGATAAGACAACTTGCATTATAAAATGATAAGCAACATGCCAAGTTGTAACACCTTCCCACTTAGGGCCAATGCATTTTAGATTATAGACCAAAACTCTCTATTCTAAGCTTTCTCAAGTATCATCTTGATCACTACTCTAGATGATTATCTCATAAGACTCAAGAATAGTATACATATAGCTATTGGGACACACAAGTAAGCTAGAATTCACAATCTCCAATAATAGGAAACATGTGCATCACAATATAGGACTGACCCTCAAATAATTAATGACTAAATTCATAATACATGAGATAACATTATGTGGCCTCAAGTATAGGTCCACACGTTAACCAACCACCTAGATCCAAGAGCATGTAAGCTAACTCCTAAATATTAAACCTTGTCTAGTTAAATACTAGACATCATATGAAGAACAACATAGGTAATCAATACCCGAGAAGATGATGCATAACTTTTATTACTTGTCACATTGAATTCTATGCACTTAATATAATGATCCATGATAAGTCCATAGTATGAAACCAAAATCGTGGAATCTGGTATAAAAAATAAGCATTCATCAACTCAAACTATCAAAGAGATAACTAAAAATTAGAAAATAGTACATATCTTTTTTATTGATGCAAGATTGCCAATAGCCCAAGGATGCTCCTACATTAGACACCCATTCATAAAATTATTTAGTACATAAATCTCATGCTCATTTTTAATCTACAAATCCTCTTCATCAACCATCATAGAAGTCTTCCCAAACTCACTCCTGCAACTAATTGTTCCATCATAAATCTCAGATCTACCATTGTTGCTACAACTATTAGGATCAAATGAATCATACCTATTGCATGCCTTCATTTGATTAGAATATTTATTTTTACCTCTTCTCTTGTGCACAAAATTAGTAGATAACTTGAAGTAAAAATATCTTCTGTCAGTAGGAACCTTTACCATAGCTTTTGTTGTATTTAAACCAAAATCTTGAAAAAACTCAAGTTCTTTTCTTTGATCACTTCATCACCATTCAAATGAATCAAGATAAATTTCTTGCCATCATTCTCAACTATAATATTACTCTTTATGAAACCATGTATAACTCCTCTACCAAATTATCAAGGTCTTCCAAGTCAAAGATGACAAGCACTCATATCTAGTACATCACATAAAAATTCATCCTTAAAAGGTTCAATACTAAAATTAACCAAGCATTGTTCTCTAACCTGCACCCAATGATCTTCTTGAAAATACTTGACACCATAAAGAATATGATGTTTTGATCTTTGCAAACCAAGATTCCTAACCATTTCTTCCAAAACAAGATAATCAACACTACCTGCATCCATAATAACTTTACAATATTTACCTCAAGAATTAAAAATAGTTTTGAATAAATTCCTTCTCTTCACTAGTTCAACATCATGTTTAGCCAACATGTTTCTCCTTGTCAAAAGAGATTCTCCAACTTCTAGTGAAGCAAATTTAACATCAAAAGATTATAATTTTTGTTCTTCTTGTACTAGCAAGTTTGGTTTGTCAACTTTCACAAAAGAACATTCAAAATCTCAATGTTCATCATTACCACATTTAAAACTATGGGAATATAAGAAAAGGTATGACATTGAGAGGGGAGATGAATTAGTATCCTAAAAAAAATTGTATTTTAAACAAATTTGGTATATTCCTCTTTACTTATGTAACTCAGTAATCACATAACATTTACCATAGTACTTGTAAATGAAAATAACTTTGTCTAATCTTATTTTCATCAACCATGTAAACATAAACATTAAACCATAACACATAACACACTCATTTGGTCATGCACAAATCCTTGGTTAGAGGGAAAAATGTGGTGGGGATTGTACCCACAAATCTATCACTACTACAATAAAAGGGGTGCCTTGTTAGGGCTAAAATATTGTCACCTCTAGTAACTTACTTTGCTAAGAATAGACAATTAGATCTGCTAGGATCTATCTTTCTCAAGGATTTTACAATACTCTTCTAAGTGTGTACTTGGTTAAGAGATTTACACAAAGATTGTGAAGTCTACCTTCTCCAAGAATTTAGTGTTGTGATGTAGAGCCTAATAAGACTCAAAGGTTAACTTTTCCCACTTTATTTGGTGCAATTTCCCCCTAGATTATTACTATGGGGTTTTGGGGATAACACCCCCCAAGATAGATTCAAGGGATAGTGCCCCTTATGGGATCCTAAGGCAGAGCCCCAAGTGCACTCATTGTTGCAATACAAGGTATGGTTGAGGGGAAACACACGTGAAAGGGTTTTCAAGGGTAGTGCCTCTGAAATCTTGACCAACTTTATTATTTTAAAAGGCGATCCAACTACTATTATTCTGTTGGACTACTTATTATATCCATAGTTTTGTAAGCAGAAAAAAACTTGTATAAAATGGCTTAGCATTAGTGATTTCATAATGTATGATGAGATTGTAACATCTTGTGGTAGTATTAAGCTATAAGGGATTACGGATTCTAATTAGGTTGTTAGAACTAGATAATAAGAATATTAGACTCATTATTGGTGGATTTATCCCAAGGATTCGGTAAACCAGGCTAAAACTTTATGTCTTGTGTTTTCTTCTATTCAATTTATTATTTTCTAATATTGGTTCTATTTTCATGCAATTATTATTTGTGTCTCTCTCTTTTTTTGATGAATAGTCCTTTTCTATTAATAAAAATATACTAAGAATACAATTCACAAAAAAGTTCTAGGGGATACAAGATCACCTCCTAAATGAGTTCACACAGTCGTAGCTGGAGCAAAAACACATGGCTGCAGCCAAAATTATACACTATTCATAAAAAAATATATAAAAGGAAACCTTAGGCGGCCAAAGCAGTGCCAGCTGAGGGTAGTGGTTCATCTCTGTCATGGAAGTCCCAATCATCTTTGGGATTGAGGGGTGGGCTAGGAATAGTCCAACCATCTTTAGTAGTAGCAACAAGAGGATCAATGGCAACTTCCACATCTTTGACCTATGGCCATGGAGGAGAAATCGCCAGATCTAAGCGAGGCCATTTCCTAGAAAATTCCCGATGAACATCAAGCTGAGGAGTTGGGGACCAACTAGAACCACCGCAAGGTGGGGAAGCTCAGTGGTGTCTCCATCCACAATTGCCTCCACTGGGAAAACAATGATGAGAAGCCTGGGAGCGTGGGTTGTGCGAGTGGTGACCTGAGGAATGATGTCCCGAATGACAACCATGAGGTGTCGAGGTCTCTACAAAGGCATCAAGAGGAACTCTAGCAATAGTGTAGGGGGCATTGCCCCAGTGGTTCAATAGCTCCTACAGGTGAGCTACCTCAAGGGCAACTTTGTTAGCTTGCACCTGAATTTGCATAATTACATTATTACAAATGCATGCCTTAGTTTACATTGCAATATTAATATCCAGAAAGCTATGTATGAAAAGAACAACATTCCTATCTTTCCACAGAGTAAACAAAATTTCTATCCTGAAAGTATGCCGAATTTGGGTGAATTTTTGAGGGATTCTGGGAGAATAACCCAGCAAAATCATGTGTCAAGAAAGAGGTTCACGCCTGAATGGTTTGAAAAACTCATGAATCCAGTGCCAATAATTTTGGGCATCCCTACAAAACTAGAAGATATGCAAGAAATACTTTGGTTATCCACAAAAAGGGCATCTAGGATCTGGAACCCCAATATATTTGAGCCGAGACCCTAGGGGAAGACCTTGGAAGGCAAGGTACCAAGCAAAATGGGCAATCTTGGGTTCCGCTATAGCACTCCAAATGGTATCAAAGTGTTTTCTCCATTGAGAGAGAAGATTGCAAATGCCATCTCTGGTTGAGCGTGTTCACCATTGGAAGATGGGGCAAAAGCCATCGATATCCTAGACTTGGCTTATAATTAGAAATGGAGTGGCAGGATACCACTTCCAATCATGCCAACAAGGCCAAGCAGACTGAATACCCACTTTTTGAATTAAGTGGACTAGAATTGAAGAGAGCAATAGGTCAAAAGTATGTTGATCTGAACAAATAAGGTGGTATTGTACTTGCATATCTTCCTAGGACTTGAAACTCATGGAAACCCTTGAGAGTTTTGATGCCCTATTTGAAAAAATACAGAGCACTAACACCTTGAGTCTTGGCAAGGGGAGTACCCTAAATGGAAAATAGGGGAGACCACCAAATGTTATGCTAATTCAAGGAGAGGCAATTGTGAAACTCATCCCTAGACCATCGAATCCAAGGCTTAATAGCTACCTAGGAATTCCATATGCTCTTGATGACAAACAAGCCCTATATGGTCACTGGCTCACACATGATGAGAAGGGTGTGGAAACCAATCCCCTTCGAAGTAGGCCTATTGATAGAAAAGCTAAAAGATATACAATGATGAACCAATATCTTCCAGGCTTCATCTCCAGTGATAGAAAAAATAATCCATTTAACACAAAGTGCAAGGCCTTGTTTCTGAGTGGAAAGTAGGCCAATACCACCAAATTCTTTTGGAAGACAACAAAAATCCTAGGCAACTCTATGAAACCCATGATGATCCAAACTAGAAGCCCAGAGAAAATCCCTAATAAATATTTCTAATTTTTGATAAGAAGCTTTGGAGGGAGCCCAACAAGAAGAATAATAAACATGAGTAGCTGCAAGGACCTTCAAGAAAATCTAGAATTTTCCAGCAAGGGAGAGTAGTTTCATCATCCAATAATCAAGCTTCTTGGTGATCTTGGCAAGCACAACATTCCAAAGTTCAACAAGAAAATCCTAGAAAGCAAAAGGAATGCCTAGAAAGTGGAAGATATCCCCATGCATAAACCATTTCCATTCAAACTAGCTAAGCCAAGGTGGAATTCGTAGGAATGACTGGCAGAAGCAGAGCATTTTATGCAATTGAATGGAAGATCCAAAGGCTTGAAAAAAGGTATCCAGGTAACTTAAAGCATTGTTGATGTTTACTTCATCCTCAAGAAGAGTGAGAAAGGAATCATCAACAAAGTGGCCATTGACTAACTATGAAGATGATTCGGGGAAGGAAATGCCACGAACCAGTTTAGAAGACATAGAATGAGCTAGCAAATAGCCAAAACCTTTAGCAGCAAGGACATAAAGCATTGGAGCCAAAGGGCAACCTTTCCTAATTGAGAGAAAAAGGCCAAAAGCCTTTAATTGTGAATTATTGATGGTATTTATAAGCATTAGCATTGCAAAGGGCATCCCCACAGATTGTAGAAAATTGGGAGGAAAACCCAGATCCTAGAGAATAGCCAAAATAAAGGGCCATTCAATGCGATCATAAGCTTTAGCAAAATCAATCTTTAGAAAGATGGCCTTCTGGTTGGACCTACAAGCCCATTCCATGCCCTCCCAAATAGCAATAATTTTGTCGAGAATGTATCTAGACTTAATAAAGCTAGTTTGCTCAAGGTGCACAATTAAAGGCAACATGTGCTAGATTTTGAGAGAGAGTGCCTTGGCAATAATCTTATAAGACACATTCAGAAGGGTAATGGGCCTCCAATTGCACATGTCCTATGGATCATCAACTTTAGGTATGAATTTGATATTTCTTTTGTTTATAATGCCTCCTAAGCTTTTAGAATGATAGACTTCAAGATAAACTTTGTGCAGATCAAGACCTATATGCTCCCAGAGGTGTTTGTAAAATTCATAGGGAAACCCATCACACCTAGGGGATTTATCATCAACCATGGAGTATACTTCCCTTTTAAGGTCTAAGAGGGAAAGAAGTTGCTCACAAAAAGAACATTGCTCAACTGCTAGGTGGTTTGGAGTAACAAAAATACACTTTCTAAGAGCTTCCTCCTGAGCAACCAAATTTTCCTGCCAAGCAAAAACATTCTCATAGTGATGAACAAATGCTTGTAGGATGTCAGGGAGACTAGAAAGAATAACAATTTCTCTTTTGATCTTTTTAATCCCAACATTGGTATGATGGGCAGGAAGAGCCTGAAAGAACTCCTTCGAAGCTATATTGCCAACCTCCAGTGAGTGGAGATGGGGCTTTAATCTGGGTTCCTCGAGTGACATAGTTATCAACAACTTTTTTGTCATGGAAAATTTTGGCTAGCTGAATTTACAAATCCACATCAAAGGGATTAAGGGTGAGATCGTTAGAGGCTTTTTTGAGTGCAAGAGTGTTCGCTTCATATGACCATTTTCTAAAAACTACCAACTAGCACCCATAAATGCATATAAAATGACTAGTTCTAGAAATGGCATCATTCCACCATTGAATCCATCCTTTCTAAGAATGCAGATGTGGCTCCAAATTCTAGACACATAGGATATGTGTGATGGTGGATGCATGCATAAGCACAGACATCTTGAGAAAGAACTAAGACTTGGCAACTTTTGGGACAGTTGTTTGCCATGAAATGAAAAAATAAATGGAATATTGGTCGGATAATGTCATATATGGAAAGGGAATGAAAAGTAAATCTTGATCCTCAAAAAAAGAGAAAAAAGATTGTGTAGTAATCAGAGCACGACCAAGATGCTTTAATATGCAGTCAGAGCCAGCTCGAAAGTTGGACCAAGTGTGCCAAACCCTACTATCCTGGCGGCAGTTAATATTGGGATCGAAAAGGCCCAATTTATTGTGCATGTAGTATTGGGCTTCCCTATCCCTAGCTATCCAGTGAACGGGCAGAATGCCATCTTTGTCAGAGGCCACCTCAACCATATTGAAGTCACCAGACATAACCCAAGTTGTTGGAGGCAAGTTGTTAGCTAGCTAGCCCCACATCTGGGATATTTCCACAACATCATTAGAAGCATAAACATTAATGACTCCAAAAGAATGATTGTTAATGGGAAAAAAAAGCCAAAATAATTCTATGCGTGGGGTCAAAACTGTCTGAAATAATAGCAAAATGAAGACGCGGTGATAAGAGGGTAACTAAACCACCTTAGCTAGCTTCATGCTGAGAGGAAAACACAACTCCATCCTGCCAAATGATGTGGCATATAGAAGAGAGCATGAAACCATAAATCTTAACTTCTCTTAGGTAGCTCAAAAATCTAAGTTACCAAGTCTATGATGGATAAAAAATTCATGAAAATTCTCCCATATCATCCTCATCCTCAAGAAAGGAATAGCTATTCTACAAGAAGGTAGAAAACTGGTGGAAGTTAGAAAGAAAATCCTCTGAACTTATAGCCTACCATTTCACCTCTAGTATCTTTGCACATCTAGGAGGACTACGAGAATGTTGCATCACTTGTGGTACAATGGAAGAAGCAGCAAGAGGGGTACGAACCACAGCTGAGGTAGAAGCCCTGGCAGTTGCCTTAATCCCCTGTGTGCTTGTAGGGTTTGAAACTTATGAAACCCCTAAAATAGGTGTTGTGGAAACCTCTTGCATCCCTATGCTAGCAAGAATTGATGCTCCTATGGGGAGAGAAGGAGTCGTAATGACCACCACATAGGACTGTTTAGGGGGCAAGGGAGACAAGGTAGCCTTTCCCTTGTGCCCAAAAGTAACCCATTCTTTATTTTTCCCTTCTTTTTCCCTTCGACTGTCTTGGTAGGTGCTTCTTTAGGCATGGGCTTAACCATAGGCATAGCCAAAGGGAAATCCTCGATCTTGTGTTCCACGGACTGGCACCTTTAACAAGGGTTGAGCATTAAAACATTTCTCATGCTCCTTTGTGATAACTTTTCCAAGGGTTTTGGCAATGGACTCAATGAAAGCCCAGCATGCCAATGGTAAACTTGAGAACTCAACCCATACAGGAACCATAAGCTTTTTATCATCACAGATTGTGAAGTCATGTGACCATTTTTCAAAAATGAGTAGGGACAACTATAAAAACCAAGGTCCGTTGTTAAAGATCACGTCTGCCTATGATGGGTTGGTGAAGCAAAATAAAAAAAACCTTTGGTAAGGTTTTGCACAGCCTCAAGTTAGACTCCATCAGGAGTCCAACACTTGTTAACCCATTCTCAAAGCATAGCTTTAGGAGGAGTCCAAACCACAAAATATCCTATCAAAGTATTCTATTCTAACCAGTCACATGCAGCATCAAATTTTTTAAAGGAAGGATAATATCAGGATTGCCTCATGAAAAAACTTTGAGAAAATCTTGCGAGGGTGTTTGTTTCATGGCAGTGCCATGGAAATCCAAAGCAGTATTGTGAACACTAGAAACAACTGGTTCACCACTGGGCAGGGCCATTAAATCCTAGCCTAAAAGCTCCCATAGTAAATGCATTGTGACAAGTGGAGATTACAAAATGAAATTTTAGACAAATTAAGAACCATATGCAAGAAAACTACAAGTTTGCATGAAGCAAGAAACCCTAGCAGAGCCATTTATGTCTCTTTAACCCTATCATTTATAACTAAGTTAAAAAAGTGATCTTTATATTATAAAGTTGCAACAAGTGATCTTTAAAATAGAAACTTTCTTTTTTTTATTAGATCTGTCTTCTACCCACTAATATATATCACCTTTTATGATTGATCTACTATTCCTCTCAACTCTTCTTGAATCTCTAATCTATGAACTCTTATATACTCTATACTTTACTCTATCATCAGTTCTCCTTTTTTGCTTCAATACTTCACAAAATAAAAACTTTAAACTGTTCCATATAGGTCCTTTTATAGTTCCCTTTTTCTTCTTTGATTTTCATTAGTCCTTTATGCCTTGTAATCATAAAACAATCAATGCATAGTCTTCAATAAATCATTGCAAATTTTTACCTCAAACTGTGTAATCTATTTTTCCACTCAGTATAATCATGTCACATCATATTTTGTGCCAATTCAAACTTTTACAAATCCTCTATTACACTTGGTAACTAAATTGTTCTATATGTTGTAACTCAATAATTTCTTTTCTCGGTGACCTCTATCTCGCTTGGTAATGTCTTCTACTTAGCAAGTATAGAATAACTTGGTGATTAGTGAGCTTAGTATTAACATCCTTTTCTTCCTTTATTTCTTGACAGTATTGTGACTTGGTTATCATGTTCACCTTTACTTAGGTTTTTTACACTAATTGACAATATGATTATATATGGAAGTAATATTCTCCCCCTTTGACATTAGTGGAAAAAATATTATACTTCAAATAACTTGAAAATTTATACAAACCCCCCTATACATATGCTTCCTTGGTATGACCTATTTTTTAAAATCTTCTTTGTTTGTAGTATTATATTACCTCCTTATAACTCCATAAATGGGCATAATACATACAAACATATATAATCTTGTAATGTCACCACTACTATAGTTACCTTGGGATGAATATAACTTGCAAAACAATAGTTAGAATCAAAATAATAACCAATATGTTTACACTATTCTACCCTCAAATCTAACCCCAACCTTAAAGGCATCTCTAGATAAGGGCTCCTCACCCTTATTTATTCAACCATCTTCTCTAGAGGGCACCCCTTAAGATTCACATATGCATATGTTGACATCATCAGAATATTCTAGTCATTGTTCATTTCTCCTCTAGCCTTTCATATAGGGATACTTGTCTCTCACACTAGTACAAAAGCCATTCATATGAGGATCTCACTTCTTGCATTGGCATTATGAGGCTCCATTTATTAATAATGTAGCCATTCATATAGGGTTACACATATCTCGTACTGGCATGATATTCATTCATACAAGGATCTCACTTCTTGCATTAGCAATATGAAAATCTATCTAACCATGTTCATGTATAGACAACCTCAAACTCTACACTAGCACACATCCATTCATATAGAGATGAGCACAATCTCCACATTGGTCCAATGAATTAGTTACTTAGATCCATAACAAAATATTATTATATTTCTACACATCAATTAATCCATTACATTTGATAATGCCAAAATTATAAAAGGTCATTATTAAATTAAAATAACATTCTTTGAATTAAAAATAATATTGCAATATTTAAACATCTTTCCTAAATTTCTCCCCACACAAATATATTTACATATGTTTATATAATTGTGTGGAGAGAAAACTATAAACCATTTAAATAACAAGTGTTGCACATAGCTCAAGTCCCTACTTAAAGTAGTCTAGGAGGAAGAAGTGTGTGTAGATGTGTAAGTGCATTGCTATAGTAGAGTTGGGATCTCTTGCTAGTTGACATTCAGTTTTTATCAATTAGATTTGATATTTTATTATGTGGACTATTGCAACAGTAAAATTTAAAATAGGTAGACATTGAAACTAAATGTGGGGAGCTCATGATAAAGAAAACAAAGTGAATTGGCATTGTTGTAACGGAGGAATAAACCTATAATTTTCAGCATGCTCATCCTCTTTAAATTGAGATTTATGTTGGCATTTAAATCATATCTTTCTCTAAATCAGCTATCAAATTCATTTTGATAAAAACTTGAGATTTAAGTATCAAATTCAAAGTAAGGGAATGAAACACCCAACCATTAGTCACAAGGATGAAAACAAGAAGTATTCTTGATACTGAATGAAGGCCATTGTTTGGGTTGGCTCAGAGAGTATAAAGATTGCAGAAAAAACATATAAAAGAAAAGTTGAAAATTTAAGGAAATTCCATGATTCTCTGAAAAGCCAAATTTTTAAAGAGAGCTTATTAGAGAAAATCATAGGAAGTTATAAGAAGAATCCAGTCATATATTTATTTGTATGTAGTGTCTTATTATTGATGGTCCCAAAAAAAATAATAACAATTCTTACAGTTCATTTCCATTTCCTAATCATCCATCATGATATTGGGTTAAAAAGAGTGTCTTGAAGAATTATTAAAAATGTTTCCTAATTTACCACAAAAACCTACAAAACTACACATGGGCAATACAAGGTAAACAAAATTGATTGAAAATGAAATAAGAGAGTAGAGAATTATATTTACTTGGGTACATATATGTTAAAACCAAACCAAATTTAGCTCAAACTATGCCAAGCATCTTGCCTCTAGATTTTGCACCCATTATCTTACACAAAATATTATGAACAATTAAAAATGGCAATAATAAGTGGGAAGAAAATGAAAATTTAACCAGAATGAAAAAGGAAAAAATCTCATCTCTACATTGATCTAGCATGACATAGTCCCAAATCTAGGGAATTTTCTTATAACTAGTAATAGAATCTACAACAATTGGTGTTTGTTTCAAGTGTATAACTCAATGAAAATTACGTCCAAATAAACTACATAAATGCTCATAAATTTTGGGTTTCTAGTTAATCTTAGATATAAAATCGTGTTAAATCCATTTAAAAGGAAGCACAAAGTAGATGACTTCTCCATTTAAAAGTTTAGTATAAAACCTACAGTCAACCATTATGTACAGCCTGGGATGCAATGTACAAAACTAATTAGTTCTTGAAACAATCAAAAGACAAAAGTGTCCAACATAAATTCAATATTTTTTTATCAATGATGTAAAATTCCTTTAGTGTTAATCAAATGTTAGCAAAATTGATTTCCTTACAAACCTAGAAATTTGATTACATGCACAAAGAATAAGCCCTTAGGTCAAAAATAAATTTGATGAGTACTATTGGAGAGGAGTTGTCCATAAAAGCACTTGATAGAAGTCATTTTGTAATCCAAATCCAAAATGCTTATGAAAAGTGGGCTTGTCTTTAACCCCAATTTTTGGCAATAGTAGATTTCTATAATGAATAGAATGTAGGAAAAGAGAGAAACAAAATGATTACATAAACAAAAAATTCTTTAAATCCAAAGAAAATAATTTTATGCCCTTGATGTGAAGGAAACATGCAAAAACCATGTCAAATAGCTTGCAGGGGAAACTTGGCAACAACATGTCGCTCCCTTGCCACCAGTTGTCATGACCCGAGGTTTATATTTTCTCCAAAGTTAACTCTATGGAAAAAGAAAAGAACACCAAGAATTAAGCCTTCCACTAATTAAAAAATATGAATATTGAGTATGAAATTGATGGTAAATGAAAATTATTGCTATGAAATTGATGGTAAATGAAAAATATTGTTTGGAAGGCTATTTTATGAGAAATAATTTGAGTTCTCATGGTTTCCTAGAGAAGATTTAATGTGAAAGTGAAGTGAAAACATAAGTCCCTACCTATGGATAGTAGGGACTTACAAGGATAACTACCCTAGATAAAATACATTTTTTTAGTATCACGTACCTCTTACGATGCAGTCCTTATAAATTCAGCTTTATTGCTTTATTGATTTATTGAAAGTTTTCAGATGGATTTCTAATTTCCCCCTTTGATTTAAGTGCTATTTTATATTATCTCTTCTTCCTTATTAATCTAACATTTGACTTGAGCAGTGGTTCATCTATTTAATTCTTTGTTGTTTTCTTGATTTCTATGTCTAGGCTTTGTACCTATATTAATTTATTTTTTATCCCTCTTTATTTGATTGCAAAGTATAGTATATTTGATTAAACCAATTTTCTCCCCCTTTATCCTACGTTTTGTTTGCATATTAAATAGGAGTACATCACAAGTGATGTGTCCCTTCATGGGACTTTTCAATATGATTTAATTTTTTTTTATAATTATTCATTTTTTTTCTTTTATATAACTTATAGAGTATTAGATATTACTTGGATAATTGTTATTAGTATCAATTATATATTTCATTCAAATTAATAAAGTTTATTTAATTGTTTTATTTAATATTGATAACTATTTTATAATAATATATTTATAATATCGACTTATTAATATTATATCAAGGATTTAGTTGTTCGAAATAATAAATATACATTTACATTTATATCTTATATCATTTAGATGTCAACTTGGGCTTATGATAGTCAGTCCCTCCCAATTTTGTTTGTCCTCAAGAAAACTAATCTTCTGAGTTACTTTACTTATTTATTGAATGTGTGGTTCCTTAGAATGTTCTATTGATACAAAATGGACTATTACCATTCTCTTGAGTAATCATTTCTGATGTTCCGTATTCTTGTTCCTCAAATTTTGCTTTCTTGTTGGAAGTCTCTTCATATGTTTCTTTCATCCTATTTATTTGTCTTATTTGGCACCAATGTCCACTCTTCGAAGGTTCCTTACATCTAAAGCAGATGCTCTTCTTGACTAACTCCTCTTTTTTTTGAGATAAATGTTCCTTACTCCAAGATTCTTTACATATGTAGCATGATCTTTCCTAGTGATCCCTTAATGGCCCTACATGAGATGTTTTGTATGTGGAGTTCTTGGATTTTATTAGACTCGGATTTCTTTTCTTTCCTAACAACTTCCTCTAAACTCTAGGGCTCGAGGGTTCAACGTGGTTTTTGATAGAATTTTTTAGTCATTCTATAAACATAGGAGTGAGTTGGCCTTGGGATAGATTTGGAAACATTATAGATAGGTCTTGAAAATTATTAACAAAATCTTCTACTATCCCTAATTTTTTAAGGTGAGTTAGCTCTTAGAAGTACCAAATGTTTAGGATCTCTTTGATCAAACCTACTCATCAACCTTTAAGTGAATTCTCTCTAGGTGGTAAATTTTTTGAGCCCTAATGAATTTTGGCCATTATGCCATTATTTGTGGGCTAACCCCCTTAAATGAAGTATGAAAAACTTAAGAGCTACTACTTTCGTCATAGGACTTCGTGATAGATATGTATCTAACTTTTATACCCATGATTGAAAAGTTTCCTCTCCTAAAGCATCATAACATGGTAGTTTTACTTTATTTACTTTTTCCTGAAGGTATTCAGCTACATGATTTTTCTTTCTATTTTTAATGATTTTGGTTTTGTAGTATTCTTCAAAGGAAATAAGTTGTCAAATGTTTGTATCTGATTTTGCACACATTTGTGCAATTTCTTCCACACCATTTATGGTTGCTTCTTCCTCTACAACAAGTTCTCCTCTTAGAATGAACATGGGAAAGGTATCTTGTAGAATTGAACTTTGTGATGAGGGTTCATTTTCCTCATGATTAGAATGAGAGTCCCTTTCTTTGTTAGATCTTTCACTCTGATTTTTATTGTTTCTTAATTTTTGTATAGCTTCAATTAGTAATTTATTTGAGTTTTCAATTATCTCATTAGGTTGTTCCATAAAGGTTCTCAATTCTTAGGCTAGTTCCCTTGCCATTTTTCTTTAAAAATGTGTTGACGTTTGAAATAAAAATTTCTACTATGCTCTGATACCATTGTAATTTCCCACTACTAGGGTTGTCTTGGGATGAGTATTACCTACAAAAAAAAGTTAGACTCATAATAATAGCCAATATTTTTACACTAGCCTACCCCCTAATCTGACCCAAACCTTAAAGATGCCTCTAGATCAGGTTTCCTAACCCTTATTTATTCAACTATCTTCTCTAGAGTGCACCCCTTAAGATTCACATATGCATATTTTGACATCGTCAGATTTTCTAGTCATTATCCATTTCTCCTCTAGGCTTTCATATAGGGTTACTCATCTCTCACACTAGAATAAAATCCATTGATACAAGGATCTCACTTCTTGCACTAGGATTATAAGGTTACACTTATTACTCATGTATCCATTCATATAGGGTTACACATCTCTCCTACTAGCACAATAGCCATTCATACAAGGATCTCACTTCTTGCATTAAGGAGTATGAGATTCTATCTAACTATTCATATAGAGATTACCTCAAACTCTATATTGGCATGTAGCCATTCATATAGAGATGAGCACAATCTCCACATTAGCCCAAAAAAATAATTACTTAAATCCATAAAAAAATATTATTATCTTTCTACACATCAATTAATCCATTACATTTGATAATGAAAATTTTATAAAAGCTTGTTATTAAATTAAAATAGCATTCTTTGAATTAAAGATAATATTCCAATAGGGTATGTGTAGGATCATGGTGTACCAAACTATGGCCTTAAGTGGCAGTGAAAAATCAGCAAATTAGGGTTATGTCAACTTGACACATAATTTTAAAGTGGTTATGGACTTTATATTAAACAGTTGTAAGAAAATAATCTATAGGAAATTGAATGTAGTTTCTAAACTACTAAGCCTTATCAGGACAAAAAAATAATTGATTGGTCAAAAGTTTGGATTTATGGGCGAAAATAAAAAGTGGGTGTATGTCTGACCACCTTAATCAAAATCAACTGACAATATTTTTTTAATATAATTATAGATATAAAAAGTAGACTCATGCCTAGATGTGATGCATACTTTTTGGTATTTTTATTCCAAATAAATAATTATATATGATTTCTCTACCAAAAATTTTTTGAAAAAAAAAAACTCCCATGTTTGACCACCTTAACTAATAGAAAATTTTACCAAATTTAATTTTTAAAATATTTTTCTTATACTAGGCGAAGCATAGAATGTGACGCAACTTTTAGATTTAAAAAATGTTATAGCATTTGAAAGTTATAGCTATTTTTCAATCAGTATGTTAATCAACACTTTACAGTAATCTTCATTGATAATTAACTAATAAATACTTATCAAACTTAGAATCTGACAACAATTATATTGATGGAATCTCGAGAAAGAATATTAAAAAACCCTTTTCATTTCATTCAATTTTGATCAAAATAACATTGTCAGGTGGCTACCTAAAGTCTGAGTGTCACTAAAACCCTCCTCAAACACATTTTTTGGGTTGACCAGGTAGGCTTAGTAAATACCAGGCCTAATCAAATATTCAATCTCAAATCAAATATCCGATTCGCCTTAGTGAGCTTTGATCCATTTTTTGAGGGAAATTTCAAAAGGCAAGCTTTTTTAAATTTTAAATTTGGAGGGAGACAAATTTAAAGGGAAATAAACATAAAACAATAACTTTATACAATTTTAGAAGAAATTATATATTTCGTGAATGTGTGAACATTAATATTATAATTATTATTACATTATACTAATATATATTTTTATTATTAAATATAATATAGTTTTAAATATAATATAGTAACATATATGATATATATTATTATTAAATCTATAATCTAGTAACATATATGATTATTATTGTTATGTAATCTAATAATATATTATTGTTATATTAAAATATACAATATAATATAATTATTAAATATAATATTCACATATAATGGGTCGAAGGGGGTCATAGGGTAGTCATGTAATGGGTCGAAGGGGGTCATACGTCACCCTATGACCCCCTTCGACCGATAAGAATGATTCCAATATGTCCCTAGGGGTCCTCGGACCCCTAGGGACATATGTTGTCATCTAATAGGTCGAAGGGCATCATAGGTCACCCTATGATCAACTTCAACCCATAAGAACAATTCTAACATGTCCCTAGGGGTTCAAGGACCCAAAGGGACATATGTCATCATGTAATGGGTCGAAGGACCTATGACCCCCTTCGAACCATAAAGACTATTCTAATATGTCCCTAGGGGTCCTAGGACCCCTAGGAACAAATGTCATCATGTAATGGGTCGAAGGGGGTCATAGGTCACCCTATGACCACCTTCAACCCATAAAAAAGATTCTAATATGTCCCTAGGGGTCCTAGGACCCCTAGGGACATATGGCATCATGTAATGGGTCGCTTCGACCCATAAAAATGATTCTAATATGTCACTAGGGGCCCTAGGACCCCTAGGAACATATTTCATCCTGTAATGGGTTGAAGGGATAAGAACAATTCAAATATGTCCCTAGGGGTCCTAAGACACCTACAGACATATGGCATCATGTAATGGGTCGAAGGGAGTCATAGGTCAACCTATGACCCCCTTCGACCCATTAGAACGATTCTAATATGTCCTTAGAGGTAGGACCCCTAGGGACAAATGTCGTCATGTAATGGGTCGAAGGGGGTCATAGGTCACCCTATGACCCCCTTTGACCCATAAGAATTATTCTAATATGGACCCCTAGGGACATATGTCGTTATATAATGGGTCGAATGGGGTCATAGGTAAACTTATGACCCCCTTCGACCCATAATAATGAATCTAATATGTCCCTAAGGGTCCTAGGACCCCAAGGGACAAATGTCATCACAAATGTCATCATGTAAAGGGTCAAAGAGGGTCATAGGGTGACCTATGACCCCCTTCAACCAATAAGAATGATTCTAATATGTTCTTAGGGGTCCTAAGATCCTCAGGGACATATGTCATGATGTAATGGGTTGAAAAGGGTCATAGGTCAACCTATTACCCCCTTTGACCCATAAGAACAATTTTAATATGTCCCTAGGGGTCCTAGGGCCCCTAGGGACAAATATCATCATGTAATAGGTCGAAGGGGGTCATAGGTCAACCTAGGACCCCCTTAGATTGATAAGAACAATTCTAATATGTCCCTAGGGGCCCTAGGACCCTTGGGAACATATGTCATCCTGTAATGGGTCGAAGGGGGTCATAGGTCAAACTATGACCCCCTTCGACTCATAAGAACTATTCTAATATGTCCCTAGGGATCCTAGGACCCTTAGGGACATATGTCGTAGTGTAATGGGTCGAAAGTGGTCATCGGTCAACCTATGACCCTCTTCAACCCATAAGAATGATTTTAATATGTCCCTAGGGTTCCTAGGACCCCTAGGGACAAATGTCATCATGTAATGGGTCAAAGGGGGTCATAGGTCACCTTATGACCCCCTTCGACCCAAAAGAATGATTCTCATATGTAATGGGTCAAAGGGACCTATGACCCACTTAAACCCATAAGAACGATTCTAATATATGTCATCATGTAATGGATCAAATGGGGTCATAGGTCACCCTATGACCACCATCGACCCATAAGAATGATTCTAATATGTCCCTAAAGAACTTAGGACCCCTAGGGACATATGCCGTCATGTAATGGGTTGAACAGCATCATAGGTCAACTTATGATCCCCTTCGACCCATAAGAATGATTGTAATATGACCCTAGGCATCCTAGGACACCTAGGGACAAATGTTGTCATGTAATGGGTCCAAGGGGATCATAGGTCAACCTATGAACCCTTTTGACCCATAACAACGATTCTAATATGTCCCTAGGGGTCCTAGGGCCCCAAAGAACAAGTGTCATCAAATAATGGGTCAAAGGGGGTCATAGGTCACCCTATGATACCCTTTGACCCATAAGAACGATTCTAATATGTCCCTAGGGGTCCAAGGACCCTTAGAGAAAAATGTCATCATGTAATGGGTCGAAGGAGGTCATAGGTCACCCTATGACCCCCTTCGACCCATAAGAAAAATTCTAATATGTCACTAGGGGTCCTAGGACCCCTAGGGACATATGTCGTCATGCAATGGGTCGAACAAGGTCATAGGTCACCCTATGACGCCTCTCGACCCTTAAGAATGATTCTAATATGTCCCTAGGAGTCCTATGACACCTAGGGACATATATCATCATGTAATGGGTTGAACGAGGTCATAGATCAACCTATGACCCCCTTTGATCCATAAGAATGATTCTAATATGTCCCTAGGGGTCCTAGGACCTCTAGGCACATATGTCATCATGTAATCAGTCGAAGGGGGTTAAAGGTCACCGTATGACCCCCTTCGAACCACAAGAATGATTCTAATATGTCCTTAGGGGTCCTTCAACCCCTAGAGAAATATGTCATCATGTAATGGGTCGAACAACATCATAGGTCAAACTATAACCCCCTTCGACCCATAAGAATGACTCTAATATGTCCCTAGGAGTCCTAGAACCCTAGGGACAAATATTGTCATGTAATGGATCGAAGGGTTCATAGATTAACCTGTGAAACCCTTTGACCCATGAGAACGATTCTAATATGTCCCTAGGGGCCCTAAGACCACTAGGGACGTATGTCATCATGTAATGGGTCAAAGCGAGTCATAGGGACCCATAAGAAT
Organism: Cupressus sempervirens; assembly: GCA_028749045.1. Taxonomy (NCBI): domain Eukaryota; kingdom Viridiplantae; phylum Streptophyta; class Pinopsida; order Cupressales; family Cupressaceae; genus Cupressus; species Cupressus sempervirens. Next base: position 769,890,797 of record CM053792.1, on the reverse strand, counting down.
GATTCTAATATAACCCTAGGGGTCCTAAGACCCCTAGGGACATATGTCATCATGTAATGCATCAAAGGGGATAATAGGTCACCCTACGACCCCCTTCGATCCATAGGAACGATTCTAATATGTCCCGACCCCTAGGGACAAATGTCATCATGTAATGGGTCAAAGGGGAACATAGGTCACCCTATGACCCCCTTCGACCCATAAGAACGATTCTAATATGTCTTTAGTGGTTCTAGGACCCCATGACACATATGTCGTCATGTAATGGGTCAAACAGAGTTATAGGTCAACATATGACCCCCTTCAACCCATAAGAATGATTCTAATATGTCCCTAGGGGTCCTAGGACCCCTAGGGACATATGTCATGTAAATGGTCAAACTGGATCATAGGTCAACCTATGACCCCCTTCGACCCATAAGAATGATTCTAATATGTCCCTAGGTCCCTAGGACCCCTAGGGTCATATGTCATCATATAATTGGTCTAAGGAGGTCATAGGTCACACTTGACCCATAAGAATGATTCTAATATGTCCCTATGACCCCTAAGGACAGATGTTGTCATGTAATGGGCCGAATAGGGTCATAGGTCAACCTATGACCCTCTTTGACCCATAAGAAAGATTCTAATATATCCCTAGGGGTCCTAGGACCCCTAGGGACATATGTCGTCATGTAATGGGTACCTATGTCCCCTTTTGACACATAAGAATGATTCTAATATGTCGCTAGGGGTCCTAGGACCACTGGGGACATATGTCGTCAGGTAATGGGTCAAAGGGGGTCATAGGTCAACCTATGACCCCCTTTGACCCATAAGAGTGATTTTAATACGTCGCTAGGGGCCCTAAGACCCCTAGGGACATATGTCATCATGTAATGGGTTGAAGGGGTTCATTGCTCAACCTATGACCCGCTTTGACACATAAGAATGATTCTAATATGTCCCTAGGTGTGCTAGGACCCCTAGGGACATATGTTGTCATTTAATAGGTCGAAGGGGGTCATAGCTCAACCTATGACACCCTTCAACCTATAAAAATAATTCTAATATGTCCATAGGGGTTCTAGGACCCGTAGGGACAAATTTTTTCATGTAATGGGTCGAAGGGGGTCATAGGTCACACTATGACCTCCTTTGACCCATAAGAACGATTCTAATATATGTCATTATGTAATGGGTCGAAGGGGATCATAAGTCAACCTATGATCCCCTTCAACCCATAAGAATGATTCTAATATGTCCCTAGGGGTCCTAGGAGTGCTAGGGACATATATCGTCATGTAATGGGTCGAATGACCTATGACCACTTTTGACCCATAAGAACAATTCTAATATGTCCCTAGGTGTCCCACAACCCCTAGGGACATATGTCCTCATGTAATGGTTCAAAGAGGGTCATAGGTTGACTCATAATAATGATTCTAATATGTTTCTAGGGGCCCTAAGACCCATAGGGACATATGTTTTTATGTACTGGGTTGAAGGAGGTCATAGGTTGACCTATGACCCCCTTTTACCCATAATATGTCCCTAGGGGTCCTAGGACCCCTAGTGACATATGTCATCATGTAATAGGTTGAAGGGGGTCATAAGTTAACCTATGACCCCCTTTGACCCATAAGAACGATTCTAATATGTCCCTAGGGGTTCTAGGACCCCTAGGGACAAATGACATCATGTAATGGGTCGAAGGGGGTCACAGATTATCCTATGAGCCCCTTTGACTTATAAGAACGATTCTAATGTGTCCTTAGGGGTCCTAGGACCCCTAGGGACATGTGTCGTCATGTAATGTGTTGAAGGGGGTCATAGGTCAACCTATGACCCCCTTCAACCAATAAGAATGATTCTAATATGTCACTAGGGATCTTAGGGCCCCTAGGGACATATGTCGTCATGTAATGCATCGAATGGACCTATGACCCGTTTAACCCATAAGAACAATTCTAATATGTTTGTAGGGGCCCTAGGTCCCATAGGGACTTATGTTGTCATTATAACCTATGACCCCATTCGACCCATAAGAATGATTCGATTATGTCTCTAGGGACCCTAGGACTCGTAGGAACATATCTTGTGATGTAATGGGTCGAAGGGGGTCATAGGTCAGCCTATGACCCCCTTCGACCCATAAGAATGATTCTAATATTTCCCTAGGGGCCTTAAGACCCCTAGTGACAAATGTCCTCATGTAATAGGTCGAACGGGGTCGTAGGTCACCCTATGAACCCCTTCGACCCATAAGAACAATTTTAATATGTCCCTAGGGGTCATAGGACCCCTAGGGACATATGTCAACATGCAATGGGTCGGACGGGGTCATAGGTCAACCTATGAACCCCTTCAACCCATAAGAATGATTATAATATGTCCCTAGGGGTCCTAAGACCCCTAGGAACAAATGTCATCATGTAAGGGGTCAAAGAGGGTGATAGGTCAACCTATGACCCCCTTTCACCCATAAGAATGATTCTAATATATATTAATAACATATATATATATATATATATATATATATATATATATATATATAACGTTAATATATTTAATAAAAATGTGAATGATTCTAATATGTTCCTAGCGGTAGGACCCCTAGGGACGGGGTCATAGATCACCTTATGACCCCCTTCGATCCATAAGAATGATTCTAATATGTCCCTAGGGGTCCTAGGACCCCTAGGGACATACACATGTCATCATATAATGGGTCGAATGGGGTCATAGGTAACCCTATGACCCCGTTCGACCCATAAGAATGAATCCAATATGTCCTTAGGGGTCCTAGGACACCTAGGGACAAATGTCGTCAGAAATGACATCATGAAAAGGGTCAACCTATGACCCCCTTCGACCTATAAGAACAATTCTAATATGTCCCTATGGGTCCTAGGACCCCTAGAGACATATGTCATGATGTAATGGGTAGAAATGGGTCATAGGTCAACCTTTGACCTCCTTTGACCCATAAGAACGATTCTAATATTTTTGTAGGGGCCCTAGGACCCCTAAGGAAAAATGTCGTCATGTAATGGGTTGAAGGACCTATGACCCCATTTGACCCATAAGAATGATTCTAATATGTCCTTAGGTGCCCTACAACCGCTAGGAACATATGTCATCCTATAATGGGTCGCAGGGGGTCATAGGTCAACCTATGACCCGCTTCGACCCATAAGAACTATTCTAATATGTCCCTACGGGTCCTAGGACCTTTAGGGACATATGTCATAGTGTAATGGGTCAAAGGCATCATAGGTCACCCTATGACCACCTTCGATCGATAAGAATGATTCTAATATGTCCCTAGTGGTCCTAGGACCACTAGGGAAAAATGTCATATTTGTAATAGGTCGAAGTGGGTCATAAGTCACCCTATGACCCCCTTTGACCCATAAAAATGATTCTAATATGTCCCCAGGTGTCCTAGGACCCCTAGGGACATATGTCATCATGTAATGAGTTGAACGGGGGTCATAGGTCAACCTATGACCCCCTTTGACCCATAAGAATGATCTTAATATGTCCCTAGGGGTCTTGGGACTACTACGGACAAATGTCGTCATGTAATTGGTCAAAGGGACCTATGACCCACTTCAACCCATAAGAACGATTCTAATATGTCCCTAGGGGTGACAAATGTCATCATGTAATGCATCAAAGGGAGTCATAGGTCACCCTATGACCACCTTCAACCCATTAGAACGATTCTAATATGTCCCTAGGAAACTTAGGACCCCTAAGGACATGTGTTGTTATGTAATGGGTCAAACAGTGTCATAGGTCAACCTATGGCCCCCTTCGACTCATAAGAATGATTGTAATATGTCCCTAGGGGTCCTAAGACACCTAGAAAAAAATTTCATTATGTAATAGGTTGAAGGGGGTCATAGGTCAACCTATGAACCCCTTTGACCCATAAAAAAGATTCTAATATGTTTGTAGTGGTCCTAGGACTCCTAGGGACAAGTGTCATTAAATAATGGGTTGAAGGGGGTCATAGGTCACCCTATGATACCATTTGACCCATAAGAACAATTCTAATATTTCCCTAGGGCTCCTAGGACCCCTAAGGACAAATTCAATCATGTAATGGGTCAAAGGGGGTCATAGGTCACGCTATGACCCCCTTCGACCAATAAGAACAATTCTAATATGTCACTAGGGGTCCTATGAGCACTAAGGACATATTTCGTCATGTAATAGGTGGAACGGGGTCATAGGTCACCCTATGACGCCCTTCAGCCCGTAAGAATGATTCTAATATGTCCTTAGGGGTCCTATGGCCCCTAGGGACATATGTCATCATGTAATGGGTCAAATGGGATCATAGGTCAACCTATAACCCCCTCCGATCCATAAGAATGATTCTTATATGTCACTAGGGGTCCTATGACCCCTATGACTCCTAGACACATATTTCATCATGTAATCAGTCGAAGGGGGTCATAGGTCACCCTATGACCGTCTTTGACCCATACGAACGATTCTAATATGTCTGTAGTGGTCCTTGGACCCCTAGGGACATATGTCATCATGTAATGGTTCGAACGGTGTCATAGGTAAACATATGAACCCTTTCGAACTATAAGAACGATTCTAATATGTCCTTAGGTGGCCTAGGACCCCTAGGGACAAATATCATCATGTAATAGATCGAAGGGTTCATATGTCAACCTATGAACCCCTTTGACCCATAAGAATGATTCTAATATGTCCCTACGGGCCCTAAGAACACTAGGGACATATGTCATCATGTAATGGGTCGAAGGGAGTCATAGGGACCCATAAGAATGATTATAATATGACCCTAGGGGTCCTAAAACCCCTAGAGACATATGTCGTCATGTAATGCGTCGAAGGGGGTCATAGGTCATCCTATGACCCCCTTCGATCCATAAGAACGATTCTAATATGTCCCTAGGGGTCTTAGGACCCCTAGGGATAAATGTCATTTTTTAATGGGTCGAAGGGGATCATAGGTCACCCTATGACCGCCTTCAACCCATAAGAACGATTCTAATATGTCCCTAGGGCTTCTAGGACCCCATGGGACATATGTCGTCACGTAATGGGTCAAATAGGATCATAGATCAACATATGACCCCTTTCAACCCATAAGAATGATTCTAATATGTCGCTAGGGGTCCTACGACCCCTAGGGACATATGTCATCATGTAAATGGTCGAACGGGGTCATAGGTCAACCTATGACCCCCTTTCACCCATAAGAATGATTCTAATATGTCCCTAGGTCCCTAGGACCCGTAGGGACATATGTCATCATATAATGGGTCAAAGGGGGTCACAGGTCACCCTCAACCCATAAGAATGATTCTAATATGTCCCTAGGGGTCCTAGGACCTCTAAGTACATATGTCATCATGTAATGGGTCGAACAGGGTCATAGGTCAACCTATGACCCCCTTCAACCCATAAGAAAGATTCTAATATGTCCCTAGGGGTCCTAGGACCCCTAATGACATATACCATCATGTAATGGGTACCTATGACCCCTTTTGACACATAAGAATGATTCTAATATGTTGCTAGGGGTCCTAGGACCCCTAGGGACATATGTCGTCATGTACTGGGTCGAAGGGGGTCATAGGTCAACCTATTACCCCCTTGGAGCCATAAGAGTGATTTTAATATGTCGCTAGAGGCCCTGGAACCTCTAGGGACATATGTCATCATGTAATGGGTCAAAGTGGTTCATTGCTCAACCTATGACCCCATTTGACCCATAAGAACAATTCTAATATGTCCCCAGTTGTCCTAGGACCCCTAGGGACATATGACTAGGTTGGAGGGGGTCATAGGTCAACCTATGACACCCTTCGACCCCTTAAAATGATTTTAATATGTCCATAGGAGTTTTAGGACCCGTAGGGACAAATGTCATCATGTAATGGGTTGAAGGGGGTCATAGGTCAGCCTATGACCTCCTTCAACCCATAAGAATGATTCTAATATATGTCGTCATGTAATAGGTCGAGGGGGGTCATAGTTCAACCTATGACCCCCTTCGACCCATAAGAATGATTCTAATATGTCCCTAGGGGTCCTAGGACCGCTAGGGACGTATATCATCATGTAATGGGTCGAACGACCTATGACCCCCTTTGACCCATAAGAATGATTCTAATATGTCCCGAAGTGTCTAAGGACCCCTAGGAATGCTAGGGACATATATCATCATGTAATGGGTCGAACGACCTATGACCCCCTTTGACCCATAAGAACGATTCTAATATGTCCCTAAGTGTCCTAGGACCCCTAGGGACATATGTCGTCATGTAATGGGTCGAAGTGGGTCGTAGGTTGACCCATAAGAATGATTCTAATATGTCGCTAAGGGCCCTAGGACCCCTAGGGACATATGTTGTCATGTAATGGCTCGAAGGGGGTCATAGGTCAACCTATGACCCCCTTTGACCCATAATAACGATTCTAATATGTCCCTAGGGGTCCTAGCACCCCTAGGGACATATTTTATCATGTAATGGGTCGAAGGGACCTATGACCCCCTTCGACCCATAAGAACGATTCTAATATGTCCCTAGGGCTCTTAGGACCCCTAGGAACAAATGTCATCATTTAATGTGTCGAAGGGGGTCATAGGTCACCCTATGACCCCTTTCGACTCATAAGAATGATTCTAATATGTCCTTAGTGGTCCTAGGACCCTTAGGAACATATGTCATCATGTAATGTGGTGAAGGGGGTCATAGGTCAACCTATGACCCCGTTCGACCCATAAGAATGATTGTAAGATGTCCTTAGGGGTCCTAGGACCCTTAGGAACATATGTCATCATGTAATGGGTCGAAGGGGGTCATAGGTCAACCTATGTCCCCCTTTGACGCATAAGAACTATTCTAATATGTCCATAGGGGCCCGAGGACCCTTAGGGACATATGTCACCATTATAACCTATGACCCCCTTTGACGCATAGGAATGATTCTAATATGTCTCTAGGGTCCCTAGGACCCCTAGGGACATATGTTTTGATGTAATGGTTTGAAGAGGGTCATAGGTCAACCTATGACCCCCTTCGACCCATAAGAATGATTCTAATGTTTCCCTAGGGGCCTTAGGACCCCTAGGGACAAATGTTGTCATGTAATGGGTCAAAGGGGGTCGTAGGTCACCCTATGACCCCCTTTGACCCATAAGAATTATTCTAATATGTCCCTAAGGGTCCTAGGACCCCTAGGGACATATGTCATGATGTAATGGGTCAGACGGGGTCATAGGTCAACCTATGAACCCGTTCGACCCATAAGAACAATTATAATACGTCCCTAGGGTTCCTAGGACCCCTAGGGACAAATTTCATCATGTAATGTGTCGAAAGGGGTCATATGTCAACCTATGACCCCCTTGGACCCATAAGAATGATTCTAATATATATTAATAACACACACACACACACACATAATATATTACGTTATTATATTTAATAAAAATATAGAAAAAATAATAATAATATAATATAATAATATATATTATATTTTTAGATTATAATAAGAATAACATAATATATTATTATATATTAATAGATTATATGTTATATCTTTAAGCTACATTATAATTATATATATATATATATATATATATATACATAATAGTATATTTTTACATAATAATATAACTCAAATAATTGATAAGTTATAAACTATTAACTCACAAACTCGATTTTCCTTCCAAAATGTCTTTAGGATGCATATCGGATATCTGTTTTGAATTTGGATATTCGATATTACTGGCATCAATTTCCAACATATTCCCTTTCGCTGCAAACCCAACAATATCACTTTCTGAGTTTTTTTTCACGGGTTTTACAAAAAGTTGCATTTTGGGGCCCAACTAATCAAAAAAAGTTCAAAAATATAACCCTAGGTGTCCAATATTGTCATCTGAATGGGGAGCAGCAATCATCGAAAGGGTAAATGCAAAAGGAAGATATCCAATGAAGACATTGCAGCATATAAGAAAAGGGACAAAATGGAACACCGAGGAAAAAGACAAGGTATGCTAAATATCAGTCAAGTTGATGATGAATTTGTCGAAGGTGAAATCATAGAGTCAGATAATGAATATGTACAGTTGGGGAATGAAAATGTACCTATTGAAAATGATAATGCTGAAATTAAAAATTTAGAGAATGAAAATTTTGAAAATGAAATGCTACCAAGTCATAATCCAAATTGCATAATTGACCATGTCGAACAGAACAACGCACAGGAACCTGATGCACAAGAACCTTATATATCTCCTAATTATAATCGACATGAAGGTTCTAAAACACCAAAATGGATAATTGAAATTGATGAAATGATTATTACTAGTTTGGAAGGGAAAAAATCAAAAAGAACCATTCGGTTATGGGCTTCAAGAATATATAAGATGTTTTTGGGCAACAAGATAGTGGTCAAGCACTGTCAACTTTTCATGCACTTATTAAAGATGCAAAAGATGAGACCTATGCTTTCCAAATTGCAGATTTGTGTCAACAAAAAGTTGGAAAGAAATACCATTATTATGAATAATCTTTAAAAATAGCAAGGAGAAGGATAATAGAGTTGCTCATAGGGTTATTACAACCTCTTTGGTAAGTCATCATTTGAGAAAGGGTAGATATATGAGACAAACTTGTATTGATTTGAAATTAAATCATACTACTTTGAGAAGAGCACTTAGTCGACGAGAGAAAATTGATGATCCTCTTCAAAATGAAACATGGGCATTTGGTGGGAGATTTCCACGTTTTGATAAGAAGTTATTCGATGATGTGAAGGAAGAAACTACACAATTTTGGCACTCTAACTCATGAGTATCACCCAATGCTAAAGACGTGTTAAAGTTGAGAATTAGCATCAGAGACTGCACGCCACATCCTAAACACTATTTGAAGGTAAGTCAAACTATGTTGTTCAAACAATTTAGAGAGATTCATCCAAGTCTTCATATATCACAAAGGGCTTTTGAATCTATGAAGCCATTTTATTGTGTACCACTCAAAATTTGAAATACATGTTGCAAATATCATGTTGAGTTTTTTATGCACCATGAACTATTACGCTCCATCCATTCTACTTTGCATAGTAAAGAAATGTTGGAGGATTGTGGTGCTAGTGGGCTTCCAAAATCATCAAGAGACTTGCTAGATCAACTTTTATGTCGTAGAGTTGATGATTGTTTCTTTTATATAAATGCTTGTTTAAATGAGAAGTGTTCAGAATGTGGTGGCTTATCCAAGTTTGACACATGTTTCCATGAGGGGTGTGAACAAGATCTTGGAAAGACAATAGTGAAAAAAAAAAGGTATATGAAATGGTGAAATACACATTGAAGAGTGGAGGTGAGAGCTCTAGATGTGAAATGGTTGGAAAAGATATCAGTGTGGCTAGTTTTATTTCAGATTTCAAGGCAAATATTTTTTACAAGTATGCAAGACATAGTCATAGGTCTCAATGGTTGGATCAACAATTTAGAATGTGCAAGGAGACTTTTCCCATTGGCACTATTATATCAGTTATTTATTTTTCTGAGAACTACATATTGCAACCTCAAAATAAGACACAATCTTAGTATTACAACTCTATTCAGATTGCTATTTTTCTTCACATAACATATAGACATGCCCCTAATAGTTCAAAAGATAATTGGAAGATTATTTGAGAGTATCATTTTTATACGAGTGATGATAGATCTCACTCTCATGAATTATTTTGATTTCTTATATGAGCATGCAATTACTATGGATAGACATATCATTTGGTCAGATAACGATACAGGTCAATTCAAGAATGCTCACATGTTTTATTTGTTGTGTAGGATGCACGTAGAGAAAGGTGTGCCTCATATTTGGAGTTTTTTTGAGTTCGGCCATGGAAAAGGGGAACATAATGGAGTAGGGGCATGTGTGAAGAGAGCTCTAGTTAAGGAGCAACTGAAGATTTTAGCAGTAGAGCTTCTTGATGCTCGTAGCATTGTTGATTGGTGTAGTTTAGCATTATCACAGAGGGGGACTCTTGATTCAGTGGTACACAGGTTCTTTTGGTTGGTTGAGGAAGGGTCCACAACTGATAGATCAACTTGTGCTATAGTGAGAGACTCATCAAAAATGCATTCATTTTGGAGCTCTAATTCTAGTACATGGACCATTTGGACACGACAACTAGCTTTCTTTTATCCTAGTTGTTTTCAGTGTGATTGGGATCACTGTGAGTCAAGTGAGTGGATGGACACATGGGCTCCATATTATCTTACTCCATTGTCTGTCATACCCTCTATCACAAATGATGACATGGAAAGTTTACTTGAGCATAACCATCTATCAGATCTACTTCAGCTAGGACATGTCTTTGCATTGGTTGCACCACAGGAGAATGATGAGAAATCTGATTATTGGTTAGTAAGTTGTGTAAGAGGTAAACAAAAACTTGCACAACTGATCACAGATGATGATGGATTCATATATCCTACTGGTTCAATGGTTGTTGCTAGAACATAGTTGCGAACATACATGCTGAGAAGGAACAAAATTCCTGCATTCAAAGACTATCAGAAGCACAAAATAATTCTCATATATTTGCATCTTATTATAGCAAAAAATATAAAGTTGTTCAAGTATAAAGGAAGACCAAAAGTAAAAGAACTTTTTACTATTGCTAATGTTGATCATGAAGCCCTATTGGAGACCCTAAAATAGAGAGAGGACCCTATGGGAACACTTGACTAGGTATATTTACTTATGTTATTTTCTTCATAATGATTCAATGAATTGATGATTATCTTGTTTAATACAACAAGTTACTAAATTTTTTATGATATTGGAATGTAGGTACATCATGAAGAGTTGGGGGGGGTGGTATTGGAGAGTATTCCTAAGATTTATGATGTATTATGATGTAAAATGTGAACTTTTTTTGTATATGGTTTTTTTAATAATGAAAAAGATAGGTTAAATTAGTTGCACATTCTAATTTGTATTTTGGTAGCTTCTTTGTAAGGAATTATAAGAGGAAGATATTGAACAAGTTCTTGCAAATCATATTTGCATGTGATACAAGGCTATAAGGACAATTTTAAGAGCATTTATAACTATATGAAAGATAATTGCTTGCAGATATCTTATTACAAGTTTGACAGTATGGAGGGAAACATGAGCATTTTGGAGGGAAACTCCATAGTTTAAATGAGCATTTTGGAGGAAAACTCCATAGTTTAAATTTTATGAAGGAATAGGAAGTGAAACTGATTGGAGTTGGTTGAGGGGATTATTAACCATCCCCTAAAACTTATAAATAGTGTTTGTATGGACTGTAAGGGTAGTATGTATGGACTAATTCAGAATTTTGAATAAAAAAGCTTGGATTTTAATAGCAATTTGAAGGTTCGTTGGAGTTTCTGAGTTCTTTATGATATTCTAATGCATTGAGGCATCTTCTAAGATCTGTAAGGAAGTTTAGGACCAAGTTTTGATTTTTTTTTTGCAGGGTTATTCATCTAACTTGCCGATTGTTGGCTGTAGTAGTCCTTTTCATAAGCATTTTGACAATTTTTTCATATAATCATAGTCATTCCATGAAATGCTTAGCTAGTTCTTCATGGAATACAATTTTCCTAACATGTATAATGTCTTCTAACCCTGAAATGATCAACTAACTAGAATAATTGGTGGCCACCAAACATAAAAGGGTGTAAACAAGGGTTGAAAGTGAAGGGACAGTCCTATAGGAAGAAATTTTCCATAAAGAGGGTAGTGTTTGTGAGTTGATTCATGTTTATGGTGATAAAACATAGATGTTTGAATTTTTAATTAGTCCAAGAAGGCTTGGCACATGTGAGATTGGTGATGCCCTAGGAACAAGGGTTTTGAGAAGGTGAATTGGGGCTTTTGGGGTTAGGGAACCCATAGATTGAAATTGAGAGTGTATTTATCTAATTGAAGTTATTTTAGGAGCTTATGCAAAGTTTGGAGTCCAGATCTTAAGTCCTTCTAGTGGTTGCTTTGTAAATGCATCTTTTCTACATTGTTAAAAAATAGGAGAAGTGTGAAAGTTCATTGATATTTTCAAAAGGAAGGGTATCTAAGTCTTATATATGTTTTGTGAAAGGATAAAGGGTATCCAAAACATCCATTTATTCAAGGATTCTTTAGGAAAAAATAAAAGTTATCCACCTATTTGTCTTGCTGCTATCATAGAATTGTAAAGTTGCATAGACAACATTTTGGCATGTTGTGCATTTTGGCTTGAAAAGTATTGAAACTCAAGGGTAAGTGTTGGAACATGGTGAATATTTCAAAACAAACTCATTGAAGCCTTAAAACCTCTTGGAGTTGACCATTTGTTGGATTTGACCATCAGGACCTAGAAGGGTCACTTGGCACATTGTTACAAATTTGCTCATTTTAGGTTGTTACTTGGGTCCATCACCCTATCCTCTGCATCACTTGTATATTGTCAACATTCGGGACTGAAGCAACATGTTGCATTTTATCCTCTCCATAATCATCTTTATGTTCAAGTGCATCATGGTTCATAGTGTTTCTCCTTTTTATTGGTCATCATGGTTACCATGCATTATTAGAACCATGCCAACTCTTCCTCCATTGGTTACCATGCTTACAATCATTGGGAAAATTGCATATACTTTGAATTTTTAGTAGCAAGGTTCTCACAAAAAACTTTTACAATACTATAAAAATAATCTTCTAAGCTTTAGTTAGCTACCATTTCCAAATGAGCTATTCATTAATATGGTGATCTAACATCATTGTAATATGTTGAGCTCTTAGGCCCGCCCCTTGAAACAAGAGTAAAATCGATAAGAATTTCTTTGCATGCAGTCTCAAGCCTCCCCAAATGAACTAGTCATTACCAAGGTGGTTCAACATCACCCATTAGTGTTGAACCCTTAGGCCCACCCTTCAACTGAGAGGAAAACTGGTTCTTAGTCCAATAACATTAATGAAATACAGGGAACACTAGTGCAAAGCACCTAATTGTTTTTCTTTTCTTGATGTAATAAGGTCTAGGGATAGATCTAATTATCTCCCTATGACCATCCACATTTGTAATGGACACAAGACCCCATGGTGCAACTATAAGCCTTGGCCATCAATTGGTCCAATAAAGTGGATTTTTGGTAAATTTTATGTTTTTTTAGGCAAGTCTAGATGTTTAGAACATTATTAGGGTTCCTAGGAGTTTGCAGAGTCCATTTGCAATCAAATTTGCAATAAAACTTGTCTAGAACTCCTAACGGCTAGAACTGTTCAAATTGTCAGTGCCATTAGCTGTGGGTGGATAGGTGAACCCTAGTGACACCCTTGTTCTGACCACAAAGATCATCCATCATCCGCGGCCACCTTGTACCGAGGAGTCACCAAGGTTCTCTAAGTGTGTTTTGAAGTCAATCTTCTGAGGGTCATAACTCAAAGCTCATGGGGGCTATCGATGAACTGTCAAATGCTACAGGATGGTGATGTTGAGGCCTAAAATAACCTATCTCATTTTTGAGAGATCACATTCTATTTGGATTTGGCACAATGATCTTACTCGATGCCAAAACTTGCAGTGTGCCTTAGTTCATAGGTGCACCACAGCTTAACTTTGAAACCGTTGATCTTGGCATCGAATCATCAGTGCCATTAGCTCTGGGTGGCTGGGTGAACCCTAGTCACACCCTTGTTCCAGCCACGGAGACCATCCATCATCCACGGCCACCCCGTACTGAGGAGTCTCCAAGGTGCTCTAAGTGCATTTCAAGGTTGATCTTCTGAGGGTCATAACTTGGAGCTCATGAGTACTATTGATGAACTATCGAATGCTACAGGATGGTGATGTTGAGACCTAAAATAAACTATCTCATTTTTGAGAGATCCCATTCCGTTTGGATTCGACACAATGATCTCGCTCAATGCCAAAACTCGCAATGTACCACAGTTCATAGGTGCACCACAACACAACTTTGAAACCACTAATATTGGCATCAAATCATCAGTACCATTAGCTCTAGGTGGGCAGGTGAACCCTAGTGATACCCTTCTTACAGCCACCCCATACCGAGGAGTCCCCATGGTTCTCTAAGTGTGTTTCGAGGTCGATCTTTTGAGGTCATAACTTGGAGCTTGTGAGGGCTATCAATGAACTATTGAATGATATAGGACAGTGATGCTAAAGCCTAAAATAACCTATCTCATTTTCAGGAGATCACATTTCGTTTGGATTTGGCACAACGATCTAGAACATTGAAGGAGGCATACTCAATCGACAAATATGAGCTATCTGCTTTGCTAGACGTAAATAAATCTTCCTGATTCCATCTAAATAATAGTAGTTGATACCATCTATATGAACATAACTATCAGGAATAAGGGAAATTGCATGATCTTGAACATTTAATGTTTACCTTAAAGAGTTAGATGGTTGCCCCATTTTTGTGGCATGTATGGCTGAATCATTTGTACAGTGGAAATCTCCCATCCATTTTTTGATGGACTCAACAGTAACTTTTTCATTTGAAGAAAAGATCTAGACTGAATTTTCCCTCAACTAACTGGCCGAGAAGCCAAGGAATTCAAATCTTTTGTTGCCTATTGTAATGCCTCCCTTCAAAATTAACAATATTCTATCATATACTTGTGATCTTTGTGGTCTTGCATGAAAACCATATTTAGTTTTTTCAGCCAAAGCAATTGAATGAACCTTATTAAAGTCCTCCACAAAAGAGACTTTGAGGAAATCATCAACATAATTTGAAAAATTCCTTGTCACTCCACTTGAAATATTCAAGTCAAGGCCCAAAAGTACACCCTAGTCGGAGTAACTAGGGCCCGATGGAATTTCAATGTGTCATTATGTCCAGAAACTGTCAGAGACTTCAACTAATTTTTACTATTTTGCAACTTCTTTACTTGATTTTGAAGCCATGTTTCTAGGTCAAAACATGTCGACTTCAATTCATTCAGTTGTATTAAGGCTAGACATATGTGCAAAGCTGATTTCTTCTCATTATTTAGCAAATCAAAAAAGTGACAATTTAGTGTTGGGCCACTGAGTATCCCATGATGAATAAGAGAGTTGATTTGAAACAATATCTCATAAGGCAAATTAACACCCTCTAGAACATTAACAATTGGAACCATACGTGGAAAGGGAGAAAATGAATTGCCATTTTCTAGAATAAGTTGCTCTATCATTGCTCTATGCAGAGGCAAGCTTTCAATGATTTTAGTAACCTCAATACCATCAGGAAGTTTTAGACAAAATGCATTTGACTATCCAATGCTACAAAATGCTGAGAAATCTATTGTCCTACACCAGATAATCTCAACATCCTCTTTGCAAAATTTGGAAGGATCCTAGTCAACTATCAAACATGATCTTTGCACTACAACCTTCTTAACATTTCTTGGACCAAACTGTCACTGCGACAAAAAAAATAAAAAATCACATGTTAACTTTATTAGCATTCTACTCCAAGTTTGCAAGCACCATAATATTTGTAATAAAAAGATAATTGCATGTGAAATAGGAGGTGAATTTAAAACCTTGCCTGAGCAGCAAAATTTGATATCCCTCAGAAATTGTATACCTTTTTTACAGTTTGTGATAATAACTACCTTTTCCTCATTTAACAAATTCTTAGTTATCAAAGGTGGGTGTGATACTAAGTCAGCATGTAAGTATGCTTAGAAAAGGGTTAAGCAGAAAATAATAAGTAAGAAGCCTAAGGCACTTCTTCGAGAATCTAGCATCATGGTTTAGTATTTAATGTTACAAAAATTACTTATATGTCTTTTCTTCCTATTATTATCTATATAAGTCACACATATTTTTTATGTTATTACAGTTTATATTTAAAAGAAAAAATATATGTTAAAAGCATTTGGTTAGCTCAACCACTCAGAATAAGACTTTTCCAGTGCCAGGGATGTTGAGAACAAATATTGAATTCATATGATATTAATTTTTAAATGGGCCAGTGAACTAACTGATTTTGATCTTAAAATTTTTATGGTTAAATAGGTTTTGAGTTAGAGTAGTGCAAGGATGGAGATTTTTAAGAAGGTTTTTCATCTATATCAGCATTGCCAGAATCTAATAAGTGCTAAATAGACCATACATTCTTATAAGTCATAAATCTGTACAAACCATTACTCATATAATATGAATCAATAATAAAAATTTGAACTGTAATATACCATTTATTAATAATGAACATGTTAAAAGCAGAATTTAAAATTGATGATTAACAAACTAAATGGCACTAAAGCATTAATTAAGGTGCTGGTTCACGGAGAAATCTCCAATTGTTAGAAGACATTTGCCTGCTATCAGATTCAACAACATTCTAGGTCAACATAGCTTTGAGTCATGGCAACACAAGGCTTGACCATGCCATAGTTTAAGAAATGAAAAAATGATAATGCATTCAATGGTGAAGGTTTAAGGTGGTATGCTACAATAGCTTGGAAATCTTAGTTCCGTACTAGAGCCTTCACACTTTTATCATACTCAAATTTTATAAGCAATTTTGTGGTAAAATCAGAATTAAAGAGGATATGTCTGAATGTTTTAGCAGTGACATTAGAGTCAAATAGTGGTGTGTTCTATATTCTACATTATTTGAGTTATATATTGACAGACTAGAAGAATGGCTAAACAAAATTATAGTTGAAGGTATTCAACTAGTCATGGTAAAGAAACTTTTGTATATAGCCAGCCTTATTCTTATTATGAAACCTTTTCATGGTTTGAAAGAACATTTGAAGGCTTTAGAGTTTTTTTGCCACAAAGTTGGGAAGTAACTAAAAACCAACAAGATCAAATTAACAATTTTTTTCTTTAAAAAGAAGAAGCAACATGTTAGCTTTATCCTTAGGGAAAGCTTGTTGAAGAGAGTGTCAGAATAAAAGTACCTATGAGTTGGTTCCACAATAAGCTCCCTTAAGAAACATGTAGAATAAAAAGGATTCAAAGAGGATGGACAACTTCTTAGCTGCTTCAAAACAGGTGCAGGAAACTAAAGCTGTGTGATTGGAAAATCCTCTTTGCTTTGTTGTTCGGGTAGGTTGTCCTCTATGATTGTGAGATTGGGGGGAGTAGTATGTCAAACCAAGTAACTAGAGATAGCTAGAAAAAATCAAAGAACATTTAATCATCAATACTCTTAAAGTCAAATCCACAATTCTCTATGAGATCCTGTAGAATGAAGCAAAGATGTTTCCAATGGAAGCATCAGTTATAATCTATTTGCTAAGCTATTTTAAAAAATCTAAAACATGAAGAAAAATAAATCACTGACCCAAAATTATTGTTCAGAGGAATTAGGACTATTGAAAGAAGAATTGGATGAAGCAAAAAAAGTGGACGAGCAAATGGGACATTAATGGGTAGGAAAGTCTTAATATCAATGAAGAGACATAAAAAAAAAATGTGGAAGAAAAATTCAGGACTTCCATGTTAGAAAAAAAAATAGGTTAGAAAATCACACTATATCAAAAAGTTCAACCCCATATGGGAACATAATGAAAAGGCTTATTTAAAGGCTACAATTGAGTCAAAGGCTAGAATTTTAGTTGTTCAGTTGAGGACTGGGTCTCACCATCTTAGATGTGACACAAATAGATGTTCGGTCACCAAGAGGAAAGAGAAAATTTTGCATTTCTTGCAGCAAAGGAATGGTTGAACTGAACAACATTTCATACCAAATTGTACAACACATAAAGATATCCGTACTCAAGTTGGAAACATCTTGCAATTGAACTGCCTAAAAGAGATATTAAAATGAGGGGACTTCACTATCTGAAAAAGATATTAAATCGACGGGGCCTCATTATATAATAGATTTTATAATCAAGATATAATAGAAAACTTGTAATTAAAAGAAACATATTTCTGTATACAAATTGAAAACCCAATCCTTTATGGCCACCAATTATTCTTTTCTAGATTTTAGTTACAAGGTAGAGAGAACACAAAATTCATTTTAACATTACTAAACTCGCCGTAGCTCAAAATGGAAGCACATATCCATAAATTCAACCATTGGAAAGCATATTTTGTCGGTGAAATCTCTCCGAATCATGAGCTAAACGTGGGGTTGAATCGAATGGACAATGAATACGTATTGCACCTCTTGAATGGATGTCTACTTTTTTGTATTTGTTATTCATTCATCAATTAGACCAGCGTATCCATAGACAAAGTACTCAAATATATATCAAAATACATAGATCCATATACAAAATTTGGCTGATCATGCCATCAAAATGTGTATAATATCAATGTTTTTGTATACAATGTGGCATATGCCATCTCAAAATGTCTCATGATGCATCCTACGACAACTATACTATCCTAGGGTGCTGGTGGATGATCAAAATGTAGCCTCTTCACTGCACTAGGTGGATCAAATGCCTCCCACATAAACAAAAATGGAAAACCCAAAGACTACTAAATTTATATGATTCTTCGTATCTAACATTGAATTACTCAAATGCATAATGATATTTTTTGTAATGAAGATTTATACTATCAAAATTTCATATTAAATACCTCTCTCGTCGACCTCCTGCATCAGTCAGGAGTCCTCTCATATGCCCTTGGCAATGCTTCTACCTCTTTGATTGTGGGCTATATATGTTCAAATACGTTTGTCAGATGAATCTACAATTTAAACTATAAAATTATAATTCATAGCATGCTAAATTTATAACATATTTTAATCATGAATTCAAACTACAACTTACTATTGTAGGCTCCTCCTCAGGAGAGAGTGGCTGCATCATCAAATCTACATAACTCTCCTATCGGACCTCATGTGCACTAGGAGTCTCCTATGAGATACACAATAGTAGTTGTTAATATCATGGAAATCAATTTTAAATTTATTTATGAAGATAAGGATAATAAAAAATAAATGATACTTATACATACAATGGGGCTCTCAGTGCGAATGGAAATCCCTAATGGTCTACGACATAGAACCTGTACATGCTCATCACTAGTAGCCACGCCCTATATACAATAAAGAATGTAATTAAATGGGATTACCACAAACATGTTACAAGAATGCATCAATATTTAATCAAATAGAAAGCACCTAATTACCTTTCCTTTGTCAATGCATGTTGGCTCACCCCCCGCACTTTGTCCCCCCAAGATAGGTGGTACCTGCAAGATAAAAGAAAGTTTAGCAACCATATATGCTACAATATCAAATAGAAAAAAATGCGAACACAACTTAATGTACCATAGATATCTCAAGGCCAAATGAAATGGCCCAGAGCGTGGCATCATCAATTTGTCTGAGCTCCTCCTCGATCATCAACTAAACATGAATGAAGATCACATACATATAAAAGTCAATATGGCTTAAAAATTAAAATTACTCTATTACAAAAATTAACTTTAAATCACATATGTCATAACAAAAAAATGTATACACGTACCGACATCGAAGGAGTCCATGCTTTTGCATTCCCCTCCTCTCTCGCATCAAGGTCTGTAGCCTCTGTGCGTGTGTCTGGTGTATCCTTGTCTAATACAAAATGATACTCAGGAAGATCACCTATGGGACCCAGGCAAATATTCTTGCACATCATACAAGTGTGAGGCACACAAACATGTGATGAGCTAGCTGATGATGAACTAGCAGTAGCATCATCAACACGAGGAGGCAAGACAGACCTAGCCTGAGATATCATTAGGCTACTCAGCCTATGAATGGCTCTGATGGTCTGAGAGCTAGCCTTTGTCATAATATCTGGATGTTGCACTTGAGGAGGAGGGGAGATATCAGTGGGGGGCAAAAAAGTGCTAGCTTTCTTCCACTGCAAAGAGGGTCTATCCTAAGGAGCTCCTAGTCCTAAGCCCATGTTGGGCTTCATGCTTCAATAGTTCACTTTAAGTTTCACCACAAATTCTGCATATAATTTTCTAAGGAAATAAAATCGTATGTCTAAATTGCCATGTGGAGGGATATCAAAGACCATCCACCAACGATCCCAAAAGTTTGCATGTATGGTGTCATTTGTGCACCATTTAATGGATAGTTTGAATTTTTTTGGGTCGACTGGTAAACCCATATTCGGGTTTGCAAAAAGGCTAGCCAAATCATCTTTGGTTATGTTGAGGGCTGCAACCTCATCATAGTCCAAACCATCATCAAACATCTCATGCATTTCATCACGCCAATGAAGAGCGGCATTTTGTTGGTTCCTAAGGGTTTCAATTTTATCCACTATGGTGTTTAACATGCATATCATAGGAGCCAATGCAGGTACATTATTATATGTTCTATGCAAACCTCTCAACTCGGTGAGATTTTCATTTATCAAATCCTTGATTCGAGGAGAGTTTTGAGGGGGTAGAGGATCATTTGGTGGACGATCTTGTGGGGGTACTGGATCATTTGGTGGGGGGTTATGAGGAATATTATTCCTTGCCTCAGTGTCATCATTCTGATCAGCCATTCCTAGTGAATTGAAAAACGTAATATATATTTAAAAAAACCTTAATTTTAACCATTTAAAAAAAAAAACTTAGATTCAATTAAAACAAACAAAATCATGCTAAAATCTATTGAATTTAGGTTTAAAATGAGTTGGAAAAAAAAAAAAAACATGCCTTAATATCTGATATCCGATATTCAATCGTATATCCGATTGCCTTGGCAAAAAATTGGCCCCAAATAACGTAATAATGGGCCCGTGGGTCTGTTTTTTTTATTTTATGTTGTGCACAGGTATCGGATATCCAATATATTATATATTAATTATAACATATAATATCTTACGTTTTTATTATTATATGATATTTTATATATAATATATTACATTATATTATATTTTATATTATATTATATATATTTTTTATATTATATTTTATATATTATATTACATTACTATATATTATAATATAAAATATTATATAATATTATTATAATATAATATTATTATAATTTATAATATATTATACTTTTTAATTATATATTATATTATAATATATTACTTTATTATTATTATATTTTATATTATATTATATTATATATATTATATTACATTACTATATATTATAATATTAAATATTATATTATATTATTATAATATAATATTATTATTATAGTATAATAATAATAATATTATATTAAATAATATATTATACTATTATAATATAATATTTTTATATTATTATAATATAATAATAATATAATATTATATTATATTATAATAATTATAATTATGGTATTGTTATAGTACGTTGATTATCGGATATCCGATGTCGAATCAGATATCCGATAAGGCTCGACCTTACCTTCCAGGCTTGGTACCTGGATAGGTGGAAAAAAGTCAAAGCGAATTTTGAAGCACTTTTGGATGTCTTCAAACTCTATTTTTTTCACATCACCACTTTTTGGCACACCATGATCCTGCACATACCCAATATTTAAACATCTTTCCTCAATTCCCCCCCACACAAATATATTTACATATATTTATATAATTGTATGGAGAGAAAATTATAAACCATTTAAATAACAAGGATAACTACCCTAGTTAAAATACATTATTTTAGTATCACGTACCTCTTATGATGCAACCCCTATAATTTTTGCTTTATTGCTTTATTGATTTATTGAGAGTTTTTAGATGGATTTTTAATTCTCATTTGATTTATGTGGTATTTTATAAGATATCTTCCTCTTTGAGTATGTGCACCAAGTTGTGGTACCAAAAACATGACACAAAGTTCTTTTTTAAAATTTTGAAAGCATGTGCACACTATAGCATGTACACACTTTGGAAAACTAAAAACATTTATATATGGGCTCACTCTGGCTCTCCCTCTC